>ML796901.1:397036-423865 GCA_009831015.1 Picea engelmannii | reverse complement strand
TGTCGGGAACATATCGTGACCGTCGGATTTCCTAACTACAAATGCATACTAATGCATACTAAAGAAACACACTTTTACCTAACGACATATTAGACCAAGTAGATCTTAACTAACTCCTAAGTGTCTAAATATCCTAACATGAGTCTCATCATTTGTCATTCTATTGTCCAAGGGAAGTTTTTACCAAGCCTGAGTCGGCCTCTCTGCAGTTTGTCTCTTTCCCTCATGCCCGACCATCCCGAAAGTCTAATCAAGTCTTTGTTCAAAATCAATGAAGCCTTCAGTATGATCATCAAGATCCTATAGTCCATGCTTGATGAGTCGTCGAAGACCTCAGGGTAGTGAATTCATACACTCATATTACACTCCTACCTGAGTTTTGAATATTTTGAAGTTTTTGCTCGAGCTATGAAGACCTCATCTCCAACCATCAGGCCTTATCAGCTTCTATAAGATGAATACTATACATGTATATATTTTTTATTTCGAGATGTATATCCATCGTGTATTGCGCTTGACTACACTTTATATAGTTATATGACATGGATCTGTCGTGTATTCGATTGGAAGCCATGATTTTATTTCATCCTGAGCATGGGTATGCCCACCTCGGTGCGACAATTGTTATTTTGTAGATTGCACCTCCCGATTTCTGGTCCCTGGGCTCACTGGTTTGGTATGTTGATAAATATTGATAATTTATTTCGTCCATCATATGCTCTTCTGACCTCATACATTAGGGGGCATCTGTTATAACCCTAATTTGCACCAGACATGCTTACCTGGCATCAGGTCATCTCATATTCCTTCTTTTCCAAGCTAGTACTGAACAACTCTTCTTAAAAATACCCTTTTGAAAGGAACATGTGCCCTGCTCCACTACATCTCACATGTACACTCTAGCTAACCCACTACATCCCACATGTACACGCTAGCTGACCCACTATAGCTCGCATGTACCTACAAAAGCACGAAAAATGGAAAGTTGCTAACAAAACACACAGTTCTGGGTAAGTTAACTAAACCTTTCGACCATGCATGTCTAGTCACTTGACCAAATACCTAGCTCCTTCTAGCCTATAAAAGAAGGGTTAGGGGTCCCATTTGAAAGGAGAAAAATCAGAGTAAAGAAAATCTACCCAAATTAGCATTCCCCTTGCCTCAACTTTTTTCAACTATTGTGTGAAGAGAAGCATATACAGAAGCAGTTGGAGCATAGTTGAAGAGGAGCCCAGGACCAGATTCGAGGAGCCGTGGACGATCTCACTATTGTAAGGTATTCTTGTGAGATTAATAAAAGAAGTACTTTTCCCATCCCTCCATATGAGGTTTTCATTGTTTGAATATTGATTACATGTTGATTAAATATCTAACCCATTAGTTCATAGATAAAATGCATGTGGAGTTCTTTGTTTTTCTTTTTTGAATGCAGGTCAACATTGGGAGAAGAGATGCAGTCGAAGACCGACCAAGCATGAAAAGGGATCAACATCGAACATGAAAAATAAGGTACGACAACTTGATCTCTTTAACCTTGTATTTGCATATGAATAATGGGGTTTAGGCATGGGATGACGGTAGAAAGTAGGAAGCTTTAGGTCATTTTTGCATGCATGATAAAACCCTTAGTGCTAGTCTGTAGGAGGGATTTCCCACCCACAACAGACATACACACTCGGGGTTAATAATATCTAGTTAACGAAGTAATGTAGACATAGAAATAAGACGGAAAGTAAGGACGTAATTGTCACTGGACAATCTTAACCAAGGTTGCGAGCTCAAATTCTCGATTTGGAAAAAGTGTTCTTCATGCATGGCGCGATGGGATAAATAGGAAACTCGGCAACAAATTTCTTGCAACGGGTATGAGGCTTCATTAACTCTTGTTCTGTCCATCATGGCCCAGTCCATCAATCAGATGGAAATCCATAAATGTTTTTCCAGCCATTCGGAGCATCAGTCGAACGGATATATCATCCCCAACAGCTATATTGCTTCACCACAACGAAGTCACCTATGTTGATGTTCTGATATCTCAACGAAGCTCAAATTCTGTAAATTTTCCTTCTGTGAGGATCCCTCTAGAACCTTCTATAATTTTTCAATCTTATCCCTCTTCCTACTTATCTTCCTAGCCTTCTTTCCAGTGAGCTTCGTCTCAATATTCTTCTTTTCATTAAGATTCTTATCTTCTTTAGATATAGTTACTACACGTTGTTGAGAATATTCAAGGGTTAACATCTCTTCTACCTCTGGAGTAAGTACTTTAGTATTTTGAGGGTATTCTAGTGTTCTTGTAGCTTTGACATCAGAGTCTCTAGGGTCAAATAAATTTGATCTATTTTCCTATTCTTTAATCAATTGATCGATATTTCTAGTCATGAAATCTTTTAACTGTTGTTTTTTTCTGTTTTGAGGCTTCTTCTTCTTCTTTTCGTCTGGATTGATCTCTTTCAATCCAAGGTTTCCCTAGTAACATGGTAAATAGGGTGTTGTTTTCAATACATTTGATAATCTCAAAATATTCCTTTGTTGAAGTTCCATTGACAGTCGTAGATATCTAAGCAAGCCTCCCACATTAAATTACCAGCTTCCCTCTGAATAGTCATATTCCTCCTAATGAATGGATAATAGCAGGCTTCCCTATAGCTTCCCAAGTTCTTTATGGCATAATATTCACTTGTGTCTCTTCATCAAGAACACCGTCAATGTTGAAGTCCCCTATTCTTGCTTCAATGCATTTTTTTTCTTTGAAAACCTCTGATAATATGACATGTTAGTGGGCATTCAGGGTCTCCTTCATTTGTATCAATACTTTCTCTAATTCTTGCCGGGGTTCTTCCTTTTCTGGATCTACCTTAGGGTTTTCTTGGTTTATATTCATTCCTTCAAGCTTAGTGATCATTCTAGGGTAATCCAACACTTCATGGTCCATAGCCTTACAACAAACACAACTAGGTATTCTTCCAGGGAATTCCTTAGCAAGATGTCCTGGTCTTGTGCAACTATAATAGAGGGTCAATCCTCTCTTTATTTTAAATGGTCCCTAGATCCCTTTATACTGCGACTAGGATCATAGGAGTTAACCTACAACACATTCTTTCTAGGATCCTGCATCCATTTGTTAGTCCAGACATTCTTTCTATTCATAGGTATAATATATCTTTCATTATTCTTATCGAATATATTCATATAAAACCTTCTTTCATACATTAACACCCTAGCTTTCAAACTAGGACAAAACCTATCCGATATACCTAGATCCATACTCTAGAAACACAAATTTTCACCCATCTTACTTTTATAAATCACAAATCTTTAAGATCTAAGACTTCTTTAACTATTCTTACCTTTGACAGAGCACAAAGTTTACATATCTTACCTATTTCAATTAGAAATTCTTCCTTTTACCTTCCTTGGATCACAAATATTTTAGATCATACTTCTTCTCTACACATCCGACCTTCTTTCTTCAGATCAGACTTCTTTTCTTAGCACAGAGCTTATTAACCGAGTAGGGTACTGCACACTAGGGCACATATCTACGCACAAAACTTTCATTTGCACAAGCCTCTTCTTCCTTAGTTCCCAACAATCGCAGTTTTAGGTCTCGGCAATGGAACCATTTGTTGGCACAGGGGTAGACCCAGGGTTCAAAGCTCAAGAGCACACCAAGAAATCCCTAACTACCGGCCCTTTTAGAAACACCTGTGAAGTCGATGAAGTCTCACCCGAGGTAGAGGCAGGGGTGGTTGTAGGACTCATGTGTCCGCAACCTTAGCCGAGACACAGATATGTGATTATATCGCTTACAGAGTACTTAGCATAGACCATTCGTCAATATTCAACCCTTATTATACTTCGCAGATAGCACAAAGCATCGCAACATTCACTTAGATATAATGTATTTCAACACTTATCAACAGTAAAACGGATCAGATCTGGTAGATCAGAACTAATCATCTTTTTACATGTCATATCTAACATTCACACACCTCTATAAGCACAAATCATAATACACAGATTTACATGGTTCACCCCCACCCTGGGGCTACGTCCACCAACTCTTCTTCTTTATTAGAATCTTCAATCGGTTACAACACAGAGCCACCAAAAACCATCTTCACATAGGACAGAATATCTGCACAACTAGCTAGATCCTTCTTCCTTATGTTACAACACAAAGCCTTCCACAACTCCTTACAATGAATTGCACTTATCCTTGCAAGCCTCTTACAATCATGCACAGAGCAGTTACAAAATCCATTAGCACTTAGCTTACATCACATACATCCCTTTATCTTTAGATAGATGCCTAGATATCTATTTATCCATTACAAAAGTGGGACTAAGCGTAGGTAAACCCACAGGCTGACATCCCTTTCCCATTACATATTCCCAAAAACCCGAAAGGGACCCAAAACTGGGCTGAGATTCCGCAATCTCCGCTTCATCTGGCGCTCCATCTTCAACAGGCTGTCGAAGTCCCGAAAATGGTCAAGCATGACCAAGTATCTCCCAAAACTTGGTCAAGGGCCAACAACACGTAATGTCTATCGTTGATGAAGTATTTTATTTAATCAAATGATCCTTATCTCTTCGGATTTGTGGAGCTGCCAAATTTTTAAAGAAGCACATCACTGAGGTCACTTCGTAGCTTCACGCTTCGGGCGTTTCAATATGTCTAAACAATGAAAACCCCGAACACGAAAATGTTGAAGTTATTAAGGCTAATTCAAGGTTTAAAGCATGATAAATTAAAACATAAGAATTATTAGTAGAAGATTAACTTCTCCTTGATTTCGGCCTTCGGGAGATCTCTACCCTCTTACATTCAAAACCTTTGAAAGTCGAACTGCCAAATTGTTAATAATGTTTATGATTGGTTAGAGTTAATGATTGGAATGATTATTTTTTTATTTTTCATCAATGCAAAAAACTTACATAATTATTTTGTTTTGGGTAGGTTAATGGCACCATCAAAACTTAGCGGAATGTTGAACTAATTCGAGAGTCTGATAAACTAGGCGAAAAGACCAAATATAGTAGAGAAAGGGGTAAATAGACAGAAAGGGGGATTTAAAATCACCGGAGTGCTAAATCTCCGAAGTGGAATATCTGATGCCACGTGTCCTTTGAATTCAATGATGGAGATTTATTTCAAAAATATGGGCTTTGGGACTTCGGCAATCCTCGCTTCACAACATCGCAAACATTTTAAAGAAATTATCCCAGAAGCATAGGATCTCATGCCGTGTGTCCTTTGAGTTCAACGATGGAGATTTATTTCAGAAATCCAGGCTTCAGGACTTCGGGAATCCTCGCTTCAAAACATCTCAAAACTTCTAAAGAAATTATCCCTGAAGCACAGGATCTCATGCTACATGTCCTTTGAGTTCAATGATGGAGATTTATTTCGAAAATCCGAGCTTCGGGACTTTAGGAATCCGATCTTCGGGACTTCAGGAATTCTCACCTCACACATTCATATTTCTTCCGAAGTAGTTATCGCCGAAATGGGAGATCTGGGGTTGTGTTTCCACTTTGATCAACAGTCGTGATGGAATTCAAATATTCGAGAGTTCTTTACTCAAGACTGCTCACCTCCCACAAAGTACGAACTAGTCGAATACAGAGATTGTCTGATAGGTATCCCTCGCTCAGATCGACGGATAGGAATAGGATGAATATTTCTCCACATGTGACTGAGAGTTGTGACCTCAGCTCAAACTTTGAGCACATATATTACTTTGTGATATCTGACAACTTATCTCTCTCTTGCCTAGATCAATGGTCAAGGAAAATTATAGGGTGCGGAGTTGCATGAGAATTAATTTTGAGAGGTGGTCCCGCAATTTAAACCATGGTTTTCTCTCGGGGTTACGTGGCATCACTAGGTGTACTGCAGGATAAAAATAGGTTTACTTCAAAACCACCTCCTCACTCCCCAGCATAAGATTGAGAAGAAGAAAAGGATGTTGGAGAAACACTTGTCATCCACGTCATGTATCTCGTTCGCCTTCCATCCTATTACGCTTTCCACATTGGTTACTACATTTACCTCCATTACAGTTTCATTTTTTCATGGACGATTACTTTTCCTATCTCCATTATCCATCTCTTGATGAACCATGCAGAGTTATCCATCTGATTAGCCTTCTTTCTTTGAATAAGAGTTTCTCACAGTAGGTGAAGAGACAGAAGAAAATGACAGTGAATCCCATCGTTTTTCACACCATGTCATTTCATTTTACACGTAGTTAGATATTATAATAAGTCCAACCATTTTGAGTGGTGGATTTTTTTTTATAAATACACAGATTCAATATCTACACCAGGTTGCTTCTTGTCGAACGTAATAAATAAAAATATACTTTTGAGAATTAATACAAGTGCAGACATGGATTCCAAATTTGGTTTATCTTGAGTTATGTGTTTCTTTTGTTCTTCCATATCTTATCATTTCTCTATGTATTCCTTGATAAAGGCTTGATTTCAATTTAGCACGAAAACTATTGTAGTCATATTTCATTAGTAATTTGTTAAGCAAACAGTCTTTCCTCTACATTTACTGTGAGTTAAGAAAGACCTGTGAGTTGTTTGGATTACTATATTTTATACTTTCTTCAATGTTATGCTTCCTATTTTCTTCTACTACAACAAAGTGAGATTATTAAGCAATTGATGCCTTTCTTTGTTTAACAGTTTAGTGTTTTTCTCTCGCATCATTCGATTTTTCAATTTAGAATTAGACGTGAAATGTGGCCTCTGGCTGATAGGTTGTTAATTTCATTTAAGGAACTTTTCTCATACAACTAAGGTAGAAAAATCACACCTTAAAACTTTCCTTTAATTCCTGATCCGTGACATTATTCTTTGATCCTTAATTTTAATCTCAGGAACAACAAATTTTTGGCGCCGTTGCCGGGGATGGAGAAATGAAGTTATTTTTCCCTAGGAGAACAAAATGGTAAGTTTCTCTCTTTGATAGTGAAAAAAGATTGAATACAATAATAAGGCTAATTTTTATCTTTCAATTGGCGAATCCTCTATAGATAAACTGGCATTCGGTAGAAAGAATACCAGGAAGAACCCAGATGATCAACAGAATATGCCTATATCCAATCCTGAAAAACTATTAAAACCAAGGGGATACCTGAAGAAGATTGTCGCATCCAAAAGTAAGGTTTACCAACCCAAAACTGTGGAAACTAATGGTAAGTTTCCACTTGAACTGTCAATCCCTCAAGAAGGTTCCACACAAATCCACTTCGGAGATACATCAATAGATAAACTTGAAGCTGAAACCATAAACCCCGAGCTTCTTTTACCCGAGATAAAATCTGAGACTGATTTGACTTCCCCCTTTACTAGTAAAGGTAAAATATCCCTTTCGATACCCAACTTTATTAATATTCCTTCGGTTCTTGAAGTAAAGGTTTCAGTTCCCCAAAAATCTAAAGAGTATATCTCATACCCTGATTTAACTCCTATTGGTTCTCCTTTTTATATATCCTGTAAGTCCAAAGAACCCAATCCTCATTTCCCTTTTCCCCCTTTTTCAGATTTTTTGTATCCTAATGGTCATTTTCCAGAATCTCCTTTGCCTCATCCCAAAGTAGTTGAAGGGTCACTACAAGTTTTTGGAAATCCTCTCTATAATTCCCAAACTTCATCCCCTAGACTCTCAATGGCTACTGCCATAGGAGGTGGCATCGGAGGTGGTGGTGGAGGAGGTGGTGGAGGAGGTGGTAAAGGACTACCTCCACCCCCTACTATTTTTTCCAAGGTAGCAACAAGATATTCTCCTTTGGTCCTTCCTCCCGTTCTTCACGATTTACCCAAAAATTATATCAAGAACTTACCAAAATTCAAAATATAAGGGGACTTAACTTCGATAGAGAACATAAAAATTTTGACCAATTCGTTGATATCCTTGGCATTGAACATGAGGATGTTTACTCAAGACTTTTAGTGCATACTTTCGAAGCCCAAGTAAGAATTTGGTTTCGAGGGCTCACGGTAGGTTCCGTGGGATCTTATGACGTGTTAGAAAATGCTTTTTTAAGATAGTGGGGAGAAAAGAAAGACTACTTGTACTATCTGATGGAATTTGGGGCTTTGAGGAAAAAGAATTTCGATTCAGTCCTAGAATTCACCCAGAGGTTTAACGAACTCTATCATAAGATTCCAGCAGAAGTTAAACCTTCTCAACCCACAGCTAAAGTGACTTTCGCAAGGGCTTTTGAGCCCGACTTTGCCCTACTTTTCAGAGAAAGGATATCTTCTACCATCATGGGAATGCAGGATGATTCCATAGAAATCGAGTCGAACATGATGGCTTCAGGTAAACTAAAATCAAAGGTTGATATAGGAACCAAACAAACTAGATGCTCCAGGGAACAATTGGGACCCTCCAGATCTAGGAGATTCGTGGACAAAAAAATGGATGACATGGCTAAGATAATCAAAGAATTATCAAACAAAATATATATAATCGAACTAGACCAAGCTAAGCCTGTTCCATTCGTTAGAAAATATTTTAAAAGGAATCCTAACCCCCAGATCCAATAGAGACAAGTAAAAAACAAAGATCAAAAAATCAAAGTCCCATTTAAAATATAAAACTTCATGAAAAGTTATGATATGGAAGACTATGATGGGTTATATGAAGATATAAACAATCTTAGTGATGATGACCAATAACCTCACCTAACCAGACAGGATTACAAAATATCATTAGACCAAGAACCCTTGTTTGGAAAAGAGGAAAGTATAAATAATTTGGGAGAGGTTGATTATCAAGGAATCATCGACTCTATAATGATCAAGCTTCAACATAAATATAATTTAAGTCCTAGAGATAAAAATTCTACAACTGCTCCATCGAAGAAGATCTTGTCGAGAAGTAAAACGAATGAGGCATCTCAACCATACACTAAAACACAAGCTGACAAGACAAAAACAATTGAAATGCAAGTTTCCAAAACAAGGACAACCGAAACAAAAGCAACGCAGACTAATAGGCCAAATAAAAAAAAAAATAGAGATCCAAACCAGAGAAGCTGAAAGATAATCGAAAGTTTCAACCTAGAAAACAAAATTAATAAAATCAAAATTCTTGTACCTCTGGTTGAACTGGCGAAAAATCCAATGTATAGAAATCAAATTTCCAAGATGATACATTTTTCAGATGCTGAAAGTCATGCAGATGGTATTAATTTAGAATATGATAGACCTACTATAATGTTTGGTCCACATAATTAAAATGCCAAAGATTCTGTCGCTCCTTTTTATATTACACTGACTGTGCATGATCACCTACTCCATAACTGTATGTTGGATTCTGGAGCATCACACAACTTAATGGCCAAATTTATTATGGAAAATCCGGGTCTCGATATTACTAGACCATACCGAGATTTGTATTTTTTTTTATTCAAGAATAGATTAATGTCTTGGTATGATTAAATATTTGGTAGTTAATATTGCATAGATTTTTGTAAAGAGTATTCTTATGGATGTAGTTGATGTCGATGTCCCTGCAAAGTATGGCATGTTTTTATCCAGGTCTTGGGGTGCCAATCTCAAAGGATCACTTCAACTAGACATGACGTATTCTACGATCCCAATCTTCGGTGGACAATTCACCCATCTATACAGAGAAACAAGGTTGACATATACTGTAAGTGACCTGCAGAACCCAAATAATTACCCTATATATGTCACCAATTAGGATTTAGGAAACTGTATATTATCAATTGATGATGGTTTTGATGAATGTACAGAAGAAATTTGTACAAAAGAAGAAAACCAAAAAGAAAAAATAGAAAAAACAAACACAAAGGCAAACAATGTAGGAGTTTGGAAAATGTTTTTTGATGGTGCTTTGTCCTGGGAAGGATTAGGAGCTAGAGTGTTGTTTGTGGCACCCAGAGATGAATTCATTATTACTTTATCATATAGATTGCAGTGGGAAATTGATTATACAAATAATGTTTTGGAGTATGAAGCTCTGGTCTTAGGATTAGAAGCTGTTAGGAAATTGAAAATTGAAAATCTAATAGTTTACGGTGATGCAAAGTTGATTATAATAAAGATAAGGAAATAGTATCAATCCAAACATCCAAGGCTAAGGTTGTACAGAAACTGGGCCTGGGATTTGATAGAAAACTTTTTCTCATCGTTTAATATTCATCATATTCCTAAGGTACAAAACAAACAAGTTGATTCTCTAGCGAAAGCGGCTACTACTTTTATGCCACCTACCATCCTAAATATAAAGTATCACATAGAAATGAGGCATAGACCTTCAATACCAAATAATGTTCATTATTGGCAGGTCTTTGAAGATGATGAGAAGATCAAGCAATTCCTAGAAATGGTTGACTAATTTTCTGAAATGCACATTGACCAAGAAAATATGAATGACCCTACCTGAATCATGCAGGAAGGTGAAGATCCTCAGAAGTTCCAGGATAATATCCCTAATCACCGCATGTTGGTGCTAAAAAAAAATCAGATCCCTAAAGGTCTGATTCCTTTAGAAAGATTATTTTATCATGATGATATTCCCCTAAAGTCTACTTTGCAACCTCAACCCGAAGAGGTTGAAGATTGTAATATAGGCACTAAGGAAACTCCTAAACTGGTCAAAATATCTAAATACCTTCCACCTGAAATGAAAAGTGAATATGTTGAGTTACTCAAACAATACAAATATGTCTTCGCTTGGTCTTACGATGAACTGAAAATCCCTTTAAAGATGGGCATCAAACCTTTCAGGCTGAAACTTAGACAGATAAATCCTATACTTCTACCTATAATAGAAAAGGAGGTAAAAACACTCCTTGATGAAAATATTATTGTTCCACTCAGACATTAAGAGTGGCTAGCCAACTTAGTTCCAGTCAAGAAGAAGAATGGTGAAATCAGACTTTGCATAGTTTTAGGAATCTAAATATATCATCTCTTAAAGACAATTATCTGCTCCATAATATGGATCACGTTCTGGAAAAACTGGTCAGGGCTAACAGAATGTCTATGATTGATGGCTTTTCAGGTTACAATCAAATTGCGGTCCATGAAGATGATAAAGAAAAACCGCATTTACCACTACATGGGGTACTTTCATGTACGATAAAATGCCATTTGGTACGATCAACACAGGGGCCACCTTCCAACCAGCAATGGACATCGCCTTTGTCAGCAAGAGAGATAAGATTGTCGTTATTTATCTTGATGATTTAACTATTTTTTCTAACTTTGACGTAGAGCACTTGGTACACCTCAAACAAACATTCGAGAAATGCAGAAAATTTTGTTTTTCACTCAACCCTAAGAAATACCATTTTTCAATGCAGGAAGGTAAACTCTTGGGCCACATAGTGTCTAGAAAAGGATTCAAAATCGATCCTAAAAGAATTGAAGCTATAAATACAATAAATATTCCTAGGAATAGAAAGGAAATCTAGTTATTTTTAGGAATTTTTTTTTTTTAAGAAGATTCATTCCAAACTTCATTTAAATAGTTAAAATGATTATAGATATGCTCAAGAAGGACAGTGAGGTCAAATGGACAACTAAAGATAAATCATCCTTCGAACGCATCAAGAAAGCTATAGGAGAAGCATCGGTGTTGGCCAACCTAGATTATATGAAATAATTCTTGATCTTTTCATTCGCATCCAAACATACTATCATAGTTGTGCTCTTACATAAGAATGATGAAGGTTTCGAGCAGCCGATAGCATTTTTCAGTAAAAGTCTCAAAGACGCCGAACAGAAATATGATATACTAGAAAAATAGGCATATGCAATGGTGAAAGACCTCAAAGCCTTCATGACTTATGTGTTGCACTTGAAAGTAATTTCAAACATGTCAAATAGCTCTGTTAAAGATATATTGGTTCAACCAGATAGTGACGGAAAGAGAGGTTGATGGCTAGCCAAGATTCAGGAATTCGATCTTGAGGTAAAACCGACTAAACTCATCAAAGGTCAAGGCTTGGAAAAACTATTGGCGGAATCAAACTTCAGAGTATTGGGGATAAACCACCTAGAATCCCATGGATAGATTTCATACATAGAAGAACTTGATGACCAACCATCTACGAGGAAAATCCAAGAAACATTTTCTTCCTCGGCTTGGTATAGCAACATAGTTTCATACCTCCTAACTCTTAAGTGCCCAAGTGATATGACTCCTTCCAAGGATGGAACGTTGAAGCTGCACGCGGTAAAATATTGCATCATGGATAACCAACTGTATTGGAATGATCCTGTAGGATTTTTACTAAGCTTCTTAGTAGAATACGAAATGGAGAATGTCATAAATGCGTTTCATCAAGGGGTGTGTGTAGGACATCACGCCTGGAGGGAAGCGGCCTATAAAATCCTAAGAGCTAGATACTATTGACCGAAATTTTTTATCGATGTGAATAACAAATTTAAAGCCTGTAACCCCTATCAACTATTCTCAGGCAAGAAAAATATTCCTGCACGACCCTTGATTCCGGTCAAAACAGAAGCTCTATTTCAACAATGGGGTCAGGATTTTATTGGAGAAATCCATCCACATTCAAGTGCACAACATAAATGGATTTTAACCGCCATAGACTATTTCACTAATTGGGTGGAAGCCATTCCGACATGAAATGCTACAGACCGTGTGGTGATCAATTTCTTAGAAGAAAACATTTTATCGAGATTCGACTATCCTCGGAATATAGTTACTGATAATGCCCAAGCTTTCAAATCCATGAAAATGGTCAGTTTTTGTCAAAAGTACAACATTGTACTCAAACATTCTACAACCTACTATCCGCAGGGAAATGGATTAGTTGAATCATCGAATAAGATCCTAATCACCACAATAAAAAAGGTGCCAACTGAAAATAAGAAAGCCTAACACATTCATTTGAAATATGCTTTGTGGGAAAATTGAATTGCCACTAAGAAATCGATCAGAATGTCTCCTTTCCAAATGGTTTACGGTACTGACGTGGTCCTCCCCATAAATATCACTATGACCATGATGAACCTTTGGCAAAATGTGAAGGAAGAACCGAACGATGTTACCAGAAGAATAAATTAGTTAATTGAAGTTCAACAAAACAGGGTTGAGGTGGACGAGAAACTTCAGAAATATCAAGATAACATGAAAGCTTTGTTTGATAAAAAATATAAAGATAGGGAATTTTCCCTCATGACCTAGTTTTGAAATGGGATGCTAGAAAGGAAGACAGAGGAAAGCACGACAATTTTGATCACATCTGGTTTGGACCTTTCAGGATCACAACTTCTGAAGGAAATAATTCATTCTTATTAGAAAACCTTGATGGGAAAATCCTTAATGCCCCTATCAATGGGTGTTACCTGAAACAATTCATGCAATAATCAAATTCCAAACTCCCATTGTACATACCGGTTTGATTTTCATGTTTTGATTTGAAATATTTGGTTTCTTTGGTAAGTTTTTACTTTCATTGTAAATAAGGCCAGGTTTGTTGATTTCATAAAAACAAAAATATAAAAACAAGTAACTCATATCGTTTCTTTTCTACAGAATTTTCTGACATTTATCATGTTATTTCCGGGCATAATACTTACTGATAGTTGAGAGATAAATATGTATCAGAAACCAACACTTACTCTTCAGAACATTGGCTTTATCTCAAAACAGGTGATAACTGAATGGTTTACTTGATTGAAAATATAAAGAAAATCTGAGGTATGAGCTTCTACCCTACCGACCCAAGCTAAATTTTCAAGGGCATCTCACTAAATATGAAAGAAGTCTCATTATTATATATATTATCACCTGATCCACAACCAGAGGAATATAAAATTAAAGCTTAATCTTAAAAAGTCTTCTCTAAGTAAAATAAAATTTATAAAAAGAAAATAAGAATAAAAAGACCTTAAAAAAAAATTGAGAATCAATAAACGAGCTCGTATAGGAATAACCTTGTTCACAGCAGAACATTTTGAATCCTCATTTTGTTTTATCCTTCCCATCCTCAAGTTTTATTTTCCTATGATTCTCAATACCTCTCCTTGGTCTTCATAGAGAGAAAATACTTCACCTTAACTCTGAAAACTCATAAACATGTCTTCAAAACAATGTTGGGAGAAAATTTATACATCCCTTTCAATTTAACTGAAAGAAAGTATGTTTAGACTAATATTAATAACTTTAGCTCTCTTATATAGTTTTAAACTGACTAGTTCGCTCAAGGTTGATCCCTAAAATTTAAAATCCCCTATAAAATCTCCTCAATAGGTGAAGATGTATTGAACGTTGGAAGAAAATTAGTTTCGGAGTATACTAAAAATTTATGACAAACCTTTTCTTTGAATATCTTAAACAGATATCATCCCTTGTATGTTACATATAGATTGATTGCCCCCACTTCATGTATTAAAATAAAGATAGATGGTGAAAGGAAATTCATTAAATGATTTCCCCCATCTAGTCCAAGGCAAATGGTGAAAGGAAATTTGAAAAATCAATTGCCCCCATTTTGTCCAAAAAAGAGATGATGAAAGGAAATTCATTTAAATGATTTCCCTCATCTCAACATTTAAATTCAAAATTACTAATTGAAGTGGTGAAAGGAAACTAAATGGGAGAAATAGATAACTTCACTGGGGTACTGAACAGGCTCGCTGGAAGTGAAGAAATATCTATGATATATGTGTGGGTGTCATACGTATCTACATGATATACTCTGACATCTAATTCTTTTTCAGTGAGATTTACATTCTAAACCAACGAGGGATCCTCATAAAATATGACACATATACTTAACCTTGATGCGAACAAAATCGATCAAAGCTTGATATTTCGGCTAAAGTTGCTTTGATTATCTTCAACAAATCCGAATATAGTTTTAAGAAAGAGGAATTTCAAATATCCTAACTGAAGGTCATGATTTGATTTGTTTTAAGGTTTTATAAGTTTCGGGTGAAACTCTTTTTCTCAGTATGATCCTTTTCCTAATATGTTTAACAAAAATGCAATAATGACTCCATTTACCCAATAAAGGCACTTGGTCTATTGTTCTTCTGCATCTCGTGGGGAGACGTGATCCCTAGATAGAGCCTATGTTGGAACACATATATTTATGAACTTTTGAGTTTTAGTTTCCTCTTTCACGAAAATATAATCTTTCCCAAATCATGAATTAAAGAATAACTTTTAAACTTTAAATCCATTTCATTCCTGGTTAAATAAGAATAAGGCGTGTGTAATGTTCATCGTTGATGAAGACGTTTATTTAATCAAACGATCATAATCTCTTCAGAGTTGTGGAGCTTCCAAATTGTTAAATAAGTAAGTCACTGAGGTCGCTTCAGAGCTTCGTGCTTCAAGCATTTCAATATGTCTAAACAATGAAAACCCCTAACGCTGAAACATTGAAGTTATTAAGGCTAATTCAAGGTTTAAAGAATGATAAATTAAAACATAAGAATGATTAGTAGAATATTAACTTCTTCATGATTTCAGCCTTCGGGAGATCTCTACCCTCTTACATTCAAAACCTTCGAAAGTTGAACCACCAAATTTTTAATAATATTTATGATTGGTTAGAGTTAATGATTGGAATGATTATTTTTTATTTTTCATCAATGCGAAAAACTTACAAAATTATTTTGTTTCGGGTAGGTTAATGGCGCCATCAGAACTTAATGTAACATCAAACTGATTTGAGAGTCTGATAAACTAGGCGAAAATACCAAATATAGCAGAGAAAGGGGTAAATAGACAAAAAGGGGGATTCAAAATCACCGTAGCTCTAAATCTCTGAAGTGGAAGATCTGATGCCAGGTGTCCTTTGAGTTCAACAGTGGAGAATTATTTCAGAAATCCGGGCTTTGTGACTTTAGGAATCCTTTCTTCACAAGATCGCAAACCTTCCGAAGCAATTATCCCTGAAGCGCAGGATCTCACGCCACATGTCCTTTGAGTTCAACGGTGGAGATTTATTTCAGAAATTTGGGCTTCAGGACTTCGGGAATCTGGGCTTCGGGACTTCGGGAATCCTCTCTTCACAACATCACAAACCCTCCGAAGAAATTATCCCTGAATTGCAGGATCTCATGCTGCGTGTCCTTTGAGTTCAATGGTGGAGATTTATTTCGAAAATCTCAGCTTTGAGACTTTGGGAATTCTCACTTCACACATTCAGATTTCTTCTAAAGAAGTTATCGTTGAAATGGGAGATCTAGCATTGAATGTCTACTTTGATCAATGGTCACGATGGACTTTCGATCTTCGAGAGTTCTTTACTCAGCACTACTCGCCTCCCACAGACTATGAACTAGTCGAATATAGAGATTGTCTGACATGTGTCCCACTCTCAGATCGACGGATAGGAATTGCACGAAGATTTATCCACATGTGACCAAGCGTGGTGACCTCAACTCAAACTTTGGGTGCTTATATTACTTTGTGAGATCTGACAGCTTATCTCTCTCTCGCTTAGATCAACAGTCAAGGGAAATTGCAGGGCACAGAGTTGCATGGGACTTAATTTCGAGAGGCAGTCCCAAAATTTAAACCGCGGTTTTCTCTTGGGGTTACATGACATCACCAGGCATATTGTGGGATGAAAAGTGGTTTACTTCAAAAACACCTCCTCACGCCCCCGCAAAATATTGAGAAGAAAAAAAGGATGTTGAAGCAACACCTGTCATCCATGTCATGTATCTTGATCGCCCTCTAGCTTATTAGTCTTACCACATTGGTTACTACATTTACCTCCATTACAGTTTCATTTTTTCATGGACGATTACTTTTCCTACATCTGTTATCCATCTCTTGATGAACCATGCAAAGTTATCCATCTGATTAGCCTTCTCGCTCTGAATAATATTTTCTCACAGCAGGTGAATAGACAGAAGAAAATGACAGTTAATCCCATCTGTTTTCACACCCTATCGTTTCATTTTAGACATAGTTAGATATTGTAAGAAGTCCAACTATTTTGAGTTGTGGAAAATCTTGTATAAATACACAAATTCAAGATCTGCACCATGTTGCTTCTTGATGAATGTAATAGAGAAAAATATCCTTTTGAGAATTAATACAAGTGTGGACAAGGATTCCAAATTTCGTTTAGCTTGAGTTACGTGTTTCTTTTGTTCTTCCATATCTCAACATTTCTCTATGTATTCCTTGATAAAGGTTTGATTTCAATTTAGTACGACAACTACGGCAGTCATATTTCATTAGTAATTTGTTAAGAAAACAATTTTTCCTCTGCATTTATTGTGATTAAAGAAAGACCTGTGAGTTGTGTGGATTAATATATTTTATACTTTATTCAAGGTTATGCTTCCTATTTTCTTCTATTGCAACAAAGTGATATTATTCAGCAATTGATGCCTTTCTTTGTTTAACAGTTTAGTGTTTTTCTCTTGCATCATTCGATTTTGCAATTTAGACTCAGATGTGAAATATGGCCTCTGGTTGACAGGTTGTTAATTTCATTTAAGGAAATTTTCTCATACGACTAAGGTATAAAAATAACACCTTAAAACTTTCCTTTAATTCCCGATGCCTGACATTATTCTTTGAGCCCTAAGTTTAATCTCAAAAACAAAACCAAGAAAATAATGTGACAACAATAAGAGCACTCTTCAATTGGAACAAAAAAGTATAACGACACATGGAATTGACATGACTCAGAGACAAGAAAATTACCCCATTGTAAGACAAGATGAAAACAGGAGCCATGTTCAAGGGAAACAACAATAGTTTCCATAATGGATTACAAAAACTGGACCCATGTTGGTTGTTCTCTTCCTCTTATTTTTTGGGTGGCCCAGGTTCAGATCTCAATAGTTTTCCAACAAAACCCTCAAAAACTATCAGCCCTCCTGGTAAACCAGAAGGCAACGTTGCGCATAGGGTGCACAATGCAGTCTCACCCGAGTTAGATTTTATGGTTTACTAAAATACTCAAGTGATTGCATTCTAGGAATGAGTGGGGATCTGTGATTGTTGTCTTTCTTCCTTATGCATTATCCTTGTTAATTATTCAAGTACTTCTCTGATTTATTCATCTTTAAACCTATGCTCCGATGTTGATATTTCTAGTTTAACCATTCATTCATAAGCTAATGATCAACAGAAAGTAACCATTAATTAACAATCACACATAAAAAAAAAATTATCGTGGTTCACCCCCTCCTGGGGCTATGTCCACAAATATCCTTCTTCTCTGCTCTTTTATTTAATCTGCTACAAAATCTTGTGTTGCGCACATTACATCTTTAGTAATACAATCAATATTAGGGTAAGAACCCTCTGTGAAGTGGCCTATATTACACTAGGATCCACAGCCTATGGCCTAACCCTCAAGGAATACCTTATTTAACTCTTCTACAAGACTTATTACATTCATCAATCCCACAAAATCATGATAATCAACTCTCTTTGTTATGATATGATATCTCTCTATTACACATATACGCATACCTCTATTTTCCTCTACTAACATCACCCCTTCTCCTCGACCTCCTAGGTCCTTATTTATACTCTTTTATGGATTATATCCATTACAATTCTTATCAAAAACCCTAACCCTATCATGGTTAGGCTTTCATGCCTATGCGCCATGTTTCTTTTACTCTTACATGCTGCTTTTCCTTCTTTTTTTGCAAGCTTATTTCTTGCCACMTRTGGCTTGYRCTCTAAAATTAGGTCTTCCTTTCCAAAGTTAGGTCTTTCCCCAAAACAGATCCCTCTCCAAAAATAGGCTTGTGTCCAAAATAAACTTCCTTCTTAAAATAGTCTTTCCCCCAAACTGATATGTGGCTCATCCCGAGCCACTCAAGTGGTGTGTGCTTCTTGTACAACCTTCGCTAAGATGTGAAACTTTCCTTCTAATTCTTCCCATTTGGATCGTGCTTGCACAAATTTCTTTGTGAGATCCTCTACCCTCGGCGTTGTGATATTTTGCATAGTCTTCAATTCTGTTTGCAGGGTCTTCATCTCTTGTGCTCCCTTCAATCACTCTATAATTCTCATGGCCTTTGTCACTGCTTCATCTCCTACATTGCAGTGTTGATTTCCTCCTCTTGTTGGTCTATTTGTTGGACCTTGTCATCTTCTTCCAACGTCATCCATAGTTGCACGATCCTGTCCAACAATTATGTGACCTTTTTGGCTTCTCTCTCCATCATTTCTACTTGCAGGGCTTCCTGTTTTTCCCTTTCAGTTGTATCTTTGGGAGGATTGGTTGGTGTTAAATTTTATTTGAGTTCCTCGATCTCCTTCTTATAATATTCGAGTGTCTGCGAAATGATTTGAATATGTTATTTAGCACTGCTCACGGTTGCCCGCGCGCTGTCTAGAATTTTTGCAAAGACTTCCTTCAGCTTATTCTCCAATTTATCTACATGGTGCTTCTCCTCCTATGTCTCCAGCTGGACCTGCTCTACCACAATTTCTATTCCACCCTTTCCATCTCTGGTGACTTGAAATTCTGTCATATCTTCTTTGGATCATGATTGCACTTCCTTTGTGACAATGAATTGTAGCTTGTACAGTGCCTTTGTTGGTATTTTATCCAATACCAATTGTACCTATGCCAGGTATTTAATTGATGTCTATGCTATGGACTCCTCAAAATACAACATATTTGTTGTTATCTAGAAGCTAGGACTTGCTTGTGCTATGAGTTGGATTGTGTCTTCCTCGTTCTATTCGGTTTTGTCCCTTTCTTCTGTCGGTCGGGGAATTGGTTCATCTCCCCTCTATTTTAGTTGGGATGATTGTATCTATTTTAGGACCTGCTTAATGTCATCCAACTCATTCCTTATCCTTCCTCTTTGGTTCTTTTCCTCCTCATACTCCTCTGTTTCATCGTCCTACACCCTCTCTGCAACTGAAACAACATCATCGTTGGTGATTGTGTATTCTAGGATTTGTTTGTGGGCCTTGGCCTTCTTACGTGGCCCACCTATATGTATGATTGGTCATTTGGGTATCCTTGTCTCTTGCAGAGTATTTTATTATGGGATTTCTTGTGCCATTGTGTCCCCCCTTCCTTGTTCTTCTTGTGTGGGGGAATTGTCCTTATTTCATTTCTTCCCATCCTTATTTGAGGTGCTTCCCTTCTTCTATTGAATTCTCTTTGGACTAGGCTTCTCCTATTGTGTTGGTTTCTTGGTCACGAAACTTCCCCCTGCATATGTCTTGGATGACCCTGCTTCCACTTCTTTCCCTTTGGGTATGTCCTTGGTGATGCCCAGGATCTTCGAGTAATCCTTCTAGTCTTTCATTTCCCATTCAATTTCCTCTAGGTTGATGAAGAATCAAAGTTGTAGCCATTCTTTATCTGGATCCCTATGTGCCAGGATCCACATGTTGTGTCGCATAGCCTTAAATTTGTCTATCCCCTAGTACTACACGACCACTTCAGGATTTATTCTCCATGTGTTGGATATATTCTCTTGCATGTCACTGAGATACTGAGAAAACGTGTTGGCATTACCATTTCTTTGCCTGGAATCAGAAATGCTTCCCAATGACGTGTACCATGTTACACAACATCATCCTCCACTGTCGTAAGAATATGATTAGGTAGGCTTTTTCCATTCAATTAATGCTATCAGTATAATGATCCAGGAGTAGTGGAACTCGATTCCCAAGTCCTGCGCATCCTTGCAGTCGTCTAGGAACAAATTCAGTAACTATGGGGCCCATTTTAGCATGGTGTAATTTGTGCACTGTGATGTTACTACGACAAATCCTGCGGGGACCTCCTCCTTGTGACATTTGTGAAGGAGTTAGCATGCCATCAATTTTGTTTCCATATGGGTGGCTATGTCATTGATCATTTTTATGATAATGTAGTGCGATCCTCTTTCTATCCCATAAGTTTTCTTCATTTATTTTGCAAGGGCCTTTTCCCTGGTTTTATCATCCATGTACTGCATAGGTTTCTCTCCATTTGATGGAATTCCTGTGATGAATGAAATTAATTCCAAATCAATGGAGACTGGTTCTTCCAACCAAAAAAATCCTCCATGGAGGACCTCCAATAACTGCTTGATGCATTTGTTCACATATTTCCCCCTGCCAAAGTGGGGAATCTCCAACAAATTCTAAATCCCTATGTTTGGTAAGCCTGCCACCCACTGCTTTGATTGCAACAATGGATATCCTAACAACCATGTTCTCAAAATCTCCATATACACATTTTATGCAATTTCTAGTAATTTGTTGGTGTCAGACACGCCGTGGTATGCGTACTGTAACCTTTCAACACAGACTAGTAAACTTGTTGTGGCATGCACCCCATCTAGAATGTGCGGTAAAATGATAAAAACATCAGGCTTCTTGCGTGGGGACCGCGCGATGGGTTGTTTCCCCTTTCTCTGTGTTGGCGTGCTAGATGTCCCAGCCTCTGGTTCTCTTTCTTCCCAGCCCGACTCTGGTTTCCCCATAATATCTTTAAGTTTCACTTCCTCCTGCTGCACAGACCCCACCATAGGTTGTGGCCTTGACCCGTAAGATTTTATCCTTTCACTATCAATTCCATTTGTTTTGTGGGATGCTTTGGCCCTAGAAGGTTGTTGTGGGTTTTCTGTTGCTAATGGGTCATGGCCCCACGCACTGTCATGTGAATCGATGTCCATCCTGACCATCATCAAGGCCTTTCCTTATTCCTCTACCAGTGTGGTGTTTACTAGTTCGATCTGTGGTGAAGGAATTGCATCGACATCGATGATTCCCTTTGTCTGTGTAAACTCTTGTTCTACCTCTCTGATGACCTATGGCTACTTCATTTTTTCTGTGTTGTTTGGATAGGTGTGTCGATCTTTGGAGGTGCTACTGTGGATAATCATTCCTTCTCTGGTTTAAATTCAGCTGATATGATCTCTGAACTCACCTATTCACCTCATGTCTTCATACTCCTTAGCTTTGATGGTTTGTAAATTCACAATACATCTCGTTTGGCCCACGTTTTGGTTATATACGAGGTGTCATGAATGCCCCAAATATTCTCAAATACGCTTCTTTGAGGGTCATAAATGTGTTTAATCTTATCGATCATGCTTCGTTAAGTTACATAAATGCTCAATTCCTACCTTTTTACGTCGATGACCGTTTTTTGCTTTTCCGATCGTTGGCTAGTTTTATGGTTAGTTGTACCTTTTCAATGCATCTTACGTTTCTTTTGTGACTTTTCTCTTGGTGCATTGTATTTGCCTCTTGTTGGCCATATTCTTCGCACGGTCACTTTTTATTTTTCTCACGCTGATTCCACTGTCTGTTGTGCACGATATTTCCCAGAATTTTGTATTTTCTTTCTTTTTCCACTTTTGTCTTCCTTTTTCTTATTTTTCCCTTTTTATGAGATTTATTGTAATATCTACTATTGTAAACTATATACATGACTTTCTTATTGCATTGTATCTTTTAAGAATTAGTAGTTCGATTGTCCCTGTACAATTTCAGTCGACTACCATTGATCATTCCTTTTAGCTGTGTTCCTCCCAAGTCTTTTAGATGCACAAATCCCCCATCTGTAACATTCTTTACTTCATATGGACCTAGCCAATGCATTCTAAACTTACTAGGGTGTTGGAAAAATTTGTTATCATAGAGTAGAACTAGGTCTCCCTCCTTAAAACTCTTCTTTTTAATATCTGTGTCATGCCAAGATTTGCCTCTTGGTTTCTGTACTTCCTAGTGAAATCCTACCAAAATCTTGTCTTCTTCCATTTCCATTATTTGATTTAACTGCTCATGTACTGCGCCTCTATCTATCATGTTGGTAATTGTTGCTACGCAGATATTAGGTACCATAAATTCTAATGGCACCACTGATTCATGCCCATACACCAATCTGAATGGTGTCTTTCCTGTCAACTTCTTGCATGTGGTCTAATATTCCCATAGTACTGCTGGTATTTTCAAGTCTCAATCATCCCTGTTAACATTGCATATATTAGTCAAAGAAGTTTCCAAAATCTTATTGAAAGCTTCTATTGTTCCATTTTCTTGAGGATGACATGGTGTACTCAAACTCCTCAGTCATAGCCCTGATGGGATTATTAATAAAATGAGTGCCTTGGTCCCTCATTAGAATCCCAGGACATCCAAATCTAGTGATGACTTTCTCAAATAAGAAGTGTGATGTTGTTTTTGTGCTGCAGTCCTTGATTGATGCTTCTTCTTTCCATATCGTTAAGTATTCAGTCGCAGTAATTATATATCTATCTCCTGACCTCTTTGTTGGTGAATTAATAGGTCCAACAAAGTCTATTTCCCATTTTTTAAATACATGTAGAATCACTTGGGGTATTAGGGGCATCTCATCCCTTCTGTTGAGTGTTCCAACCCTTTGAAAGACATCACATTTCTGGTAATAATCCTTGGCATCTTTATGGATTGTTGGCCACCATAATCCTACGTGCAATACCTTTTGCATAGTATCTTTTCCTACATACTGTCCTCCAACTATACCTTCATGAGATTCTATTAAAATTTTGGGCCATTCATGTTCCAATACACACCTTCACAAAATGTTATTTGCGCCCATCTTGTATAAATGTCTTGCAATGAGTTTATAGTCTGCAACTCTGACTACCATATTTTTATTCTTCACAGTGCTAAAGTCCTATGGCACAACCCCTAAAATTAAGTATTCAACAATATCAATGAAGTATTCATCAACTACCTGTACTGAAAATAATTGTGCATCAGGGAAGTTGTCTTCCAATTTAGTAGGTTCTTCTCCACTAGTTACCCTTGACAAGTAATCAGGTCCTACATTCAGCTTCCCTGGTTTGACTATCACTTCAAAATCAAATTCTTGTAAGAATAAAAGCCATATATAGATCCTCCCTTCCAACACTGACTTGTTAACTAGATGTTTGAGGGAAAAATGGTCTGTGAACATTTTAAAGTGTTTACCCAGTAAATAGTGTATGGATTTTTGAAGTTCATATACCATGGATAGACCTTCTCTTTCTATGGCGTTATAATTCTTCTCAGATTCTAACAAATTTCTAGTTGCAAAGGATATAGGATGGTCTAAGGTCCCTGCTCCTGGTTGAGACAGAATTGCTCCAAGTATTATGGATGATGCATCTACATGCACATGAAATTTATTTTCAAAATCTGGAAATACTAATATAGTTGTTGTTACCATATTTTCCTTTCAAGTGTCCAAACCTTATTCACAATCCTCATTCCATTGAAATCCGGTGTTCTTCTTTAACAGTTTTTCCATTGGTGTAGTAATGTGTGCATACCCCTTTATAAATTTCTTGCAATAGCATGTATGTCCCAGTGTTTCTCTTAACTGGAAATGTTGGCATAGGATCAGACCCAGGGTTCAACACTCAACAACATACCAACAAAAACTTAACTACCAGCCCTTTTGGCAACACCTGCGAAGCAGGCAAAGTCTCACCCAAGGTAGAAGCAGGGGGGTTTATAGGACGCAGGTGTCTATAACCAAGATGGGACATAGATCTATGATAATAACACTTCGCAAAGTACTCTATTAACACTTAAAAGGTGGTATGCATTAGTTTCCAAACTTTATTAGCATCGCAAAACATGCCCAAAGATAGATCGACGCAATAGAAACAAATATTAAGCACTTCAACCACTTAGCACATAGCATTGAGTTAGATCCAACATTCATTCATCTTTAAGTAAATCACTAAGCATAAACAAATCTATCTATCATACATTATAATAAGGGCACTAAGAACTTCAATAACATAAATAATAAAACACAAAGCAAACCAAAGACACACGATATACATGGTTCATTCCAGTGTGGGGCTACGTCCACCAACTGCTTCGTCTTCTTTATTAATATTCATTCTCTTACATTCAATGATGGTTGTGCAATAAGCCACAGAGTTGAACTTCTCACAGGACAGGATATCTGTGCACTAAGCACCAGAACCTCCTTCCAAACTAGGTCAAGGCACAGAGCTAACTTCTCTATCGAGCACAGAGCCTTACTCACATACATTACATGGCACAAAGCCTCTCAATCTACTTGCACTTGGATCTACAAGCTATTGAAGTATTCTACCATACATTCTTACTTATTTATACTTTTACAATCCATTACAATAAGGCCTAATCATGGGTAAACCCTATGGGCTGACATCCCATAACCCATTACAAAAACCCTGGAGAACCCCTTACTAGGTCCACATAGCCCACAAAATAAGTGAGATCTGCGATCTCCACTCTGCCTGAACGCTCCATCTTCGACCAACCTGTTGAATTCCAAAGGTGGTCCAAACCTAACTAAGGTTTCCTCAAAACTTGGTCGATGACCAATAGGCCCCCAACACTCACTTGTGACTCATCCCGAGTCACTCAGGTATGGTCAATGCTGCTTCGAAGGCCTCGAGATTCACTTGAGTTGCCTCAACTTGTTGTTTCATCTGAACCTCCTTCTTAGCGAGCTCCTGGATCATCTACTCTGTAACAGGCCCTTCCAGGCATTGTTCCACTGTTGCAACCACTTGGTCCAATTGCAAGCCTTCTCCCTCAATTTCTCCGAATACCTTGCAGGATTCATCCTGCATAGATTGTAGCTTCTGCGCAACTTTCATTACCCTGCCCTGGATGGTAGTAATATGTTGTTGCACCACACGCTGCTCCTAGGATATTTTCATTATTTCAACTATGGTGAGTAGCTTCATTTGTTCCTGCACAGAGAATTCTTGTTGTTGCGCCTCCTGTAACTGTTGGTTGTGGAGCCTGATTATATTCCTGATCCAGAGGTCCTTTCTTTCAGCCGTGTTTATACCCCATGAAGTATTTACACCCTAGAAGTATGTACACTCTTCCACACGGGGGAGTGCAGAGGGGGGGTACCCCCTCTGCGAGGTCCGGGGGCCCTATCCCCCTGGCTGGGGGGTCTGGGGGCAAGCGGGCCCCCAGTGGAGGTTCAGGGGCAAAGCCCCCGAAGAAAAAATTGCCTTATAAAAGTATATTGTAATTTCATTGTAAATATGGACCGTTCATTATAAGGTCGCAGATCTAACGGTAGAGATTATGTTATGGTTTTTTTCCCTAGAAGGCAACCCTCTTTTATGAGGGAAATGTATTGTGGCTATGGTTGATTGTGAATATTGTATTCTGAGAGAGGATATTGTGAGAGAAAGAAGAGGAAGTTACAACGGGTTTTGTTGTAGGTTGTATCCCTTCATTTGTTGGATAATAATAAAGGAAGGACCTGGGAATTTCTTTGGTGGACGTGGCCCACACTGGGTGAACCACGTAAATCTGTGTCTCTCTTGTATTGTGTGTCTTCTGTGTTTTGTTTCTGCATTTGTTTTATTTTATTGCTCCACAGTCCTGTTTTTCTAACAACTGGTATCAGAGCATAAGGTAACTTGCAAGAAAAGAGGGTTCCTGGTTCGAGTAGGAGCAATGTCGAAAGATGGAAAGTTTAAAGTCAATAAATTTAACGGCTAAAACTACCAGTTATGGAAGATGTAGATGGAAGACTATTTATATCAGAAGGATCTGTTCCTACCATTGAGAGGAGTAGCAAAGAATCCGACGGCCATAAAGGATGAAGAATGGGATATTCTTGATAGAAAGGCTCTAGGAATGATACGGCTGAGCCTGGCAGCGTCAGTGGCTTTCAATATTTCAAAAGAAAAGACAACGAATCATTTTATGGATGCGTTGGACAAACTGTATGAAAAACCCTCAGCGTCGAATAAGGTATTTCTAATGAAGAGATTATTTAATATGAAGATGTCAGAAGGTGGGTCTGTTGCAGATCATTTAAATGAATTTAATACGGTTACTAATCAACT
>ML796901.1:322453-367901 GCA_009831015.1 Picea engelmannii | reverse complement strand
TTTGAGTTTTTATGATGCCAATGATTTGTACATGATGATGTCTGTGATGTGTTTTAAATTACATGTAATGTACAGTTTTATTTTCCTTAAATCTTATATGTGGGAAAGATACCGATCCATGATATAATTAGCTAACAAATCCGAAACACTATTAAGTTCTCTCGGAATGTGTCTATATTCAATATAATTGAACATTCGTTCAAGATGACGAACTTGCAAGTGTAGACGTAGCAGGATAGGACTACGGATAGTGTAGATGTGGTTGAGTTGATAAACCATGAGTTGGGAGTCTAAGTAGACAATGATGCGAGAGATACCTAGAGAGGAGGCTTGGGTCAACATTCCAATGACAGCGTGATATTCTGCCATATTGTTGGTTGCTGGTCCTAAACAGATACCTCCTGAGCTCACCACCTCATAAAATTGGTAAATAACCCAAGTTGTTGAAGCAATGTTTCGGGTATGTCAACTGGCGCCATCCGCGAACCCAAAAAAGATAGGAAAGGAATATGTCATCTGCACATGAAAACACAGGCACAGTCATGAGTGGAAACGGTAAAGACTCAAGCACGCGAAAGAAATAGACACACCAAAATAAAATACAATAATGTACAAAGTACAGATGCTAGGTGATCTAGGAATAGTACTTCTTAAGGTAAAGCCCGTTTCGGGGCTCTCCCGGGGAAATTCCATCATGATCAACTAATTCGTAGGCTCCTTTATGTAGGACATGCTTCACGATGTAAGGACCGTGCCACATGGGTTCTAACTTTCCTGTCCCCAATTTATCGTGAGCTTGGTCGTAAACGAGGACTAAGTCTCCTTCTGTGAAAGTTAGAGGGTGGACGGATTTGTCATATTGACTGTTAATTCGTTTCTGATGTGCCTCATTGACAAGAGAAGCATCGCGATGTGTTTCGTCCAGTTTGGATAGATATAAAAATCGTTCTTCTTCGGCAGAAGTATGGGGCAGGAGTTCTACTTTCAGTTTGAGTGATGGAATCTCACACTCGATTGGTAGGACGGATTCAATGCCATAGACCAACTGGAAAGGAGTAAATCCAGTTGAAGTTTTCACAGAGGTGCGATAAGCCCAAAGAGCGGAGAACAGTTGTAAATGCCATGATGTTTTGTTTTCCCCTACCATGTGTTGAATCATGGTTTTTAATACTTTGTTGATAACCTCAACTTGTCCATTCGCCTGAGGGTAGTAAGGAGATGAGTTTTCATGGAAAAAACCCAATTTGACATGTAACTCACTCATCATATGGTTTTTGAAGTGTGCACCATGGTCAGTGACAATGGCACGTGGTAAACCAAAATGAGTTATGATGTGGTTGAAGAGGAATAGAGCTGCAGTACGGCCATCGTTCAGGAAGGTAGGCATAGCCTCAGCCCATTTGGTGAAGTAGTCGATGGCGACGATGATGTAACCGTGCCCCCCGGCTGAGGTAGGCTTACACTGCATGAAATCGATTCCCCATTTGGAAAAGGGGTCGATGGCGATGATGGGATGCAGCACCGTAGGGTGAGTGCGTGCCTTCTTGTTAAAGATTTGGCAGGGTGGGCATTTTTTGACAGCCTCAATGCAATCTTTGAAAATCGAGGGCCAAAAGTAGCCGGCACGTAGGATTTTTTGGGCTGTGGCCATCCCGAAAAGGTGACCGCCACAGGCACCAAGGTGACAATCGTTCAAAATGCGTTCAGCCTTTTCGCGAATCAGGCATCGCCGAATGATGGTGTCAATACCACGGCGATACAAAGTGTCGCCGAGAATGATATAATGGCGAGAGTGATGACGAATGCGTCGATGCTCTTCGCGAGAGATATTGGGCTGAAAATGTTGGGTTTGGAGGTACAGGAGAATGTCTTTGTACCAGGGATCAGAGGTGCTGATGAGGAAGAGAGATTCATCGAGGAGAGATTCTCTATGTTCAATGTTTTCATCGGCATGAGGGAGAGAACATATGATCTTGGCAAACACCAGGGATATTTTGTCTTTAGCCTTCGTAAACTCGAGATCGAAATCTTGGAGAATCACGATCCATTTTGAATATTTTCCCCCAAGTACTTGACATGTCAAGACGTGGTACATTGGGTTGGAGTCTGATATTACCGTGGTGGTGTGTAATAATATGTAGTGGCAGAACCTTTGGACAACGATGACGGCTGCCAGAGCCAGTTTCTCGACATGCGAATATTTGAGTTCGGGTCCAGATAAACGCTTTCTCATATAATAAATCACATGTTCTTCATCGTTTCTGTTGTAGGAAAATCTCCCTGTGGACAGGTAGATCACCTCTAAGAGCTTGACCCTAACTCTAGACAGAAGATGCTTAACATGGACACTAACTTCCTTTCAAATCTATCTAAGCTAACACATGGGAAGGAAGGATGACAGAAGTACCTCTTTATCGACGTTTGTCCCTGCACGCTCCTAGTTGTGTTTCGATCCTTTGCTTCTCGCTGGATCCTGTGGACAAAACAAGATATGACCACTTCCTACTCTATTGATATTATCTTGAAAATAGATCTATCAATTAATGATAATTTCATGTAACATTAGACACAAACTAGAAAGAAACAGGCCAAGCGTGTCATATTGATGAGAATAATGACAACAGTACTTACAATCGTAGATGCGAATGCGACAGCTTCGTCAAGTCCTCTTCATCTAACCCTTGCCTAAAAGATCCACAACCTGGACAACAGCAGCTTCACTGGTCACTCTCCTTTAGCTGACTATGTATTTTCTCCAAGATCATAAGTTTCATACTAGCAGTTCTTCCCTCTTTCCACCATCATAGAGTCTGCTTATATAGGTTAAGAGGAGATTAACCTCTTGAGTTATCTTTAGAATAAGTTGGGAACTTCCTCCTCAGATCAGGGATCTCTTGATGAAACCAATAATTCAAACACAACTTCCTCCTAATCTCGAAATATCCTCCCCTTATTCTCCTCAACGGGCCAACTACTGCCTCAGATTAGGCAGCGCTCCCTTAGAAGGGGCATCAGAGCATTGTAGCGCTCCCTGGTAAGCTATGGAGGGGTGCCAGTGCTCTCAATATGAGCAGTGCTCCTTCAGAGGGGGAAGGGGATCATTATAACACTCCCTGAAGCATTGTAGGGGAGCACCAGCACTCCTAGAGATGATATAGAGGAGTGCTCCCCCTTAAAACCTTTGTTTCAGAGCTCTCTTCAGGTGTCAAGAGTTGTTTGTCTTCAATAAACCAGTTCTTCTTCTTCAAATCAAGCACATGAGATGTTTTAAGTGTCTCCTTAGTGTCGTCAGTATGGAAATATGCTCGAACATTATTTACAACACTTGTGACCAACTTGCGACACTTGCGAAAGTTGTAAGGAAGATGCGACACTTACGACAATTGAGAGGAACATGCGACACTTATACAGCTGAGTAATTTTGACGTGTAACAATAACCCTTTTTGAGCCGACCTAAATCACACCAGACTCCACAAACTGTGGCCTAACCCTCAAGGACTACCTTATTCAACTCTTCTACCTTATCTCTCTATCACACATATACACATACCTCTATTTTCCTCTACTAACGTCACCCCTTCTCCTTGACCTCCTAGGTGTGTATTTATACTATTTTATGGTTTATAGTCATTACTATTCTTATCAAAAAACCTAACCCTATCATGGTTAGGCCTTCCTGCCTACATGCCACGTTGTGTTTCCTCTTGCATGATGATTTTTTTTTTCCATGTTGCTTTCTTGTCACTTGTTGCTTGCACTCCAAAATTAGGTCTTCCTTTCCAAAGTTAGGTATTTCCCCAAAACATATCCCTCTCCAAAAAAAAACTTGCATCCAAAATACACTTCCTTCTCAAACTAGGCCTACCCCCAAAAACCCACTTCCTTCAATTTTTTTCCCCATCATCATTGATGAGTACCTCTTTGTTTTTTAATGAGATTGAGGAGGATAACAAATGCTTGGTATAGCTCATCTTTCATGAGTCACTCAACTTATGTTTAACGAACCTGAAGAAGGAGGGATTTGGTCTCGTATGGTCCTGGAGATTGGACTAACATAGGTCCTTTAATGCATAATTTTACAATCCCAAAGAAGGTGAACTCAGTGGTTTTTCACATTTAGAGAGTCTAAAAAGAAATTAAAGATGATTCCATGGATGATCTTTTCATAAATTTAGTCCCCCAAGCCCAAAAAAAGTGTAAAAAAATACAAGGGAGAACTCTTCTAGTCATTCTTGACTTGAGTATTCCTTTTTCATAATTAGTCTTGCGAGGCCAAAAAAGAGATATGGAGTTATATAGTCAATTTGATCAATAGTGATAATTTTTCCTTGATGGGGAAATCATAAAATATGAAACATTGAAGATGCGATGGCAGTCATCTCATAGAACAAACTATGACCAAGTAACAAATTGTAATCCAGGGGAACATCAACCACTTCGATATCGAATGAAACAGTTGTACCCTTTAATTTCACAGTGAAAGATTGCAAGATTCTGTGAGGTTGGAAACCATGTCCATCAAATGATTTAAGGGTGGTGGGAGACTGGTTAAGTTTTAGAGAACCAAGGGCTCTCCAACAAGGCAAAGACATGACACAGGTGCAGGCTCCTTGATCCAAAATATTATGATGGATGTCCTTTCCACCAACCAAAATTTGAAATTGGAATGTGAGGTGGTGTGAGAGCCTCTTCTTAAAATATTCCAAATTGAACGTAATCAGGTTTGATTCCAATGGCTCTACAGCCCCAATAGCTGACAATGGGGTTCTATGTTGACTTGGACAGTTTTATAGAACTTTGAGTACAAACATAGCACAAGGCACATGCAACAAATATTCAATTATATTATTGGTTTGGAAAGTGAAGGTACTTGGATTAAATGTCATTTTTCGAATTGCACTCTTGGGTGGGTGCAACACTGCATCAAAAATTGGATTCTCAATCTGAAGAGGATTGGAAGATGGAGGATAAGTGGATGTAGAGGTTTGATTGATATCCTTTCCATTAGAGTGATCACCTGGAGGAGTTCCATAAGTATTTTCTTGATTCATTACATTAACCTCCTTAAACATGTACACCTCATAGGCACTCGATGAAGCATCCTTGTGGTGGGAATGACCTGCGTTGCCCCATTACAGAGAGGAAGTATTTTATGCAACCATAGGTTGGTGATAAACCATTTGGGATATACCCTTAATACATTTAGCGACATCCTCACGATGAGGGAATTATTTCATGTAGTGATCTTCCTCATAGATCATGCAAGGAAATTTAGCCTTCATTCAATTGAGTATCAGCAGTCTTTGTAGTATCCTGTTGGTTACAATATTTCTTGGATCTAGTAATTTACCCTTGTTTTTATTATTACCTCCTAGTTGATGAGATGAAGTATATTGGACCACATTCACCTTAGAGGTGTGAGAAGGAGTGGAAATAGTTTTGGTGTCTGAAACAAAAATTTGTTCCAAAGAATGTCTTTTTGGATCATTCGATGGACAAGGAGCATGAGGGATCAGATCATAAATTGTGTCGAACTAGGAATATACCAAGTCCAAATATTATGCATGGATGATATCCTACTCCTTAGTAACTACATTCCCCATAGAAACATCATGGGCGATGGGTGGAAAGAGAAACTTTGTAAACCAATCTCCGAGGAGTTGGTCCAGAATTGGAGCTTTAATCAATTTTCTTTGTTGTCTCCACTCATGAATATGATTATATATGTGGGTGGAAGAGGATTTTCATAATGATTTCAAAAGTATTTTACTGGTTTCATACCATATAGGCAACTGGAAATGTGTTAGGAAATCCATGGAAAGAGAATTAAAGTCGACAAAGGAGTTACACGGAAACTCAATATACCATTTGGTTGTTATACCTATAAGTGTTCTCTAAAAAAGTCTCATACGAATCGAATCATCCATAAAAGAGTTGGAATAACACCATAAATGGAAAGTCATAACATGATTCTTAGGATCTTCCCTGGTTTTCCATCAAATTTTGGGATGTCGGACAACAATTTGGTAGGGATGGCGGGCCAAAACAGGGCATGTAGAATGGGATCGTTTGTCAAATAAGACAGACATGGAAGATCTAATGTATCCAAGAATGGAATTTTTTGGTTAGCGTGTGGATACTGGCGGTAACCATATGTCATGGGAACACCAATAGGACCATGTCCAGGTTGCGGTGAGATGGAAAAACTAGACAACGCTCCCATATACGGTGGCTTCCTGGGTTATCCACCCATGAAAGGTGGTTGTCTTGATGGACCTCCTACATACTAAAATTGACCTGATGATCCACCATGTATTTTGATTGAAGGGATTGTTGCATTGGAATCATGGGATTTACGAATTGATAGAGAAAAGTTCCTTGCTGAGGAATGCCCAACGGATTAGGTTGACCCCACAAAGAGTTAGAAACTCCTAGAAATGACTGTCCATGCTACAATCCAGTGGTAGTAGGGATAGAAGGATTTGCAGGATTGCCTTTCCCCTAGGATTTTTGATGTTGCAACCACATAGTTTTCCTCCCGCTGAAAATTTCCCTCAAGCTGGAGGTTTTCCCCCAACTAAAGGTTGGCCTCCCATTGAAGAATGACCTCCAATGTAGAGTTATGCATCTGCAATAGTTGACATGGAGGTTGAATAGCTTATGTAACCATGGTTGTGTGAATGACTTTCCTACTGGCCATATGACCGATGGTATGACCAAGTAAAGCACTTGGTGTGTGCATGTGTTGAAATAGTGAAGCATGAATATTACCTGACCCATGTGTGAAAGGATATGTATGCACAAGTGGTTGAGTTGGGGTTACCTGGGTCACAGAGGTTTTTGGTAAATAATAAGCACCAACAATATCAAATATAGGAGTTGTGGAAAAATAGAAATTCCCAAGTCCTTTAGGAAAACCAAAAGATGATGGGTTCATGCCAAAATATTGTGTAGTGGTTGAACCAGGCAGTAAATTGTAAGAATAATAAGCATCAAAATATCTTGTGAATGGTGGATTAGTGCATGGTTGGCCAAGTGGATCAGTAAAAAGAGGATTCACATAAGATACAAGAATTTCTACAAAGATTCTGATCAATTCTTCAATGTGTTGGCCACTTCCAGGAGCTACACTCCCAGTATCAGAAGTTTGATGTTGGATCATTCCCTCCTAAGAAACATTGGGTTGAGATTCCTAAACATCGGGATCCATAACTTGTATACTGTAAGATATTTGATCCTAAGGCCGACTAAAAAAATCAAAGAAAAACACCCCTAATAAAACCAAAATCAATCAACCAAGAAATAGTAGATTCAAGGATCTTCTGAAGATGGGATATCAAGCTGCCAACGAAGAAATGAGAACCAGTTACCCCGACCTCCACGTAATATACCTTATCGGTACAAGTAACCCTCTCTTTCATGGGATCACCCTCCAAGGGTACAGAGAGTGTGACATGACGTCTTCCTCATGTATCGTGGGAATCCCCCATAGTCACTTTTGTAGATACCTACGAAAGGCCACTAAGGTTACCAGCTCGCAATTAGCCTTCGGGAGGGTATAATCGACAGTCGAGACTGAACGTATGGGCATGATATCAAAGTCCAAAATTGTTCCAGGTGACTAAGTACAAGTGGAACAATAGACTCCAGAGGACCGCGAACATATTCGGAGTTCAAGAAATACCGAGACCAAATGAGTCAATAACACTTCAAGAAGAACCCCTAGTATACGGTCAGTCCACTACTATTGGTCAAGCTTTGGAGGGGTAATATTCGCTTCTCTTTTGCATGTGACCTCATGTTTATCCCCTATGTGAGAGGGGGTTCTTGGCTATGCTTATACGAAATTTGGATTTATTCACTCTTTACTGTTCTACAATTTGTTTCATAGTCTTGGAAAATTTACTCAATTTTCCTAGTCAAAAGACCCTAATCATGTGCCACTGTCGGTGTGCTAAAACCAAAAAATGTTCTAGTTTATTTTATTAGCACATGATTTATTTTAATGGATGTTAATCAAAATGTTCACAGATATTAAACTGATAATGTGAGGGACTTGACTCTAATAGAATGCAAAAGAATGAGATGCAATTCGTTCTTTTCAATGAATTCTATGTATGGGAGGGAGAAGAGTTCTATTCTTATTAACACAAGAAAGAACTCAAATCTATGAAACTTTTCAATTTCTAGAGGAATATGATGCCAAACTACTAATCAAATGTTTCCAAAAACCAGAATGCACATGCAAAACTAGCTCTTTTTTCAAACGTGTACCAACACAAATTTCCTAAAGAATGAAAAACTTTATTTATTCAATTATGTATGCAATGAAATATGAAAAAATGTTTTCTTATTAACTTTCAAATGAAATGAAAGACATCAATGTTTGACAAAAACAAGTACGAGGAAAAAAAATTAAAACAAATCACACTCAAACAATGATGAGAACTAAAAGAAAACAAGTGTGAGATAACTTGTTAAATCAACGACTTGAAGATGAAAAAGAGAAAGAATAAAAACACTCATGAAAATCCTCAAAAATGAGCTGCAAGAAACAACATACAGGACTGGGTTGTGTTAAACAAGAGAGACCTAATAATCAGAAAGTGATATGTTTCAATGAAGACAAAAAGTCTCAATACCAAACAACCTTTGGAAACTCTAGTTGAAGAAAACTCTTAAACAAACAAGTAATCTGAAATATTTGCGAGACGAAGATCGGACAAATGAAAGGTAGGATGAACCAATGGATCTTGTTAACCCAAGGGGACCACAAATAAGAGAAATTTAGAAACTCAAAGAAAGAAATGAAAATGAGTTATAAATGTGAAATTATCAACCAAACAAATTCAAAGACAAATCAAGAGACTCTGGGCTAAAAGCCTCTTGAAAGAAGACTGAGAAAAGCAGGGCAGAACCAAGAAAAAGAACCTAAAATAGGATATCGGTGCCCCTTTTACCAAAGGAACAGAGCACAATGGCACCCTCTAGGAGGCTTAGGGGGAGCGCTAGTCATTCTAGTGGCACCCTGGTGTCAACTGCAGGGGAGTTCTAGATTTGAAAAAGCTTGAAAATGAATTCCACAAACTAAAACTTGGAAGATACTTAGTCAAGGGCTCTATAAAATATTCAAAAAAGAAGAGGGAAGGGTAAATAGATCAAAATGAAGAATCAAACAAGAAATATCTAATCACAAGCAAGGATTCAAGATGAAACAAAGGAAATACTAGTCAAAGTCCTTCCCCAATGGAGTCGCCATTTTTCTATTGTGAGAAATCTTACCCTGCGGACAGGATAAGCTCCCCTTTGGACCAATACCCCTATATTTGGTCCAAAGACAGGAGAAAAAAAATTATTTCTATTTTCTCTATAGATCTAACTCAATCAATCAAGAAAGAGAGAAGAAGAATGTCGAAATGAAGTCTTGAAAATACCCATAAAGGAACTCTTCCTCCTACTCTATATTATTAGATAAAGTATATATATCTATGAAGATTGAAACGACAATAGACAAGAAAATGTAGAACACGTGAACTTGAAGGGAATATGCCAAGTTAATATTAATTTGGAAAAGAAGTTCCAAGAAATAATTACAAGCCATCTATGACGTTGCAGCACCTTCTCCAAGTTATCCTTGTCCATCCCTTGCATGAACCTTGAAATCCAAATGTTGATGCTTCTCCCAAGATCAAAGGTTTGACATATGAATTCTTCCCCCCTTTCACCTTGGAAATACCTTCAATATATAGGTTTGAGAGGATTAACCACCATGATCTAATGAGGGAAATGGTTGAGGATATGGCTCCCCAAGTTGGGATTAGATCCTAATATAGATCCATAGTATAGGATTCAATCACAACCAACCTCATCCCTTAAGAGTTGGCCCTTAGGAAAAGGTGGAATATCCCACTTTCCCCTCTAACCAAACTAGCACCCTCCTTTAATGAGAGACTGAGTGCCATTGGCACCCCCTTAACATGGTATGGGGAGAACCGATGCTACCTAAGAATGGTTAAGGGGGTGCCACCCTCATAAAATTCCCAAAAATGGTCAATTTTTCCAAGTAAAAGATGTGTTTTGACTATCAGATGATTGGGATTCTTCTTCCAACATGACATAGCGATTGCGACAACTGTTTATATGATTTCAATGGGTTGTGACACTTAGAAAAGAGAATGAAACACTTGGTAAGGTCCATACAACACTCGATACATTGCATGCAACACTTAACAAGGTGCACACATCACTTTGTGACACTAAAGTGTGACATTTTGACATGTAACAATAATGATAAGATAATTGAAAAAAAATGTTACAATAAATTACATCTGCATTAAACAAGACATAAAAATATGAAAATATATATATAAAAACATACAAATAATATTACCTCTCTCATCTAATGGCTCGATTGTTGTAAATCGTATGTTTGAACATCTTCTCCAATCTAGAACCATGTACGCGTACGGTACAATATTAAGGAAAATATTGTCCTCACTAGCCAATAAATAACATGCATCCCTATTGACCGAAGTAATGGGAAACTCGAGTTGGCCCTTCCTGGGAAACAATTTACCCCACATGTGCATATGTGCATCAATCATAGGCCTAGATTAAAAGCATGGTACTATTGGTTGAGTGGCATGAACCCTCTCAAAAAATAATGTAAATAACTCAGACATGAATTGGAAGAATTTTTTGTTAAGCCCTAAATATTGGCTCATTACCCCTTAATTGGGGCATATTACATTAGTAATGTTATTTTATTTATGTCAGCTTGAGTCCATTAGTTGTAATTGTACCTCCTACTCTCCTATATATACCAAGGAGACATTTTCATTTAGAATCATCTTGTATTTGGACATTTATGTGGGGTATAAGGAGGTTTCCCCTTCGAAGAGGCTTATTACCTAAAACTATATCTTTTTCAAGGCGTTGATTACTTATTCTGAGATTTTTCTATGCTATATTGATATTTGGTTCTTAACATATGGTATCAGAGCTCAAGTTATTGGGGTTTCCCTGCTACATCTAAGACACCTTGGAATTTTCTCTATAACATTTTCTCTACGATGTTTGATAAGGAACCCTTTGGAGGATATTTAGTAGACGGAGAAAGGTACGTTGGGTTAAAATTTCATCTCTTGGGGTCATATAATTTATGAGATACATATTGTATAAGATAGGGTTATGGAATCATCCTGAATTGAGTCATCGCGGAGTTTTCGCTATACAATCTTTTCTGTAACATTTCAGACCCTGAAATCCAAACAATTTTCACAAAAATTATTAATTTATCTTTGATAAATAATTCATCTTCTGGGTCATCTTACATTTTTAGATACACCCTATGGAAGATAGGGTATTTGACTAGTCTCAAATAGGTGTTCCGGTTAAAACAATCATAAATTCTTCCTAGAGTATCTAATTTGAGTGAGACTAGTTGCATTGGATAGTGGGCAGTCTGTAGTATTTCTGGTACAAGTTTCATAATTTTATACCAATGTTTTCGTGTGGGGCATGCTATACACGTGATATATCCTCGAAAGACCAAAAATCGGCAAGTTGTCGGGAAGTTACCATAAATTCTACTTGGTACATCCAATTTTGATCAGACCTATGGCATTGCAGAGAAGAAATATCAGAGAACTACAAAAAATAAAATTCCATACCTAGAAGGGCCGAAATTTTGGAGATACAATAAAATAAATATTGTCTAGAAGAACCACCTCAAAATCAAGGTTTAAAGTAATACTTGGCCAACATGCCACCAAAAAAAGGAACTTCTACACCAAATAAGCCTCCAGACAATCCAAATTGAACTCTTGATGAAGGCGAAGAAATGCTTAGGGACATAAATGATTTACAAAAGAAGAAAATAACAAAATATGAACTACAATAGATGAGGGATTCAACGGAAGCTAAGTTGGAGGCAATAAATACTAATATGGATGGTTTAAAAGGGGAGATCATGGAAGGATTGAAAAATTTCCTAATAGAGAGGACACATGAAAGTGAAAATGTATCCCATGAAATTCATGATGAGGACACATGGAAGATGAATCAAGAATGGAGAAACTCTAACTTTAGGTTGAAGACCAACCACTTTCCTAAGATCGATATGAGGAAGTTTGATGGCAAGGACCCAATCACATGGATACTTTAGATGGAGCAATTCTTTGATCTATATAATGTGCCACATACACAAAAGGTAAGGATTGCTTCTTTATATTTAGAACCCAATCAATTTGTGTGGTATCGATGGCTTTGTTCTTGCAAATCACTCATCACTTGGACAATTTTCATGGAAGAAATGATAGCACACTATGAGGATACAAGGAGCAATACCTTCTTTAGCCAATTGATAAATCTCAAGAAAAAGGGTTCAGTTATAGAGCACATTGAGAAATTCCAAAGATTGAATATAAAAGTAACAGATATTCCAGATGGGCACTTGATTGATGTATTCATAGGAAATTTAAGGGATAACATTCAACATGAGGTTCGTCTTTGGGAAACCAAATCATTGGAGAATGCATTTAGGGTGGCAATAAATGTTGAAAGTAAAAATATGGCTATGGTTACTAGAAGGACCACTCCTAACATCTATCGAGAGAATAATGTTCCTTCTTCTAAAACACCTCAACCTACCAAGTTGACACCTCAAAAATTGGAGGAAAGAAAAGCAAAAGGTTTATGCGTTAATTGTGACATCAAGTACAATAAGGGACATAAGTGTGGTGAGAATAAATTATTCTACATAGATTGTGAAGAGGAAGACGAATAAGAACAAGAACAAGAACAAGAACGATCTCAAGATGAAAATGTAGATGTGATTTCTTCTAAAGAGTTGACTCCCATGATATCATGTAATGCATTCAATGGAATCAACACTCCTCAAACCCTCAAGATCGAAGGATATATCAAAAAGAAAAAGGTAATAGTCCTAATTGATTATGGTAGTACTCATAATTTCATTCACTATAAATTAACCAAAGCTCTCAATTTCTTTGTATATCCAGCACCAAAGTTTCAAGTAATGATTGTAGATGGAGGAAATATCAATTGCTTAGGAAAATGCAATAAGATCAATCTTACTATGGGGGAATATGTAATGAATAGTCCAATGATTTTTATACCCATGGGTGGCGTTGATGTCATACTAGGAATCCAATGGTTACAATCATTAGGAACAATGGCTTTTAATTTTCAAGAACTTTTCATGAAATTTTCATTGGAAGGAAAATAAATTGAGTTAAGAGGTATCACAGGGAAACTCAATAAGGTGATAAGCTCCAATGGCATGACTAAATTATTGAAAAATGGGCATCAAGGTGTAATTGCACAACTATGCTCACTAGATGTTCAAACATCTAAGCCATGTATTCCCCTAGATCTCCAAGGGATCATTGATAAGCATTCCAAAGTATTTGAAGATATTCCCAAAGGTCTTCCACCCACTCGAAATCATGATCATGATATTCACCTAATTCCTAGGAGCATTCCTCCTAACATCAGGCCATACAAATACCCTTATTCCCAGAAGAGTGAAATTGAGCACATGGTTGAATAAATGTTAGAGGCTGGCATTATTAGACCTAGCCAAAGTTCTTACTTTTCACTGGTGGTAATGGTATTCAAGAAAGATGGCTCATGGCGTATGTGTCCAGATTATAGAGAGATCAACAAGATCACTATTAAAGATAAGTTTCCCATTCTCGTCATTGATGAATTGTTAGATGAACTACATGGAGCAATATATTTCACAAAGTTGGATGTCCATTCAGGGTATCATCATATTAGAATGAAGGAAGAAGATATCCCCAAAACAACATTCTGAAGTCATGAAGGCCATTATGAATTTTTGGTCATGCCTTTTGGCCTTACAAATGCACCTTCCACATTCCAATGGTTGATGAATTCCATTTTCAAACCCTTCCTTTGAAAATTTGTGTTAGTATTTTTTGACGATATACTAATCTATAGAAAGTCTTGGGAGGATAATGTGTGGCATGTTGACAAGGTGCTACAACTACTAAAGGAGCAACAACTATATGCCAAACCATCCAAATGTTTATTTGGCATGAAGGAGGTAGAGTATTTGGGTCATATTGTATCTCATGAAGGTGTCAAGGTAGACCCTAACAATATTAAGGCCGTGATGGACTAGTTGATTCCCAAAACATTGAAGAATATTAGAGGATTTTTGGGTTTGACAGGTTACTACCGCAAGTTTGTTCGGCACTAAGTAAGAATAGCAGCACCTTTAATGGCACTAACTAAGAAGGATGGATTTTCATGGACTCCAGAGGAAACTAAATCTTTTGAACTACTTAAAGAGATGATGTGCAAAGCTCCTATCTTGACCACTCCAGACTTCAAAAAAACCTTTATTGTGGAATGTGAGGCCTCAAGAAATGGAATTGGTGTTGTCCTAATGCAATAAGGAAGGCCCCTGGCTTTTGAAAGTTGGACACTCAAGGGAAAGGACTTACACAAACCCATTTATGAGAAGGAAATGATGACAATACTACATGCATTGAAGAAATGGCATCCTTACCTAATACGTAGGCAGTTCAAGGTCAAAACAGATCATGATAGTCTTAAATACTTCTTGGAACAAAGACTATCTTCAGAAGAACAACAAAAATGGGTGACCAAGATATTGGTTATGATTTTGAAATTGTCTATAAAAAAGGGAAGCAAAATGTTCTGGTAGATGCACTCTCAAGAAAGGATGAATATGTTGAGGCCTTTCTCTGTGGTATCTTTCTCATCCAACCCGATTGGATAATACAATCAAGGGATGAATGGAAGAATGATGAAAAAGAGTGGACTCACATTCAAAGGTTGTAGCAGGATTCTAGTGCATCACATACATTTACATGGAAAAATGATTCACTATGGTACAAAGATCGCTTATATTTATGTAAGAACTCCCAACTCAAACAAAATGTACTATTGGAATTGCACACCTCTCCGGTATGAGGGCACTCGGTATTTTTGAAAACCTACCATAGGGTCAAGAAGGAATTTTTTTAGGATGGCCTTAAAACTGATGTTCAAAGGTTTGTCGTAGAATGTTTGTTTTTCCAACAAAATAAGGTGGAAACAATTAATACCCCCGGTCTTTTACTACCATTATCCATCCCAAGTCAGCAATGGGAGGAGGTTTCCATGGATTTCATAAAAGGGTTACGAAATTCTGAAGGAAAGAGTGTCATCATGGTGAATGTTGATAGACTCACCAAGTATGCACACTTTTGTGCACTCCGTCATCCCTTAAAATCTAGTACAGTTTCCACCGCATTCATGGAGGCAGTTCAAAAGCTACATGGTATCCCAAATATTATCATAAGTGACAGAGATCCCATCTTCATTGGACATTTTTGGACGGAATTATTTTCTTGTTTGGGTACTCAATTGGCTTATATCTCATCCTATCATCCTCAATCTAATGAACAAACCGAGATAGTGAACAAATGCCTGGAAGGCTACCTTCGTTGCTTTGTCTCTGATAAACCACCATAATGGTTCGAATGGTTACCCTTGGCAGAATGGTGGTATAACACTTCCTTTCATACTGCAAAACAAATGACGCCATTTATGGCACTCTATGGATACCACCCTCCTTCCATCACTTCTTCTCTAAAATAAAAATCTAAGGTTCAAGCAGTGGAAGATCACATCGAGCATCAACAAAAAGTTCTCCAAATCTTAAAGGACAACCTGACCATGGCACATAATCGCATGAAACAACAAACAGATCAACATCGTAGTGAAAGAAGTTTTGAAGTAGGGGATTGGGAGTTTTTAAGACTACAACCATACAAACAAATGTCCCTCAAGAAAGCCAAGAAAGATAATAAATTATCACCAAAGTACTATGGCCCTTATAAGGTGTTGCAAAATATTGGTACTATGGCATACAAATTGGAGTTGTCTGCATCTTCACAAGTACACCCAGTTTTCCATGTTTCATGCTTAAAGAAGATTATAGGTGACAAGATCCCAATTAAAACTATTGTTGGTGTCTAAAGATGTCCTAAAAAAAACCTTAGTTTAACATTAATTTATCAACCCGGGGATTCGTCTTTTATCTCAAGAATATCAGCAAAGTTTATGCAGGTAGCCTAAAATCGTGTAGCTACACCAAATATGAGTTCATCAGCAATCAAGTTCCTCAATCGTTCACCAAAGATTCTAAGAACTGAATGGAATTGAAATATGATTACTAATATGCTGTGAAATGGAAAGGAACTAATTAATCTATTGAATTCACTTGACTAGAAAGCAGTAATTGAATCTAACTAAGGACTTGCAAAATTAACTATCAATTATGAATTCTGATTACTGGAAAGGAAATGACAAATTACTCTATCTGCGGAAAGAAACAGCAATTATAATCTAATTGGAAGGGATAGCTAATGTAACTTTACCGAAAGGAACAACTATTGTAACTTTAACTGAAAGGAACAACTATTGTAACTTTAACCGAAAGGAACAACAATCGTAAATCTAAGGAAAAGGAACAACACGGATGAAAATGCGAGTAATTGCCACGAAATAACTTCAGAAATGGGAATCATAACAAAAATCATTAATAACTAAACGAAATGTATGTCTTCTATACGCAAACAATCATAAAATCATTAACACACTTAAGCATCTATCCTTGGCTATTGTAAAAGAGATCTGAATCACAAAATAGAAATCAAACTTCGAACTGATACAATTACAGAACGAGACAGTAGCTCCTTCAGACTGGGCCCTTGGTCTTCAGAAGTACTGCTACGAGAAACTTAGGGCACAGAAATTATAAAAACACTCAAAACTTTCATTGATTCCATGGCTAGTAAAACATTTACAAAAACTGTTGTGCAGAACAGTTATGAATCTAATTACTTGAATGCGTTTTTTTCTTATGTTTTTATGGATCTATTACCCTCTTATATATTAAAATAGTTTGGGTAAATCAAGCTATCCTGAGGATTGAAAGATCCTCAGGATTGCTTTACTATTATAAAATTACAATATAGAAAATGCATTATCTTCAAACTGCTTTACGCCTAAAAAGTCTTCAACCTTCAACAGCTTTTGTATAGCCAAAATCTCTTTAGTTATCTTTGACAGTTATTTATTCAATTCTGCAACAAAATCAAACCATTCCAATCGTAAATTAGAATCTATTTAATAAAACTTTAATAACAACCCTAAGAGACATATTAATCATATGCTTTCCTATCTATCCCTAACTATCTAAAGAATCAATCAAAATCATATCATGAACTGTGGGAAAAAGGAAGATATTTGTACCTTTTTTGTAACCAAACATACCCCCCATCTTACCTTCTTGCATGTCCTCATGCAAGATATATTATTTCATGTAAACCAGTTATATTGTAGCGAGAAAAAATAGGTTTTCACCAGGTCTCTTGAAACCATGGTTTCTTTTGATTTCATCAAAAGAGGCTTCCTGTCTCTTTTTATTAATTTGAAAATCCTTCTGGTAAACTTCTGAAGGAAACCAGAGGAGAGGGGGGTTATACCTGCATCCCATCCAAGAAAGTCCTTCCTCCTGGAGTATTCTAGCATATCTTTCTACTCTGAAGGTTGTTGCAAAGAAATTTCTATATCCAAAGGGCTCTCTACTTTTAACCTCATCGGAGGATACATCCCATCTTAGCTTGGAAGCAGCAAGAGCTTCTTCCTTGAATTCTCCAAAACATGTGATACCTGAGCGAATGACATGTAAATGGATAGGAGCCAATGAGTCCACAACCCCTGCCCTTTTCATGAATGTCTTGTGTCGCATGATGGCTGGGAAGGATTTTGGGGGCTCTCCTCTAATCCAAATATCTAAACCAGTTTCCCTATTTATGAACATTTTGTGAGCCTTACCCCATTTGACCTAGTTCCTATAAAGGATAGGAATGCCAAGAATTGTATGTCCCCTATGAAGAGGCCAAGGTTGTCTCCTCTAAATTCATCCAAAATGAGATTATGGAAATATAATTCACACAGAAGGTATTGTACCTTCTCTTCCTGATCTCTGAAACATGAAATAAATTCTAGAACAATGGCAAATGAAATGGGTTTACCTGCTCTGATGGCCTTCACTGTGAACAATAGATACCATTCTAGCAAGAATAAAACATAATTAGTGGCAGGGGCTCTGCAATTGATGGCATCATAATAGACATCACAGATGTGTTTGATTTGCTCCAAAGCTTCTTCCAATTGGGTTTGCACCTTTTTGGTCTTCTCTTGGGCTCTAGTAAGCGCAGCATAAGTTTCACCCTATGTTGCTATCATATCTTTCAATTCTTTAACAACCCTTTGATATTCAGTCCTAGTTACCATTTCTTGTTGGTGTTGGACCAATGCTTGTTGTGCTTGTGTAAGTTATGCTTTTAGTCTGTCGATGATGATACTCTGTGCTTGAGATTGAGATGCTTGGTATTCTTCCATAACACTCATCTCTTCCTTGGATTGAAGCAATGCTTGATGGGTTTGTCCCAATTCTTCTTTTAGCTCATGAATGATGGCACCCTGTGCCCGAGACTGGGATGTTTGATATTCATTCATTTCTTCTATGGAGTGAATTAATGTATGTTGGGTCTGTACAAGCTCTGCCTCCAGTCTATTCATGATAGTACTCTGTTGCTGAAGCTGCTCTATTATCATTAGTAATTCGCCTCTGTTTTGAGTCAGGGTTTGTTGGGACTGCAGTAGTTCTTCCTCCAGTCTCCTAATAGTAGCATTTTGATCAAAAAATTGATTTGTTTTCTCTAAAATCAGAGTATATGTTTGTATCTCAGTATTATCCATCTCTTGTGTTTCTACGAGAATTACATATTCATCCTGAATTGTTGTTTCTTCTACCATTAACTCCTCGGGATCTATCTATATTCCTATAGAAGTTGTACTAGCCTCTTTCAAAGGAAGAGGGTTTGTTCCTTGCATTCTGCCCTTTTTGTTTTTCTTTCTCCTATGGATCTTGTCTGCTAGTTCCAACTGTTTCCTCCATTCCTTGATAATATCCTTGAGCTTTCCCACTTTCTGCTTTAATATCACATCCCTCTTAGCCTTCTTCTACAGCAATTTGTTTTCTTTCTTTAATTTCCTAATTTTTTTCTGGATTTTGGCTGATTTCTGTCTATGGGGGATCTCGAGGTCTTCTTCATTTCGTTCAGCAGATGGTTGTCCCTCTATTTATTCCAAGTGCTCTAGCTGTCCAAGAGGGTTTATTTCTTCAAAAATAAATTCCTCCTATGCTATGTCATCTGGAAAGGACATTTCAGTGTCAGGAAAGTCTTCAGCAAGTTTTGAAGAGGAGACTGGTTCTAGGTCTTTTTTCAGATTATTTTTACCTTTGTCAATTGAGGTTCCTAAGTTCCCCAAAACCTGAGCCATTTCTATCTCATAACTCTTAAAAAAGTGTTTTGTCAGGTGCTTTGCTACAGGTTGGGTGTCTCCCTGATTATCCTTTTGTTCTGTCTGCTCTGCTTGCTCGATTGCTTGAACATTTTTCTGTAAAGGTTGTTCCATGACATTCTGAAGTTCTTCAGGGTGCTCTGTTGCATCCTGAACTACTTCTATTGTTTCCTGAATTTGTTTTATTCTTTTCCTTGTCCTAGGGGGGGATCTAAGAGAAACCATTGTTCTCTTCTTTATTTTTGTTACTGCCTGTGTCTGTGAGATCTGGGCCTCAGTAATTTGACAAGGGTCTGCTTAAACTTCAGTTTGGGGCAATGGAGTTTCTCTTTGGGTGGTAGTCACCTGCTCCAGTTGTGGAGGTCTATTGGCCTCAATGATTTGAGCAGTTTCTGATTCAACTTCAATCTGAGGTGGTGGAATTTATGTTTGGGTGGTGGTCGCATACTCCATTTGTGGAGGTCTATTGGCCTCAATCAAAGTTTCCCAAGTCAATTGAGTTTGACTCAGTGCTTTATCCACTATCAATTTAACTAGTTTGTGGTGGCTAATAACAGTAACATGATATTTGGACTTTTGTGTCCTTAAAGTGACTTCATGTAATACAGTGTCTAAGAAGAAAGGAAGGTTAAGTACTAACCGTTGCTTCAAGGCTGCCAGCAATTTAAGATGGCTTGGACGAATTACATCGTATCGTCCATCATAGGTGATGTAGCACTGAACTATCCCCACCAATTCCTTCCACGGTTCACTGAGGGTACTGGGATTAATTCCCTTGCCTTTTTCTGTCCAATTCTTCCCCCGGTTCTGTGAAAGATTCCACGGCTTCCCTCAGCTTCGTGTATTTCCTTGTCCATTGAATGCCTATGTTAGAGAGGCATTTGACCTCTGCTATGATTTCTAAGGTAACTGGTATTCGTATACCCTACACCGTAGATATTTCTCCTTCCAGGTTTTGAAAGAATTCCAGTGTGACATTTGTGTCATCTCCTTGCAAGCGGTTGAAGTATTCGGTCCACCCTAGGCGATGTAGGACTTCTCTTGCCTGTTCTGTAACCCAGAGTAATGTCAGCTCTCTGCGCACACTTTTGCCACCCATATTTCTCTGAGAAAGAAAGAACGACTATCGTTCCTGTTTACGAATTCGGTTAGACCAGCTTTGGAGAAGCAGATGCCAGAAATGGAAAATATCAGCGACGACAATGTATAAAGACGTGGGTTTTGTATTTACTGCAGAGGTCATCCTCGACCATCAATGTAGGCGAAAGTAATGAGTGTGGTTATTTCAGGTGAGAGGTAATGATTGCATTGTCGCCGTCAATAGGGATAATCATATATAATTTTCAAAAAGACACATGCCACCAAAAATCATTTAAATGATAGTCGTTTGATGTGTGGAATTTATAAAGTTATTACACCTATGTGCAAAAAATTATTTATGGATAAATCAATCAAAAATAAGTTAAATCTATTCATTTTTTTTTAATAATCCACATAACATAATATTGTTACTTTTCCCGGTGATTGAGTATAACTGATATGATAGCCTCATTTTTTTTAGTAAAGGAGATCTAGAGACACGCATAAACTTAGTATTTTGAGATAATCTTACATACCACAGGCAGAGTCATTGCTACCCACAGGCATCCATAGCCTTGGCAGGGTTTCCTTTTAACCCTTAGATGAGCCTGTATCCTTAATACACATGCGAATCATCTTTTTTAAAAAGACCATTATCCTGGTTTGGTAGCCAGATGATGATAATCCCACTCACTAGATTATAACTTAAGTGAACAAGCCAACTCGTGATGAGACCTCTTGTCCTTTGACAAAAGAATATGTCAAAGGACATTGCCCTGGTGTGGTAGCCATAGTGGGAATGTCACTTAGGTTAGTATCCTATGATCGTGGTAGGTTGGCTCGTGATGAGACCCCCCGTTCTTTATGAAAAAAGGTTTTTGTTGTGTATCTTTATTTATATGTATATTTTCTTAATATTTGAATTGTCTTTTCCCAAAAATACCATTATCCTGGTTTGGTGTCCAGATGATGATAATGCCACTCACTAGATTAAAACTTAAGTGAACAAGCCAGCTCGTGATCAGACCTCTTGTCCTTTGACAAAAGAATATGTCAAAGGCCATTGCCCTGGTGTGGTAGCCATAATGGGAATGTCACTTAGGTTAGTATCCTATGATCGTGGTAGGTTGGCTCGTGATGAGACCCCCTGTTCTTTATGGGAAAATTTTTATTGTATATATATATTATATTTATTATTATTATTATTATTATTATTATTTATATTTTTTTTAAGGGAGGCTCATCTACTCTGTAAGAGTAAGGGATAGTATAAGGAAGTGTAAAGATGTCAAGTAAAAGTGTGTTGAAGACTCCTTATAATATAGAGGCAGAATACCATTCAGGTATATTTGTATATATAAGGGAAATAAACAACGTATGGTGGTGATTGATTATGAACAAGGTTTAAGATATTTCGGAGAGATTATTCCATGAAAAAAAAATTTGTTAAGGTGTGAGGGACCATCCACAAAATAATGACAGATCGTTGTAATGACGATTAGAATCAGTGCTTGTGAAAATTATATGATGAAAGCCGCACTTATGGAGGAATGGCTAGTGTTTGAATGGTAAATAAGGGAACTGCAATCGCGTGAAAATGAACAGTAGTTGTTCTGTTCAGAAAAGGAACAGCGGGTGCACGAAAAGGGAATAGCAGTTGTTCCGTTCAAAAAAAGGAACAACAGTTGCATGAGAAGGAACAACAGTTGTTCCATTCAAAAAAAGTAACAGCAGGTGCGCACGAGAAGGAACAACAGTTGTTCCATTCAAAAAATGGAACAACAAGCGTGCGAGAAGGAACAATAGGTGTGCGAGAAGGAACAACAGTTGTTCTGTTTCAAAAAGGAAACAACAGGTGTGCGAGAAAGGGAACAACAGTTGTTCCATTCAAAAAGGAACGGCAGGCGCATGAGAAAGGAACAACATCATCATGAACATGTAAAAGATAGGGTCTGTATGATAAAACAAAATGAGAGTATGGAACAGAAGAAGGTGCTAATTGTAGTTATCTGTGTTGATTCTTGTTTCCTAGATGACTTTTTATAAAACAACAACAGAAAAAAAAACTAACCACTCAGTTGGAAAACTATGTATAGTATGTACAATATAAACAGAATGCATCATTTATGGAGTTGGGGTGGTTGGGTTACCTTCCCAGCCAGCCAAAATCTGCACTATAGGGTCTTTACTTACTTCTTGATAGAAAGAATCTTTTCAAGGTGGCTGGTGGTAAAGTCGCAACCGCTGTCCATTGACCAGAAAGGGTGATCCAAACCCATCGATGGTGCTCAAAGTAATCGTGCCATTATCATGGACTTCATTAATTTCATACGGCCCTAGCCATCGTGTCTGTAATTTCCCAGGAAAGTCCTAAAATCTGGAATCATAGAGGAGCACCCAGTCTCCTTTCTTGAATGATTTCTTCTTGATATGCTTGTCATGCCAGGTTGCTCTCTGTTGCTGGATAACAGTTGTGCACTCCACAGAAGACAAGCGTGCTTCATCCAATTTGTTGAGTTGCTGAAGGCGTCGTTTATGTGCTTCTGTAAGATTTAGTCCAATTTCCTGGGCCATTCTTAGGGAAGATGGGTTCTTTACCATAGACTAGATGGTAAGGAGAGTAGTCAGTGGTGTTACTCCAGGTTGTACGATAAGCCTATAAGGCATTTGGGAGCTCAGTAACCCAATTCTGTCAGTTTTTTGAGACAGTGTTCATCAGAATTGCCTCTAGGACCTTATTGGTGCTTTCTACTTGCACGTTTACTTGTGGGTGGTATGGAGAGGTAACTCTATTCTTGATGTGATAATTGTCCAGGGTGGCGGTGATTCTATGACCTGTAAATTGTGACCCTCCATCAGTAATTATTTCTCTGGGTAGTCCATACCGTACAAACAATTTGAAAAGGAATTTGATGACTACTTCTTCTGTTGCATTTGGTAAAGCTTCCGCCTCTACCCATTTTGTCATGTAGTCCATTGAAACGAGCATATATTCCTTTTGATTTGAATTTGTATTAAAGGGGCCAATGAAGTCCAGCACCCATCTTTCAAATGGTTCTACAACTAGTTGTGTTTTCAAGGGCATTTCATCAGCTTGACCTAGCTTCCCCATCTGTTGACAATTGTCGCATGTCTGGACGTATTTCTTGGCATCTCTGAATATTGAGGGCCAGCAATAGCCCATCTGTAAGATTTTGTGTCCAGTCCCGTGGTCTAAAAAATGCCCCACACAGGGCTCTTCATGTCCTTCTTTCAGTATGTCATAGATTTCGTCCTCTCGTACACATCGTCGAATATGGAGATCATCTCCTGTGTGGAAAATATATCCACTAATCCAAGTGAATCGTGCGCTACGCTCGATGATCAATCATTTTTCCCTGGATGATAAATGTGTCTGTAATCTTCCCGCTACTAGATAGTTTGTTACATCAGCGTAACAAGGTGGTTTTGTGTCGACAACAAATAGATGCCCATCCGGGAATTGATCATCAGTTGTTAATGAGTCGTTTGTTTTTGGGAATCGGGACAGGAAGTCTGGAACAATATTTTCTCTCCCAAGTCGATCTTTGATGGTAATATCAAATTCCTGTAATAATAACAACCGTCGAGTGACCCATCCATTAGTAATTGGTTTATTAGCTAGATATCTAATGGCAGAATGATCAGTATACAAGATAACTGGATAGCCTGTTATATAATGACAAAATTTATTGATGGATTGTATAACAGATAAGGACTCTTTCTCTGTTATTGTATAATTAATTTTGGCTGGAGTTAGATTCTTGCTAATGAAATAAATGGGGTAGGGTTTCTTTTCTTCTTCCTGTCCCAGAACAATGCCTATGGCAATGTCTAAGGTATCGGTGGAAATTTGAAATGGTATTTTCCAATTAGGTCCTCTCAACACTGGCACTGTTGAGATCAGTTTCTTGAGTCCTGCAAAAGCCACATCGCATTTATCAGACCATTGGAATTCTACATTTCCTATCAAAGCATCTAAAGGCACAGTGGTTTTTGAAAAAATTGGCATAAATCTGCAATAATATCCTGAAGCACCAAGAAAACTACGTACCTCAGTTTGTGTGTGTGGAGTAGGTAGATTAAGAATTACCTCAATTTTTGTTGGATCTACTCTAATTCCATCTACAGAAATGTAATTCCCTAATACCACACCTTATGTCATCATCATATGACATTTTTCGTGGCTTAAGCATAACCTGGTAGCGATGCACCATTCTAATACCTTCTCCAGATTAGTCAAGGCTTGATCAAAATCGTCGCCATACGGAGTAAAATCATCCATGTAGACTTCAAGCCCTTCACTAATCAGATCATTGAATGTGCTCAGAATGGCCCTTTGGAATGTAGTTGGAGCGTTACAGAGTCTGAAGGGAAATACTTTGTAGGCAAAGGTACCCCAGGGACATGTGAATGTCATTTTAGCCTGATCTTCTAGGGTAATCTGGATCTGATTGTAGCCATTGAAACTGTCTAGGAAAGAGAATAATTTCTTCCCTGCCAAGGTATCTAGGACCTGATCAATGAAAGGTAATGGAAAATGACCTTTTGAGTAGCTTTGTTTAGTTCCCTGTAATCAATGCAGATTCGCGACTTCCTGTTTTTCTTTGGGACGATGACTAATGGGGAAACCCATTAACTATCTGAGATAGGGTATATAAAATCTGTGTCCAACAGCTTTTATAGCTCTTCTTTAACAATATCTCTGAGGTGGAGGTTCAGTCTTATTTGCGGTTGTCGGATAGGTCGGGAGTGTTTCTCAATATAAATGTGGTGTGTGCAGAGTTGTGGATCAATACCTTTCATATCAGAGTACTCCCAAGAAAAGGCTTGTTGGTATTTAGAGAGAATTTGGATTAGCTTTGTTGTTGTTTCTCTTCTAGGTTGGCATTAATGTTCAGAGACTTCCCTGATATGATCTCAATAGATTTGTTGTTGTGAATAGCAGTAGTTGGAATTTGTTGTTCCATTAAATCTTCCAGTGGGTCTCCCTGTGCTTCACAGTCTAGAACAGCTTGGAGCATCTGGCATGTTGGGTTACTTATAGTGGTTGGGTTGTTAATAAACCCACTGATTACATCATCCTCTAGTTGATTCTTGTGCTTGAGGGCTTCTTCCAATGTGAGTGGGGCACACAGATCCTTCTCGGGATATCATGGTGGTGGAAATTGCGGGTGTACAATCGTTGGACTAGGTTTGGCTAAAGGATATAAGATGAGATTCCTTGTAACCCCTCCTCTAGAAATTTTCATTGTACCCGATGAGTAGCCTATGTATGCATCAGCTGTCGCGAGCCATGGTCTACCCAATATCAATGGATTCCCTTCAAGTCTGCTTTTTTGGTTGATGATGAGAAAATATGTGGGTTATTCCCAGGAATCAACTGAAATATCTATATCATGTAGTGTGTCAAGTGGTTTGACCACTGATTGATCAGCCAATTGCAACATAATCGGGGTTGGGTCAAAAGAGTGAAGACCCAGAGCATTGCAGGTTTCCATAGTTAGAATATTGATGGATTCCCCCAAATCAACTAGGGTATTTGGGAAGGAACAACCCTGAATCTGCACTGTTACTATGGGGTTCCCTGGATCTTCATATTTAACTAGTGTTTCTCTACCCAAAATTAGATCAGATAAGGCTCCGACTACATGAATTGTTGATGATGATTTTTTTATTTTTCTGATAGGCTTCCTCCCACATAGCTCCTTGATTATCTTTGCGTAGATCAATATGTCTTGCAGAGCTTGCAGGCGTGGAATTTTGATGTATAAATTCCTGAGTTCCCCTACAATGTTGAAGTCAGGATATACGATGGGTTTCGCTATCATCAGTCTTTCGGGGAATGAAGGGGAGGGAATTGCATCCTTATCAGAGTCTTGTGATTCAACGGTGTCCCTCCCTTTCTTGATTTCTTCTGTTATTACCACATTCGAGGGTGTTATTGTTGGTTTTTTTTCATTCCCCTGTTCTTGGGGAACGTCATTTTGTTCAGGAGAGATGATGTGCCCCAATCTTAACCGAATTTCATTGCACCCTACTGAATTGATTTCCCCTTCTCCAATTTCCATGATCTGGATGAGCTAAGTTGGTCTGTTATTGGGATTCGGGTGGGGTTGGGCAGGTAATTGAGGGTGAAATTGTGATTGGGGAAATGGGAGTGGAGTTTGTAATGGAGGTTGGGTTTGAGAGGTCATCCCCATAGGTTGGTTATACATCCCCATGGGGCGCTGCCAGTTCTAGTTCCAATTTGGGTTTTGGGTAGTCGACTTAGGCCGTTGTGGAGGGTAGGTATTATTCGAATTTTGCCAGGATGAGGTGGTGTATTGTGAATTTGGCCAATTGGAACTGGCAGTTGGTTGATTTTTCCAGTTGGGGTTTGTGGCAGGCTGGTTTTTCCAAGTGGGGATTGCAGGTGGGTATTGTTGGGGCTGCTAGTTCTGATTAGTAAATGGTTGGCCCTGCCAGTTCTGATTAGTAAATGGTTGGCCCTGCCATGTACTGCCAACATTCTGTTGTTGATTATACTATCCAGGATTCTGCTGTTGATTGTATTGTCTAGGAAAGAAAGAGGAAGGGTCTTGAAATGTATTTTTAGGTCAGGACTGCCACTGATGGTGCTGAGCCATCTGATATCATGGTTATGTTTCCTCTTCTGCCTCTTTGAATGCAGCTTTCAATCCAGGAAGTGATCGGCAGTCTTTTGTTTCATGATCATTGGTGCATATAGCATAGACCCGAACTATATCCAAGGGGCATTCTCTTGGGTCGTGTTTCTTTCTGCACCTATGGAAAAATATAGCCAAGGTCTGTTCTGTCTCTACCTTTTTTTGTTTGGCCTGCAATACATCCAATTGTGTAGTCAGAGTGCTCAAAATATTTGTTTTAAATTTTTCTAGGAGATTACCGACTTCAACTCGCATGACACCCCCACTAGAGATATTGTTATTTCTTGTGAGGGACGTCCGCATTCCTGATCTGGTCCATGTACTTCCTCGTGAAGACCTGATACACAATAAAACAATATCTTCATAAGTTTCCTGATAAATGTCACCTTTCCCCATTAAATTCAATGTTTCTACCGATTCATCCCTCATGCCTTTGATCAAAGTTGCTTTGATCACTAGACCTGGTAATATACCATAGGGTGATCTTTGCAAATTATACTGAAATCTTTCGACATATTCTTTTAATGATTCATTTTCTTTCAGAGTCATTTGAAAGATTTCATCTTTTAGGTCTCTGGTTCTGCAATAATCCTGATATTTTAACAAGAAGGTTTGTTTCAACTGGTTCCATGAATTGATGGTTCCACCTCCCAATCCCATAAACCAGCGTAGGGATGATCCCTTCAAGGTAGAGGGGAATAGTTTTAATTTTTGAGGTTCAGAGGTGTAGTCATACCCTCTACATAGGACATCAAATTCAAATAGGAATGCATCCGGGTCTTCTGAAATCAGTCCATGGAAGGTTGGTAGGTTTTGTAAGTGGATTGCTTTCATGGGGGCATTGGCAATTGGATCAACTATTGGATACTCTAGCGTGGAGGTATGGGGTTGTTGTTGATTTGCTTGTGCCATTTTCTCGAAAATGTGCCAAAACTTTTCAGGAGGTTCTTGATCCAGGTATTCTATTTGAAATTATTGATTATTTTGTCTTCCAAGGAATTTGACTGCACTCCCTTTATCTGGGATTTCGGATATGCCTTCTTCTTTCACAGGAGACTCGTGATTAGGTGGTGGTGGTGGTGGGTATGCCTTGGAAACCCCGCTAGTTTCTCCTATTCCCTCCTCTATATTATTAGAGCTTCCCTCTTCTAAGGGGTTGAGCGGTGGGATATCTGTATTCTAAAAACTCTGCTCGGTCCCTTCAGATTTTCTATGAATCTCAACGTGGGCCATAGTTGGTGAAACTCCTGCCTGAGGGATTCGGGTGGGTCCTTTCCTATGTCCAACTGAATCTTTAGATTCACCCTTTTTGATGATTTCATCTATGAAAGTGCTTCCTCCAGGGATCACCGAACCCAAGGTTTTTTTAATTTTTGGTGGGGGTTTTGGTTTTTCAAGATCCTTCTTTCTAGTCATACACACTTCACACAACAACAAAATAAATTTCAACAAAATAAAACACCTATGAAGCCTCTTAAGTGTCAACTGGAGGTAAGCGTTGGCATAAGAATTTTATTTATTACCTGCGTAGGTTCTTACCTTCCGTCTTCAATACCTGTTCCTCTAGATACACAACTTATGCTACCTTTGACATTCTCCCCGGCAACGGCGCAAAAATGTTGGTGTCTAAAGATGTCCTAAAAACAACCTTAGTTTAACATTAATTTATCAACCCGGAGATTCGTCTTTTATCTCAAGAATATCAGCAAAGTCTATGCAGGTAGCCTAAAATCATGTAGCTACACCAAATCTGAGTTCATCAGCAATCAAGTTCCTCAAACATTCACCAAATATTCTAAGAACTAAATGGAATTGAAATATGATTACTAATATGCTGTGAAATGGAAAGGAACTAATTAATCTATTGAATTCACTTGACTAGAAAGCAGTAATTGAATCTAACTAAGGACTTGCAAAATTAACTATCAATTATGAATTCTGATAACTAGAAAGGAAATGACAAATTACTCTATCTGCGGAAAGAAACAACAATTATAATCTAATCGGAAGGGAAATCTAATGTAACTTTACCGAAAGGAACAACTATTGTAACTTTAACTGAAAGGAACAACTATTGTAACTTTAAGCGAAAGGAACAGCAATCATAAATCTAAGGAAAAGGAACAGCGCGGATGAAAATGCGAGGAACTATCAAGCAATAACTTCATAAATGGGAATCATAACAACAATCATTAATAACTAATCGAAATGTTTGTCTTCTATACACAAACAATCATAAAATCATTAACACACTTAAGCATCTATCCTTGGCTATTGTAAAAGAGATCTGAATCACAAAATAGAAATCAAACTTCAAACTGATACAATTACAGAACGAGACAATAGCTCCTTCAAACTGGGCCCTCAGACTTCAGAAGTACTGCTACAAGAAACTCAGGGCACGGAAATGATAAAAACACTCAAAACTTTCATTGATTCCATGGCTGGTAAAACATTTACAAAAACTGTTGTGCAGAACAGTTCTGAATCTAATTACTTGAATGTGTTTTTTCCTTATGTTTTTCTGGATCTATTACCCTCTTATATATTACAATAGTTTGGGTAAATCAAGCTATCCTGAGGATCGAAAGATCCTCAGGATTGCTTTACTATTATAAAATTACAATATAGAAAATGCATTATCTTCAAACTGCTTTACGCCTAAAAAGTCTTCAACCTTCGACAGCCTGCGCATATCCAAAATCTCTTTGGTTATCTTTGACAGTTATTTATTCAATTCTGCAACAAAATCAAACCATTATAATCATAAATTAGAGTCTATTTAATAAAAATTTAATAACAACCCTAAGAGACATATTAATCATATTCTTTCCTATCTATCTCTAACTATCTAAAGAATCAATCAAAATCATATCATGAACTGTGGGAAAAAGGAAGATATTTGTACCTTTTCGTAACCCAACAACTATATTGCCAGAACTTGACAAGGAAGGAAAAATCATATTGGATACTGAACCCATCACTTAAACAAGAATTTGTTAGCTAAGGAATAGATTCATTTCAGAGTATCTCGTTAAATGGAGGAAAATATCGGTTGAATATTCCACTTGGGAAGATGAGTCTTTTATACAGAACCATCCAGAGGTACTCAAGCATTGCGGACAACACTTGTCTCAAGGGGAGGGGCATGTTAATCCCTAAATAGTGGCTCATTACCCCTTAATTGATCCAGATTTTATGAGAAGAATGAAATGAATACAGATTATTAACAGGTGCTTAACAAAAAAAATAACAGAGATACAGTAAAATTGGTTTTCTATTCAATAACAAAATAAGATGAAACTGTAAAATGCAGCGGAAACAAGCTTGTTGGAATGGTGGTGGCTTATCTCTGAGAAGATAAGTGATGGTTGCGCGCATTCGCAAGAAGAAGATTACAATGAGGCTCTAAAGAAATTTTTAAAATAAACAAGAATTTCAAAAACCTTATACATCCAAAAACCTAACCCTAGGAGATGAAGCGCCAAAAGTCATGTGGGCCCCATTTGGGTAAGTTAGTACATCAACTTCTCGGGGTCATAACTTTTGCATACGATCTCCATTTTAGGTGTGTGATAGCCCATTGGAAAGGTATCATCGAGGAGATTAATTTTGGGGGATCAATCATTCCTTTGGATATATTTGAAAATCTCGATCCCGAAAAACTTTCATTTAGGCCCTCAAATTGGCCCCGGAAGTTAAAACTGCTAAAAATAGTAAATTGCCAAAATTATCAGAAAATTGTTTTGAGCCAGTTGGAAAAGGTGGGTGGCCACCAATATACACTTGGATCAATCCTCCCTCCTTAGGAATCAATGGTATCCATTGCGTTGAGGTCCCCCATCAGATGAGGAAATTTCTGTTGAATTTGGCCCCGAGTGAGCCACTTGCCTTGGTGCAGGAGATGCCCTTCTTTGACAACTCAATAAAGTTGTATCCTTTGTTGTTGAGTGCCCTTGATATGTGTTTCCACAATCGGATCATTAGATGCATGTTGTATGCAGTCGAGGTTGATCTTTGTTGGTGTCAATTGTTCTGCTACTTCTGAGGTGTCCAATAATGGTGGGAAATAAGGGTGAAGGAGATCCACGTTGAACACTTGGTGCATGCCAAGGAAAGGAGGAATGTTGAGCTCAAAAAAATTATCCCCCATGGAATTAGTGATAGTGTAAGAACCATAATGGAGTGGGATAATCTTTGATGGGGTCCTGTAAGGCATTCTTTCTACAAGTGCAACCAAACTTCGTCGCCCACCTGAAACTTGTGTGGCACTCGATGTTGATCATGGCATTGTTTGTAGTTTTCATTAGACTTTTGTAGGATGTCCTGAACCTATTGGAAGATGTGTTGGATCCACTCAATGAACCGGGTGGATTTTCCAGCTTCAGTTGGAGCAGGATATGATTCGGTCGAGGTGACCACAAGGGGAAGTGAAACATATATGGGACCCAATGGTTGGAATCCCAACCCCACCTGAAAGGGGTTGTGGTCAGTTGAGCTATGCAGGGATCGGTTGTATCTATGTTGGACATAGGGGAGGCTCTCATCCCATGTGTGAGGGTTATTTGAATTATACATGCGAATGGTATGCACAACCATTCGATTTACCACCTCGGTTTGGCCATCTGTCTGGGGGTGGAAGGTCATGGATTTGGTGATCTTGGTGTCCAGCAGTGACCAGAGGCTTTACCAAAATGTGTTGAGAAATCAAATATCCCGATCTGAGTACATGGTTTGTGGGATTACAAAATGTACCCAAACTCATTCAAAGAAGATCTTGATAGTGGCCTATGCTGTGAAACTCTTCTTTCAGGCAACTAGAATCGCCATCTAAGAAAAGCGATCAACAACCACAAAAACACAGTGATTTCCCCACTTGGTGGACAAGAGGCCCAAAATGTATTCCATGGAGATGGATTCCCATGCCCTGACAAGAGTAAGAAGAGGGGTGTACAAGCCCTGTTTCTTAGTGGTCAATTTGGCAATAATGTAGGCAGTGCAGGACCTGGTATACTTGTTGACCTCATGTCAAAGTTTCGGCCAGTAGAAATGTTTATGTAACATCTCCACTATCTTTTCGACGTCGAAGTGTCATGCCACCCAACTGTAGTGGGATTACTAGATCATCTTTTCTCGCTCACTTGATGGAACACAGATATGGCCCAGATGACACAACAACCCATCCTGAATATGGAAATTATCGACAACTGCGTTTGCACCCAACATTTGGTAGGTGGTGGCAAAGTCAAGGTATGTCTCATAGAGTTGGGGCCATCTAGATGTCTCATGACCGCAAGAGTCTAGCACCATGGTGAGTGTCACAACTGGCGGTCTACTGAGGCAATCAGTGACGTGATTGGTGCTTCCTATTTTATACTTGATGTTGAGGTGGAATTGATGCAAGTATGTGGACCACTTTTGATGTCGGTCATTCTGCAATTTTCCCTGTGTCTACATGAACTTCAGTGGCTTATGATCAGTGTGGATGATTGTCTCCTTCCCAAGAATGTAATGTCTCCACTGGCAGCAGACTTTCACAATGGAGTACATTTCTTTGTCGTAACTAGGGTACTTACAGACAATATCTAACAGTGTCTCACTATGATATGCCACAGGGTGGTCGTGCTAAGTGAGAATAGTGCCCACAACATAGTCTAAAGCATCTGTCTCGATCTGAAAGGGATGTTGCAGGTTTGGTAGTGAAAGCACTGGGGCTGAGCAGAAGTGCTTCTTCAAACCATCAAATGCTTGTTGTTGGGACAGGCCCCATGAAAATTTCTCCTTTCCACCACCCCTGTTTATTTAGTTGAGGGCCCATGAAATATGGGAGAATCCCAACACGAACCTGCAGTAGAAATTGGCAAGGCCCAAGAAGATCCAAATCTCAGTGAGTGTTGTTGGGGTTGGCCAGTCACGGATGACTTTGATCTTAGCTAGATCCCAAAAAACCTTCATTTAGGCCCTCAAAATGGCCCCGAAAGTTAAAACTGCTAAAAATAGTAAATTGCCAAAATTATCAAAAAATTGTTTTGAGTCAGTTGGAAAAGGTGGGTGGCCACTGATATCCATATGGATCATTAATTGGGGCATATTACATTAGTAATTTTATTTTATTGATGTCAGCTTGAGTCCATTAGTTGTAATTATACCTCCTAGTCTCCTATATATACCAAGGAGACATTTTCATTTGGAATCATCTTGTATTTGGAAATTTATGTGGGGTATAAGGAGGTTGCCCCCTCAAAGAGGCTTATTACCTGAAATTCTCTCTTTTCCAAGGTGTTGAGTACTTATTATGAGGTTTTTCTATGTTATATTGATATTTGGTTTTGAACATTTTGTCCCATGTAAAATGACTTGACTATGATCTAATGCAAGACAAAATTGTCTCAAAAAAATATCCGACCACCTAATCAATCGAGGCATTTTCACTAAATTATCTACATAATACAATAAAGGCATGTAATGCACTTCTCATTAGAGCTATACTATGATAGTGCCAACATAATAAGACACAGGAACCTAATGACCTCTCTACAAAATGAACGTATCTATAGTTGACCACCAAGAACCTAGAACTACGAAGAGGAATGAACCTTTGGATGGACATATCTCTACACATATGCTGGTTGGATCTCTCCTACAACACCATATGGTAGCTCAAGGAACTGAGGAAAATCCTCCCCCCTCCTAGACAACCCAATGATGAAATAAACATCCTCTTCTGTGGGATGAGACCACAGATCGAGACCGACCTTGAACTCTTGTCGCCCATGATCCCATCGATGGATCAATTGTTGTAACAACAAAGATTTCCCCCTGAGGGATGTACCCTCCTGATAAAACTTGAGGAGAAAAAAATCCATCAAAAGGGTGTGTATCAGTTATGAAATAGGGAAAGGGAACAACTTCATCTCCCTCTTCATGACCTCCCACTCATGCACAAATGTGTGTGTCTCGACCTATTGCAGTGACGATTTTAAGGATGGAAATTTATTTTAAAATGTAGAAACTTTGGTGAATCTTACTAATCCTTCATATGCCAACTATAAAATGTTTGACGATATTTTTGTAAAAATATTCAAATTTCTAAGGATTTTATATAGTTTGTATATTTTTTTGGTGATTTTTAAGGTAAAATAATTTTATCCTATATAATTTGGGTGAATCATTTTTAGAATAGATAATCGTTTTTGGGAAAAACCTTGGAAAATTAGCCCATGAGCGAAATTTAGCCCCTAAAACCATCCCTGAGGTCCTGTTGTTGTTGATGTTGCTCCTCCTCCCGTCGTCATCATCTTTGATTCACATACAAATATTGTTAGGAACATATATATAGATAACATAAATTTAAATTATAAAACACACATATATAAAAAAAAAATTACATTTAAAAAAATCTATAAAAAAAAACATTATGCAAAAAAATCTAAAAAAATAATCGTTGTACCTAAAATAGAACCTATGCCCCATCGTTGGTACTCTATATCAAACAAAAAACAACATCATGAGATTTTGTTACTAATATGCACCGATGCACCATGTTTATTGTTTCACCACCATGTATGTTATCGATGCATCCCATAAGACGTGCCACACTGTTAAATTATGAAATAATCAGCCCAGTTCCGTTCTCTTTACATCACCAGTGCATTGTTTATACCTAAAGGCACTGCTAGGTTAAATTTTTTCATCGTAACTTAAGCGGTGCGATGTGTTAATATGAAAAAATTGATGCTACCATGTTATTGTAGAACCAAAATTATGTTTTGCGATACGTTGGCTTGTATAGAGAACTGGTAACATGGAATCCAATGAAATTCCCTCGCATGTGAAATCATACAATATTTTCCCAGTGTAGTGATTTTAACCGCACTAGTTCATTTCGTTAACAAAGACACATCGCAATGCTTAAATTTATGGCATGCAAAATCATGAATGCACTTTGTTAAAATGAAATTAGCGGTGTGCCATTTTACTAGAGCACCGACATGATGTCTAGTGGTGCATTGTCTTACTAATGCACCAATAACAGGGCCTTACAGAAGACGAACAACTATGATTATTTTTCAAAACCTATCATGGTCCGTACTTTTATTGTTTACGCAATAGTGTTCCATGCTTATTGTCACACCACCATGTATTGTAGTGGTGCATCGAATAAGATGCACCAATATGATAGATTATGAAAAAATCATCCCAGTGTCATTCTCTTTACTGTACCAATTTGTTTGATGGACATATGGCCACCACTAGATTAAATTTCTTTACCGCAACTGAAGTAGTATGATGTGTTACTATTAACGCACTGGTGCTACCATGATATTGGAGTACCAATGTTTTGTTCAGCAGTGTGTTGTAAAGTATATAGCACCGAGAATGGGGCATCCAATGAGATGCCTCGCTATGTCAAGTCAGTCAATATTTGTCCCAGTATGGTTCTGTAAAAAATAGTAGTGCATTTGATTAAAATGGTTGCACTTCTTTGTTAAATTTATATATCGTTAATTTAGTAGTGTGCTTAATTAAGTGAAATGTATCGGTGCGGGGAGAAACCAATTAGGCGTTAGTTGTGGGGCATTCCAAAGGATGCACTTCTTTGTTTTTTGAATTTATCGCAATTCTCTTCCTTGAATGACATTGGTGCATACATTTATATTATATGCATCAAGGACAATGCTTACTATGAATTAAAAACAATATGCACTACTTCAGGGTGAGTTGAAGTGTTTAGGCGAACTGAGTGGAATCGAACAAAAAATTGAAAAAAATGCCAAATTTCAAGCTAAATTCAAATTTTAATTAGATGAAATTGAAAATAGGAAGGTAATAAAAATTTTACCTAACCTCTTATGTCCAGAGGAGGCATGGTTCCATTGTTGAGAGGAAATGAAAATTCATGGTAATTTCCCAAATTTGGAAATGTGGAATCTACCAATGGAGCTATCCAAGTCATAGTAGAGCACCGGAAACAGTGTCTTTGGAAGGAAGGTGATCATCGATACTTGCTTGAGAGTTTGGAATCATTGGATGCACTATAACAATGAAAATCGATTCTATAATTTTTTTTATTTATCCTACCATATTGTGCCTGGCGATAGAGATGTGCACCGATGTGTAATGTTCAACAACATAGGTGTGATTTATTCGGTGTGTGTTCTTTTTATTATAATGTATGTCGGTGCTTTTTAACATTGAACCATTGGTGTTTTATTTTTTATGTATGCATCAGTGTGTATGTACCTTAAAGGTGCACCGATGAAAAAAGCCTCTGCAAAAACCTCTGACTGCCTACCTCCACTATAAATAGAGAAGGGATAGATTTTACAAGGAGATTCAGTAAAAACCTCTGCAAGAAGGTGTTCATGCTTGTGGCCTGCCTATTTCATCAAAATAGATCTTCGTGGAAATAAACAATGCTCTCCATTGCTAATCACCAACAAGAATAAGAAAAAATAATGGCTCTATCAATATCAATTACACAACATTTTATAACTTTGCACAGAACCAATTGTAAATTTGTTCATTCTTTCAGTTGGTCACTCCATAAAAACTTCCCAAAAAAATGATGGTCTTCCCCTCTTCCGTTGTGTAAGGGAACTTGAATGGCCATCTTTGTAACACCCCAATTTTGATTCCCAAATTAGCAATGTATATATGTGTATATAATTAATGGATGAGGGCCAAACAATTTGATACATAAATGTACATTGGATAATAATAATAAAATACACATCGCATGTTGTAGATGGAGAATGACAAAAAATATGGGGGGTTTTGATTCTACAAAAGAGGAAAGAAAGGCGACTTAGGGGGCTCAAGGAGGGGCTAAAGAAAAATAATATTATTTTATTCATAATCCTTAGTCTTTTACTTTATGTGTTCCTAAGTCCTAGGGCCTTGAGATTAGTTGCAAAGAGAGATACGTGGGATTCCGCTGAAGACATTTGGCTCATCATAATCAAGAAAATCTATTCTATAAATTTTGGGTGTGTATCGGAATTATTCACATTCATGCTATGAGGAGCTTGTCTCGGAACCTATGCTACCATATGATGAATGTAATGAAATTATGGGAAACGAATGTCATGAAACTATGAATAATTATGACTATGTGTATGCTAAATTGTTTCCATTGAGCTAATGTAGTGACAACTAAGAATTCATTGATTCCCCGACAATGATATTTCCTAGCCAATCTATGTTGGAGCTTAGAAGTGGGATAACTAGAGAGATTTCATGGAAGAGAAGGCGATCCCATTCCTTGGGTTGTGCAGGCTGAAGAGAAAAGAGATTTGGTGGATTGAGATTGTTGTGAGAGTTTATAGATTGTGAGTTATAGGAAAATTAGGTTATGTGAAAGGATTAGAGCTAGTCATAGGTGATATTGTCTTGTGTAATCATAGCCTCAGTACGCGGGTGGCCATGTTGCAAAACGAGTATGGGAAATAAATATCCTATGGTTGGATGGAACGTCCTATGTATACAACTATTTGATGATTAATTGATCCAGGAGGATCCGGGAATGCTCACAAAGGTCGAAGAATATTTGGAAAATCCACAGAGGTCCAGAATGATTCATAAAATCTCCAAAATTCGAATTCTTCAATTTGTCCCAAAAACTCCATCATTTCGTAGAGCTCGGCGATAGCTTTCCAATGACGTAATTTTCGCCTCAAACAGAGTTTGTATGCAAACGTTATGAGAGGTCAAAGTTCCAGTCAAACCTGGAAAAAAGGTCAAAGTACAATGGAAACTAAAGGGGTGACACGTGTCACCACTGCAAGGATGACACATGGAACCTAATTGGCAATTAACTAGGAAAGGTATAACACAAGTGGATAGATGGTAGATTGACAAGTGGAAGACAATTGGTTCAATCATATTATGACATGTGACATTGAAGAGATAATGAGGAGTTGCCATGTGGAAGCCTCCCATTGGCCTCTATGGTCATGGTTCATTAAAATATTTGGGATTCGACAGGGGTAGAACCTGCGACCTCCCAAATGTCTTAACAAAGTCCACTCTACCAACATATCATGCAATATTGTCACTTGATATCTATATGACCTATTATATATTTAAAGTTGAACAAAGTTTCATATGGGTGGCCAAAGGGTTGAGGACCTAAGCCCTCGACCCTTGGCCCTTGGTCTAGGTATCCACCATGTAACCGAAACAAGAGCTATCATGAATTTTGCGTGGGAGTTCTTATAACCACGTGTTATATTGTTATAACAATATATTCATTCCAAAGATTCGCGCAGAGGTTATACACTACGATTTTAACCATATGCCAATTCCTTGTAACCAAAAGGATTATATAGTATATTCGGTGGGGCTCGAACCCCCTGAATTACTATAAATAACACCAATGACTTAACTAATTCAACTATAGTTCATATTTGGTTACAAAACCAGCCAAATATATTCAATGTATGACCAAAAATTTCAATATTTGTTTAGAAGGGGTGGCCTATTTAATGGCACGCACCACAAGGAATAATACACACAATTTAATGTAGAGTGGTCTCAAAATTTGTGCCCAAGGGTACACAAGTTTATGAGGCTACACTGTAAAGTGTGTCGAGGGGTAACTTGAAGGAATTTCAAGTATTTTATATCAATTTTGCACGATGTTTCGCTAGGAATTCAACGGTGCGCTCCATTTCTACATTTGAGCAACATGTAAAAAGGTCATTGTAAAACGCAAGTATTTGAGCATTAATAAAATAAGTCTCTATTGGAAGTGGACCTGGAGAGGTAGCCCAAATTAGGTGAGCTCCATTTTTTGAAACTTGTGTATGTGATTATATTATTGTTGTTCATTTCAAGTTCAATTATTTTCAAGTCATTTATCATTAAAGTGGAATTGGTTAGATAAGTTCTTCACGAGTAATTTGCAAAACAATCAAGTGATCATTTTATTTCGAAGATCAAGTAGATGTTTATGTGTATTTAAAATTATCATCATCTAAGGATTTTTTGGATCAAGTTGGTATCAGAGCAAGGTTTGACAATTATTTTGCAAGTGGATGCTTACAAGAGCCAAAATCAAACTTGGTATAGGAAAACTTGCAAGTTATAAGTACGAAATTGGAAAGAGATTTCGACGACATAAGATGGCTTCTGAAAAAGGAGAAGAAGATGATCAACCCATGATTCATGAAGAGATCAAATCTACGCTTCAATCACTAAAAGAAACAATAGATGAGTTAGAACGAAGAATTCAAAAGCCTCCAAGTGAAGAATCTTCGGTAAAAGGAGAAGGAGGAAGTGAAGGTGGTGGACCTTCAGATCCCCCTTACTCTTCCTCATCATCATCATCAATTTCTTATAAAGTAAGTAAACATTCTTCTCATTGAAAGAAGTCCTCTAATAACATTTACCATAATCTTCCATTACTAAAATTAGATGTTAATTTTGAATTGTCGACCTATGATGAAGAACTGAATGCCAGAAATTGGATAATTGGATCAAGCAAATAGAGGTATATTGTAGGGTTCGAGATATTATGGACGACACTGTAAAGATACAATTAGCTTCTCTTTGACTATGTGGAACTTCCTTCATATGGTGGGAGAGTAAGATGCAAGTTGATATGGTTCAAAAGGGTAAAATAATATCTTCTTGCGATAAGTTTACTAAGGCTATAAGAACACAGTTCTATCCATTGTCACATACAGAGGTGATAATGATCGAATGGAAACATCTAAGACAGGGTAAAGGATAGAATATTTAGGCATATACATAGGAATTCAAAAATAAGGCATTATCCCTACAAAATTAGTTGTATACTCATGAAACTCTTCTAAAGTACATTGGTGGTATGCACTCGTATATTCGTCACACTATTCTAATGTTTATCCCTACTAACAATGATAAGGTGTTAGTACAATATACACATCTATAGAATAGTAAGAGTAATCATGTGAGCAAAGATAAGAAGCCATTCAAGTTAGAGAAGAAACTGAAAGGTAAATGGAAGAGTAAGAAATCATCCACAGTGAATCAAGATGAGGGAATATCTACATGTTTTCAATATAAGAGAAAGGGACATGAGGAATCAAAGTGTTGGAAGTTGCATCCAGAATTACGGCCGAAGAAATTCAAGGATAAAGGGAAGCAGAAGACTCTTGCATCAACTCATCAGGATCTAGGGTCAAATTCTGGAGATGAATCCAAGATCGTGGCCATAGGATGCAAAGATATATAAGATATCAATTCAAATTCTTCAGTTCAACCTACCAAGATGGAAAGTGATATTAATCAAAAGAAAAGAAGCGATATTTTTCATGTCAGAGTTATAGTCAAGCATACAAAGGTAGATACTTTATTTGACAGTGGATCTCAAGTTAATCTAATATCTGAAGCAATCATTAAGAAGTTGTGATTGAAGAAGACACCTCACAAAAATCCATATCCATTAGGTTGGGTGTGTGATGATGTTAAGTTGCAAGTGATGAAATGGTGTAAGAATAGGTTTTCAATTATAGCTAAGTTCTTTGATGAGGTTCAGTTAGATGTTGTGCCTCTTGACATTTGTGACATTGTCTTGGGTAGTCCATATCTATTTGACAGGAAGGTTGTGATCTATCGAGAAGAAAATAATATCACCTTCTCAAGGATGGGGTTGAATATATTGTCAAAGATCATCGCATCAAAACTATTTTCTTTTTAGTGAGCACAGGGAAAATGAAGAGACTCATGAGCATAAGTAAATATTTTGAGCGTAAGTAAATATTCTGTTCTCATGATAGTAAAACATAAATAAGAAGATATAAAAGATGCTTTAGCAAATTGTGATCCAAATCAGAAGAAGGAATTGATCAACTTCATATCTAATTATGATGATTTATTTCAATAACCCACAAGGTTGCCTCCTAAAAGAGAGGTTGAACATGAAATATATTTGCAACAAGATGCTCCTCTTCTGAACATTGGAATGTAAAGGTCATCAATGATCGAGAATGCAGAAATCAAGAAGCAAGTTTAGGAGTTGCTCAATAAAGGAATCATCAGAACAAGATCCTCTCTTTGTGGCTCTCCTATTATATTAGTTCCAAAGAAAGATGGCACATGGAGGATGTGTATTGATTTTCAAGCCATGAACAAGATTTTGGTAAAGAACTGTTATTCTCTTCCAAGAATTGATGATATATTAGATCATCTAAAGAATGTTGTGTACTTCACTAAGTTGGAATTGAGAAGTGGTTATCATCAGATCAAAATTGCAGAAGGTGACATATGGAAAACTACTTTCAAGACCAAGTAAGTCTTTTTCAAATGGTTGTTTATGCCATTCGGGTTATGTAATGCACCAACAAATTTTATGACAGTGATGAATGATGTGTTCAGACACTACATAGATGTTTTTTTTATTGTTTGTTTAGACGAAATATTGATCTTTAGTTGAATATGGGAAGATCATATAAAGCATGTCAAGATAGTATTGGAACTTTGGAAGAAAGAGAAGTTGTATATCAAATTATTTAAATGTGAATTTGGAAAAACTTCTCTGGTATATTTGGGTTGCATTGTGGGGAATGGTTAGTTAAAAAAGATCTTGAAAAATTAGAAGTCATTGTGAAATGGCCCAAGCCATATACTTCCACCGAAGTCAGGAGCTTCTTAGGAGAAGTACAGTACTAGAGGAAATTCATTGCTAATTACTCATACATATCAACACCTCTACATGCATTAACAAGTGCTAAACAGGTCTTTCAATGGGGAGGAAAGCAGCATAAAGCCTTCAAGACATTGAAGGAAAAGATAAGAACCACACCAGTTCTAGCATTTCCATATCTACAACAACCATTTGAGATTCAAACTAATGCAAGTGGATATGCCATGGGTGCAATCTTGATGTAATGAAGTAAAACTATATGTTATCATTCTAATACTTTCACTCAAGTTGTGATTAACTATCCAACATATGATAAGGAATTGTATGCGTTGGTACAAAGTATAAAGAAATGGAATCATTAATTAATGTGAAAGGAGACAATAATTCATACAAATCATCAACCTTTACAGTATTTGTAGTCACAAACCAAGCTAGAACAGTCATGATACTTCAGTTGGATGGTTTTTTTAAACAGTTTCATCTAGTAATAAAGTATACGAAGGGTATTCATAACAAGGTTCCATCTATGTTATTAAGACCAATAATTAATGCATCCATAATACTCAGGTATAATCCGTTAGCACCTTAAATCTATGTAGAACAATATTCTAGGGATGATGATTTTAAAGAAGTATATGATGCATTAAATCATGACAATCAACAATCATACTATTATATGCATGACAATTTAACATATCATCTTGGAAAACTATGTATACCAAGAGATGAAAGAGTAAATGTAATCAAGAAGCTCAAACATCTCTCATCTCTGTTCATTTCAAAGTTGGTAAGACAATAGCACAGTTACAAAGGTATTTTATTAGCCTCGGATGAATGAGACAGTTTCCAAGTATATCAAAGGGTGTGTCATGTGTGCCACAAGTAAGTCTAGCAACAGAAAGTTGGGGTTATATACACCACTTTTGGTACCTTCATAGCCATGGGAAATTATCTCCATGGACTTTGTATGGGGTTTTTTGATGTCTAGGGCAGGTCATGATTATCTATATGTCGTGGTGGATATATTCAACAAGATGTGTATTCTAATGCCATTCAGGAAACATGTCACAGCTGAACAGACAACACAGATGTTCTTCAATAATGTATGGGTTCATTTTTTACTTCCTACATATATTATATTAGATCGAGACTCTCGCTTTTTGGGAAATTTTTGGTCTCATTTATGGGAGCTAATGGACACTAAGTTGAAGAAGAGCACGACTTTTCATCCACAAACAGATGGACAGATAGAGGTGGTAAATAGAACAATGGTACATCTACTTCGAGGATATTGCAGCAAACATCCTAAGTTATGGGATGAACAATTACCTTATATCCAGCATGCCTATAATCATACCATGCATTCGTCTACTCAAAAAACTCCGTTTGATGTATGTTTGGGGTACTTGCCTAAATCACCTATGGAATTTGTTTTTGGAGAAGTGGGTAAAGAATATGGACAAGATGATATAGATAAAGATAAAATATTCATCCAAAATATTCAATAGGTACATCAAGTAGTACATGAACAATTGGATAAAATCCAAGCCAAGTATAAGGCAAGGCATGACAAACATCGGGTTGATCATCAACTCGAAGTTGGTGATGAAGTATGGCTACATATCAACAAATATAGAATGAAAGGTGAAGGTAAAAATCTAAGGCCAATCCGATATGGTCCATTCAAGATCTTAAAGAATATTGGTACTAATTCCTTTTGTGTAGATATACCAACCTACATGTTGGTGTATTCAGTGGTAAATGTTAAGAATTTGAATCTTTATGAGCCTCCTATGATTATGGATGAAGATGAAAGTATTCAAGTTCCAGCAGTTGATGATTTTTCTCTAGAGTATTTGGACGAGCTATAGGAAGATGTCATTCTCGACAAAAGGATCATAAATTCACAGTGAGGTGATGAGGAATGTATTCGAGTTTATCTTAAAGGGGTAAAACTGAGTAAATCCAAATGGATGGAGATTGGAAGGGTAAGGGAAATATACCCTCACTTAGTTGTTGAATAAACTTTTGGTGGTCGAAAAGTCTTCCAATGGGGAGGAATGATCCAGGAATTCTCATAGAGATCCAGGAAGATCTAGAACATCCATAGAGGTCCAAAATGGTTCATAAATGCTCAAATTTCAAATGATTCAAATCATCCCAAAAATTCCATCATTGCATAGATCTTGGCGATAGATTTCCAACGGTGCAAATTTCTCCTCAAACGAAGTTCGTATGCAAAAGTTATGAGCAGTCAAAGTTCCAGTCAAACCTGGCAAAAATGTCAAAGGTCAAAGTACAAGGGAAAATAAAGGGGTGACACATGTCACCACTACAAGGGTGACATGTAGAACCTAATTGGCAAATGATTGGGCAAGGTACAACACAAGTGGATGAATGGTAGATTGACAAGTGGCAGACAATTGGTCCAATCATATTATGACATGTGACATTGAAGGGCCAATGAGGAGCTTCCATGTGGTAGCCTCCCATTGGCCTCTAATTTCATGGTTCATTAAAATATTTGGGAGTCAACGGGGGTCAAACCTGCGACCTCCAAAAGGTATTAACAAATTCCACTCTACCAACATATCACGCAATGTCACTTGATATCTATATGGCATATTATATATTTAAAGTTGAACAAAGTTTCATATGGGCAGCCAAAGGGCCGAGGGACCAACCCCTCGACCCTTGGCCTTTGGTCTATGTATATACCATGCAACTGAAACAAGAGCTATCATGACTTTTGTGCAGGAGTTTTTATAACCACGTTTTATATTGTTATAACAATATATTTGTTCCAAAGATTCACGCAGAGGTTATATACTACAATTTTAACCATATGCCAATTCGTTGAAACCAAAAGGATTATATAGTATGGTAGGTGGGGCTCAAACCCCCGGATTACTATAAAAAACACCAACGACTTAAACAATTTGACTATAGTTCGGATTTGGTTACAAAACAAACCAACTATATTTAATGTATGACCAATAATTTTTGGATTTAGTTAGAAGGAGCGCCATATTTAATGGTGCGCACCCCAAGAAAAATACATAATTTAATGCAGAGTGGTCTCGAAATTCATGCCTGGGGGTACACAAGATTATGTGGCTAAACCATAAAGCGTTTTGAGGGGTACATTGACGGAATCTCAAGTATTTTATATCAATTTTGCACGATTTTTTAGGAATTCAACGGTGCACTCTATTTCTTCATTTGATAAATATGTAAAAAGGTCATTGTAAAACACAAGTATTTGAGCATTAATAAAATAATTCTCTAACAGAAGTTGACCTGGAGAGGTAGCCCAAATTGGGTGAACTCTTTTTTCTCCAACTTTTGTATGTGATTATATTATTGTTGTTCATTTCAAGTTCAATTATTTGCAAGTCATTTATTATTAAAGTGGATTTGGTTAGATAAGTTCTTCACATGTAATTTGCAAAACAATCAAACAATCATTTTTTATTTTGAATATCAAGTAGATGTTTATGTGTATTTAAAATTATCAACATCTAAGGATTTTTCAGATCATTAATACCCATAAAGATAATTGTTTATGGTTTATTGTAATTATGTTGATTTAAAGCTTTCAAGTTATGAATTGAA
>ML796901.1:259973-307863 GCA_009831015.1 Picea engelmannii | reverse complement strand
TTTTTTCCTTATGTTTTTCTGGATCTATTACCCTCTTATATATTACAATAGTTTGGGTAAATCAAGCTATCCTGAGGATCGAAAGATCCTCAGGATTGCTTTACTATTATAAAATTACAATATAGAAAATGCATTATCTTCAAACTGCTTTACGCCTAAAAAGTCTTCAACCTTCGACAGCCTGCGCATATCCAAAATCTCTTTGGTTATCTTTGACAGTTATTTATTCAATTCTGCAACAAAATCAAACCATTATAATCATAAATTAGAGTCTATTTAATAAAAATTTAATAACAACCCTAAGAGACATATTAATCATATTCTTTCCTATCTATCTCTAACTATCTAAAGAATCAATCAAAATCATATCATGAACTGTGGGAAAAAGGAAGATATTTGTACCTTTTCGTAACCCAACAACTATATTGCCAGAACTTGACAAGGAAGGAAAAATCATATTGGATACTGAACCCATCACTTAAACAAGAATTTGTTAGCTAAGGAATAGATTCATTTCAGAGTATCTCGTTAAATGGAGGAAAATATCGGTTGAATATTCCACTTGGGAAGATGAGTCTTTTATACAGAACCATCCAGAGGTACTCAAGCATTGCGGACAACACTTGTCTCAAGGGGAGGGGCATGTTAATCCCTAAATAGTGGCTCATTACCCCTTAATTGATCCAGATTTTATGAGAAGAATGAAATGAATACAGATTATTAACAGGTGCTTAACAAAAAAAATAACAGAGATACAGTAAAATTGGTTTTCTATTCAATAACAAAATAAGATGAAACTGTAAAATGCAGCGGAAACAAGCTTGTTGGAATGGTGGTGGCTTATCTCTGAGAAGATAAGTGATGGTTGCGCGCATTCGCAAGAAGAAGATTACAATGAGGCTCTAAAGAAATTTTTAAAATAAACAAGAATTTCAAAAACCTTATACATCCAAAAACCTAACCCTAGGAGATGAAGCGCCAAAAGTCATGTGGGCCCCATTTGGGTAAGTTAGTACATCAACTTCTCGGGGTCATAACTTTTGCATACGATCTCCATTTTAGGTGTGTGATAGCCCATTGGAAAGGTATCATCGAGGAGATTAATTTTGGGGGATCAATCATTCCTTTGGATATATTTGAAAATCTCGATCCCGAAAAACTTTCATTTAGGCCCTCAAATTGGCCCCGGAAGTTAAAACTGCTAAAAATAGTAAATTGCCAAAATTATCAGAAAATTGTTTTGAGCCAGTTGGAAAAGGTGGGTGGCCACCAATATACACTTGGATCAATCCTCCCTCCTTAGGAATCAATGGTATCCATTGCGTTGAGGTCCCCCATCAGATGAGGAAATTTCTGTTGAATTTGGCCCCGAGTGAGCCACTTGCCTTGGTGCAGGAGATGCCCTTCTTTGACAACTCAATAAAGTTGTATCCTTTGTTGTTGAGTGCCCTTGATATGTGTTTCCACAATCGGATCATTAGATGCATGTTGTATGCAGTCGAGGTTGATCTTTGTTGGTGTCAATTGTTCTGCTACTTCTGAGGTGTCCAATAATGGTGGGAAATAAGGGTGAAGGAGATCCACGTTGAACACTTGGTGCATGCCAAGGAAAGGAGGAATGTTGAGCTCAAAAAAATTATCCCCCATGGAATTAGTGATAGTGTAAGAACCATAATGGAGTGGGATAATCTTTGATGGGGTCCTGTAAGGCATTCTTTCTACAAGTGCAACCAAACTTCGTCGCCCACCTGAAACTTGTGTGGCACTCGATGTTGATCATGGCATTGTTTGTAGTTTTCATTAGACTTTTGTAGGATGTCCTGAACCTATTGGAAGATGTGTTGGATCCACTCAATGAACCGGGTGGATTTTCCAGCTTCAGTTGGAGCAGGATATGATTCGGTCGAGGTGACCACAAGGGGAAGTGAAACATATATGGGACCCAATGGTTGGAATCCCAACCCCACCTGAAAGGGGTTGTGGTCAGTTGAGCTATGCAGGGATCGGTTGTATCTATGTTGGACATAGGGGAGGCTCTCATCCCATGTGTGAGGGTTATTTGAATTATACATGCGAATGGTATGCACAACCATTCGATTTACCACCTCGGTTTGGCCATCTGTCTGGGGGTGGAAGGTCATGGATTTGGTGATCTTGGTGTCCAGCAGTGACCAGAGGCTTTACCAAAATGTGTTGAGAAATCAAATATCCCGATCTGAGTACATGGTTTGTGGGATTACAAAATGTACCCAAACTCATTCAAAGAAGATCTTGATAGTGGCCTATGCTGTGAAACTCTTCTTTCAGGCAACTAGAATCGCCATCTAAGAAAAGCGATCAACAACCACAAAAACACAGTGATTTCCCCACTTGGTGGACAAGAGGCCCAAAATGTATTCCATGGAGATGGATTCCCATGCCCTGACAAGAGTAAGAAGAGGGGTGTACAAGCCCTGTTTCTTAGTGGTCAATTTGGCAATAATGTAGGCAGTGCAGGACCTGGTATACTTGTTGACCTCATGTCAAAGTTTCGGCCAGTAGAAATGTTTATGTAACATCTCCACTATCTTTTCGACGTCGAAGTGTCATGCCACCCAACTGTAGTGGGATTACTAGATCATCTTTTCTCGCTCACTTGATGGAACACAGATATGGCCCAGATGACACAACAACCCATCCTGAATATGGAAATTATCGACAACTGCGTTTGCACCCAACATTTGGTAGGTGGTGGCAAAGTCAAGGTATGTCTCATAGAGTTGGGGCCATCTAGATGTCTCATGACCGCAAGAGTCTAGCACCATGGTGAGTGTCACAACTGGCGGTCTACTGAGGCAATCAGTGACGTGATTGGTGCTTCCTATTTTATACTTGATGTTGAGGTGGAATTGATGCAAGTATGTGGACCACTTTTGATGTCGGTCATTCTGCAATTTTCCCTGTGTCTACATGAACTTCAGTGGCTTATGATCAGTGTGGATGATTGTCTCCTTCCCAAGAATGTAATGTCTCCACTGGCAGCAGACTTTCACAATGGAGTACATTTCTTTGTCGTAACTAGGGTACTTACAGACAATATCTAACAGTGTCTCACTATGATATGCCACAGGGTGGTCGTGCTAAGTGAGAATAGTGCCCACAACATAGTCTAAAGCATCTGTCTCGATCTGAAAGGGATGTTGCAGGTTTGGTAGTGAAAGCACTGGGGCTGAGCAGAAGTGCTTCTTCAAACCATCAAATGCTTGTTGTTGGGACAGGCCCCATGAAAATTTCTCCTTTCCACCACCCCTGTTTATTTAGTTGAGGGCCCATGAAATATGGGAGAATCCCAACACGAACCTGCAGTAGAAATTGGCAAGGCCCAAGAAGATCCAAATCTCAGTGAGTGTTGTTGGGGTTGGCCAGTCACGGATGACTTTGATCTTAGCTAGATCCCAAAAAACCTTCATTTAGGCCCTCAAAATGGCCCCGAAAGTTAAAACTGCTAAAAATAGTAAATTGCCAAAATTATCAAAAAATTGTTTTGAGTCAGTTGGAAAAGGTGGGTGGCCACTGATATCCATATGGATCATTAATTGGGGCATATTACATTAGTAATTTTATTTTATTGATGTCAGCTTGAGTCCATTAGTTGTAATTATACCTCCTAGTCTCCTATATATACCAAGGAGACATTTTCATTTGGAATCATCTTGTATTTGGAAATTTATGTGGGGTATAAGGAGGTTGCCCCCTCAAAGAGGCTTATTACCTGAAATTCTCTCTTTTCCAAGGTGTTGAGTACTTATTATGAGGTTTTTCTATGTTATATTGATATTTGGTTTTGAACATTTTGTCCCATGTAAAATGACTTGACTATGATCTAATGCAAGACAAAATTGTCTCAAAAAAATATCCGACCACCTAATCAATCGAGGCATTTTCACTAAATTATCTACATAATACAATAAAGGCATGTAATGCACTTCTCATTAGAGCTATACTATGATAGTGCCAACATAATAAGACACAGGAACCTAATGACCTCTCTACAAAATGAACGTATCTATAGTTGACCACCAAGAACCTAGAACTACGAAGAGGAATGAACCTTTGGATGGACATATCTCTACACATATGCTGGTTGGATCTCTCCTACAACACCATATGGTAGCTCAAGGAACTGAGGAAAATCCTCCCCCCTCCTAGACAACCCAATGATGAAATAAACATCCTCTTCTGTGGGATGAGACCACAGATCGAGACCGACCTTGAACTCTTGTCGCCCATGATCCCATCGATGGATCAATTGTTGTAACAACAAAGATTTCCCCCTGAGGGATGTACCCTCCTGATAAAACTTGAGGAGAAAAAAATCCATCAAAAGGGTGTGTATCAGTTATGAAATAGGGAAAGGGAACAACTTCATCTCCCTCTTCATGACCTCCCACTCATGCACAAATGTGTGTGTCTCGACCTATTGCAGTGACGATTTTAAGGATGGAAATTTATTTTAAAATGTAGAAACTTTGGTGAATCTTACTAATCCTTCATATGCCAACTATAAAATGTTTGACGATATTTTTGTAAAAATATTCAAATTTCTAAGGATTTTATATAGTTTGTATATTTTTTTGGTGATTTTTAAGGTAAAATAATTTTATCCTATATAATTTGGGTGAATCATTTTTAGAATAGATAATCGTTTTTGGGAAAAACCTTGGAAAATTAGCCCATGAGCGAAATTTAGCCCCTAAAACCATCCCTGAGGTCCTGTTGTTGTTGATGTTGCTCCTCCTCCCGTCGTCATCATCTTTGATTCACATACAAATATTGTTAGGAACATATATATAGATAACATAAATTTAAATTATAAAACACACATATATAAAAAAAAAATTACATTTAAAAAAATCTATAAAAAAAAACATTATGCAAAAAAATCTAAAAAAATAATCGTTGTACCTAAAATAGAACCTATGCCCCATCGTTGGTACTCTATATCAAACAAAAAACAACATCATGAGATTTTGTTACTAATATGCACCGATGCACCATGTTTATTGTTTCACCACCATGTATGTTATCGATGCATCCCATAAGACGTGCCACACTGTTAAATTATGAAATAATCAGCCCAGTTCCGTTCTCTTTACATCACCAGTGCATTGTTTATACCTAAAGGCACTGCTAGGTTAAATTTTTTCATCGTAACTTAAGCGGTGCGATGTGTTAATATGAAAAAATTGATGCTACCATGTTATTGTAGAACCAAAATTATGTTTTGCGATACGTTGGCTTGTATAGAGAACTGGTAACATGGAATCCAATGAAATTCCCTCGCATGTGAAATCATACAATATTTTCCCAGTGTAGTGATTTTAACCGCACTAGTTCATTTCGTTAACAAAGACACATCGCAATGCTTAAATTTATGGCATGCAAAATCATGAATGCACTTTGTTAAAATGAAATTAGCGGTGTGCCATTTTACTAGAGCACCGACATGATGTCTAGTGGTGCATTGTCTTACTAATGCACCAATAACAGGGCCTTACAGAAGACGAACAACTATGATTATTTTTCAAAACCTATCATGGTCCGTACTTTTATTGTTTACGCAATAGTGTTCCATGCTTATTGTCACACCACCATGTATTGTAGTGGTGCATCGAATAAGATGCACCAATATGATAGATTATGAAAAAATCATCCCAGTGTCATTCTCTTTACTGTACCAATTTGTTTGATGGACATATGGCCACCACTAGATTAAATTTCTTTACCGCAACTGAAGTAGTATGATGTGTTACTATTAACGCACTGGTGCTACCATGATATTGGAGTACCAATGTTTTGTTCAGCAGTGTGTTGTAAAGTATATAGCACCGAGAATGGGGCATCCAATGAGATGCCTCGCTATGTCAAGTCAGTCAATATTTGTCCCAGTATGGTTCTGTAAAAAATAGTAGTGCATTTGATTAAAATGGTTGCACTTCTTTGTTAAATTTATATATCGTTAATTTAGTAGTGTGCTTAATTAAGTGAAATGTATCGGTGCGGGGAGAAACCAATTAGGCGTTAGTTGTGGGGCATTCCAAAGGATGCACTTCTTTGTTTTTTGAATTTATCGCAATTCTCTTCCTTGAATGACATTGGTGCATACATTTATATTATATGCATCAAGGACAATGCTTACTATGAATTAAAAACAATATGCACTACTTCAGGGTGAGTTGAAGTGTTTAGGCGAACTGAGTGGAATCGAACAAAAAATTGAAAAAAATGCCAAATTTCAAGCTAAATTCAAATTTTAATTAGATGAAATTGAAAATAGGAAGGTAATAAAAATTTTACCTAACCTCTTATGTCCAGAGGAGGCATGGTTCCATTGTTGAGAGGAAATGAAAATTCATGGTAATTTCCCAAATTTGGAAATGTGGAATCTACCAATGGAGCTATCCAAGTCATAGTAGAGCACCGGAAACAGTGTCTTTGGAAGGAAGGTGATCATCGATACTTGCTTGAGAGTTTGGAATCATTGGATGCACTATAACAATGAAAATCGATTCTATAATTTTTTTTATTTATCCTACCATATTGTGCCTGGCGATAGAGATGTGCACCGATGTGTAATGTTCAACAACATAGGTGTGATTTATTCGGTGTGTGTTCTTTTTATTATAATGTATGTCGGTGCTTTTTAACATTGAACCATTGGTGTTTTATTTTTTATGTATGCATCAGTGTGTATGTACCTTAAAGGTGCACCGATGAAAAAAGCCTCTGCAAAAACCTCTGACTGCCTACCTCCACTATAAATAGAGAAGGGATAGATTTTACAAGGAGATTCAGTAAAAACCTCTGCAAGAAGGTGTTCATGCTTGTGGCCTGCCTATTTCATCAAAATAGATCTTCGTGGAAATAAACAATGCTCTCCATTGCTAATCACCAACAAGAATAAGAAAAAATAATGGCTCTATCAATATCAATTACACAACATTTTATAACTTTGCACAGAACCAATTGTAAATTTGTTCATTCTTTCAGTTGGTCACTCCATAAAAACTTCCCAAAAAAATGATGGTCTTCCCCTCTTCCGTTGTGTAAGGGAACTTGAATGGCCATCTTTGTAACACCCCAATTTTGATTCCCAAATTAGCAATGTATATATGTGTATATAATTAATGGATGAGGGCCAAACAATTTGATACATAAATGTACATTGGATAATAATAATAAAATACACATCGCATGTTGTAGATGGAGAATGACAAAAAATATGGGGGGTTTTGATTCTACAAAAGAGGAAAGAAAGGCGACTTAGGGGGCTCAAGGAGGGGCTAAAGAAAAATAATATTATTTTATTCATAATCCTTAGTCTTTTACTTTATGTGTTCCTAAGTCCTAGGGCCTTGAGATTAGTTGCAAAGAGAGATACGTGGGATTCCGCTGAAGACATTTGGCTCATCATAATCAAGAAAATCTATTCTATAAATTTTGGGTGTGTATCGGAATTATTCACATTCATGCTATGAGGAGCTTGTCTCGGAACCTATGCTACCATATGATGAATGTAATGAAATTATGGGAAACGAATGTCATGAAACTATGAATAATTATGACTATGTGTATGCTAAATTGTTTCCATTGAGCTAATGTAGTGACAACTAAGAATTCATTGATTCCCCGACAATGATATTTCCTAGCCAATCTATGTTGGAGCTTAGAAGTGGGATAACTAGAGAGATTTCATGGAAGAGAAGGCGATCCCATTCCTTGGGTTGTGCAGGCTGAAGAGAAAAGAGATTTGGTGGATTGAGATTGTTGTGAGAGTTTATAGATTGTGAGTTATAGGAAAATTAGGTTATGTGAAAGGATTAGAGCTAGTCATAGGTGATATTGTCTTGTGTAATCATAGCCTCAGTACGCGGGTGGCCATGTTGCAAAACGAGTATGGGAAATAAATATCCTATGGTTGGATGGAACGTCCTATGTATACAACTATTTGATGATTAATTGATCCAGGAGGATCCGGGAATGCTCACAAAGGTCGAAGAATATTTGGAAAATCCACAGAGGTCCAGAATGATTCATAAAATCTCCAAAATTCGAATTCTTCAATTTGTCCCAAAAACTCCATCATTTCGTAGAGCTCGGCGATAGCTTTCCAATGACGTAATTTTCGCCTCAAACAGAGTTTGTATGCAAACGTTATGAGAGGTCAAAGTTCCAGTCAAACCTGGAAAAAAGGTCAAAGTACAATGGAAACTAAAGGGGTGACACGTGTCACCACTGCAAGGATGACACATGGAACCTAATTGGCAATTAACTAGGAAAGGTATAACACAAGTGGATAGATGGTAGATTGACAAGTGGAAGACAATTGGTTCAATCATATTATGACATGTGACATTGAAGAGATAATGAGGAGTTGCCATGTGGAAGCCTCCCATTGGCCTCTATGGTCATGGTTCATTAAAATATTTGGGATTCGACAGGGGTAGAACCTGCGACCTCCCAAATGTCTTAACAAAGTCCACTCTACCAACATATCATGCAATATTGTCACTTGATATCTATATGACCTATTATATATTTAAAGTTGAACAAAGTTTCATATGGGTGGCCAAAGGGTTGAGGACCTAAGCCCTCGACCCTTGGCCCTTGGTCTAGGTATCCACCATGTAACCGAAACAAGAGCTATCATGAATTTTGCGTGGGAGTTCTTATAACCACGTGTTATATTGTTATAACAATATATTCATTCCAAAGATTCGCGCAGAGGTTATACACTACGATTTTAACCATATGCCAATTCCTTGTAACCAAAAGGATTATATAGTATATTCGGTGGGGCTCGAACCCCCTGAATTACTATAAATAACACCAATGACTTAACTAATTCAACTATAGTTCATATTTGGTTACAAAACCAGCCAAATATATTCAATGTATGACCAAAAATTTCAATATTTGTTTAGAAGGGGTGGCCTATTTAATGGCACGCACCACAAGGAATAATACACACAATTTAATGTAGAGTGGTCTCAAAATTTGTGCCCAAGGGTACACAAGTTTATGAGGCTACACTGTAAAGTGTGTCGAGGGGTAACTTGAAGGAATTTCAAGTATTTTATATCAATTTTGCACGATGTTTCGCTAGGAATTCAACGGTGCGCTCCATTTCTACATTTGAGCAACATGTAAAAAGGTCATTGTAAAACGCAAGTATTTGAGCATTAATAAAATAAGTCTCTATTGGAAGTGGACCTGGAGAGGTAGCCCAAATTAGGTGAGCTCCATTTTTTGAAACTTGTGTATGTGATTATATTATTGTTGTTCATTTCAAGTTCAATTATTTTCAAGTCATTTATCATTAAAGTGGAATTGGTTAGATAAGTTCTTCACGAGTAATTTGCAAAACAATCAAGTGATCATTTTATTTCGAAGATCAAGTAGATGTTTATGTGTATTTAAAATTATCATCATCTAAGGATTTTTTGGATCAAGTTGGTATCAGAGCAAGGTTTGACAATTATTTTGCAAGTGGATGCTTACAAGAGCCAAAATCAAACTTGGTATAGGAAAACTTGCAAGTTATAAGTACGAAATTGGAAAGAGATTTCGACGACATAAGATGGCTTCTGAAAAAGGAGAAGAAGATGATCAACCCATGATTCATGAAGAGATCAAATCTACGCTTCAATCACTAAAAGAAACAATAGATGAGTTAGAACGAAGAATTCAAAAGCCTCCAAGTGAAGAATCTTCGGTAAAAGGAGAAGGAGGAAGTGAAGGTGGTGGACCTTCAGATCCCCCTTACTCTTCCTCATCATCATCATCAATTTCTTATAAAGTAAGTAAACATTCTTCTCATTGAAAGAAGTCCTCTAATAACATTTACCATAATCTTCCATTACTAAAATTAGATGTTAATTTTGAATTGTCGACCTATGATGAAGAACTGAATGCCAGAAATTGGATAATTGGATCAAGCAAATAGAGGTATATTGTAGGGTTCGAGATATTATGGACGACACTGTAAAGATACAATTAGCTTCTCTTTGACTATGTGGAACTTCCTTCATATGGTGGGAGAGTAAGATGCAAGTTGATATGGTTCAAAAGGGTAAAATAATATCTTCTTGCGATAAGTTTACTAAGGCTATAAGAACACAGTTCTATCCATTGTCACATACAGAGGTGATAATGATCGAATGGAAACATCTAAGACAGGGTAAAGGATAGAATATTTAGGCATATACATAGGAATTCAAAAATAAGGCATTATCCCTACAAAATTAGTTGTATACTCATGAAACTCTTCTAAAGTACATTGGTGGTATGCACTCGTATATTCGTCACACTATTCTAATGTTTATCCCTACTAACAATGATAAGGTGTTAGTACAATATACACATCTATAGAATAGTAAGAGTAATCATGTGAGCAAAGATAAGAAGCCATTCAAGTTAGAGAAGAAACTGAAAGGTAAATGGAAGAGTAAGAAATCATCCACAGTGAATCAAGATGAGGGAATATCTACATGTTTTCAATATAAGAGAAAGGGACATGAGGAATCAAAGTGTTGGAAGTTGCATCCAGAATTACGGCCGAAGAAATTCAAGGATAAAGGGAAGCAGAAGACTCTTGCATCAACTCATCAGGATCTAGGGTCAAATTCTGGAGATGAATCCAAGATCGTGGCCATAGGATGCAAAGATATATAAGATATCAATTCAAATTCTTCAGTTCAACCTACCAAGATGGAAAGTGATATTAATCAAAAGAAAAGAAGCGATATTTTTCATGTCAGAGTTATAGTCAAGCATACAAAGGTAGATACTTTATTTGACAGTGGATCTCAAGTTAATCTAATATCTGAAGCAATCATTAAGAAGTTGTGATTGAAGAAGACACCTCACAAAAATCCATATCCATTAGGTTGGGTGTGTGATGATGTTAAGTTGCAAGTGATGAAATGGTGTAAGAATAGGTTTTCAATTATAGCTAAGTTCTTTGATGAGGTTCAGTTAGATGTTGTGCCTCTTGACATTTGTGACATTGTCTTGGGTAGTCCATATCTATTTGACAGGAAGGTTGTGATCTATCGAGAAGAAAATAATATCACCTTCTCAAGGATGGGGTTGAATATATTGTCAAAGATCATCGCATCAAAACTATTTTCTTTTTAGTGAGCACAGGGAAAATGAAGAGACTCATGAGCATAAGTAAATATTTTGAGCGTAAGTAAATATTCTGTTCTCATGATAGTAAAACATAAATAAGAAGATATAAAAGATGCTTTAGCAAATTGTGATCCAAATCAGAAGAAGGAATTGATCAACTTCATATCTAATTATGATGATTTATTTCAATAACCCACAAGGTTGCCTCCTAAAAGAGAGGTTGAACATGAAATATATTTGCAACAAGATGCTCCTCTTCTGAACATTGGAATGTAAAGGTCATCAATGATCGAGAATGCAGAAATCAAGAAGCAAGTTTAGGAGTTGCTCAATAAAGGAATCATCAGAACAAGATCCTCTCTTTGTGGCTCTCCTATTATATTAGTTCCAAAGAAAGATGGCACATGGAGGATGTGTATTGATTTTCAAGCCATGAACAAGATTTTGGTAAAGAACTGTTATTCTCTTCCAAGAATTGATGATATATTAGATCATCTAAAGAATGTTGTGTACTTCACTAAGTTGGAATTGAGAAGTGGTTATCATCAGATCAAAATTGCAGAAGGTGACATATGGAAAACTACTTTCAAGACCAAGTAAGTCTTTTTCAAATGGTTGTTTATGCCATTCGGGTTATGTAATGCACCAACAAATTTTATGACAGTGATGAATGATGTGTTCAGACACTACATAGATGTTTTTTTTATTGTTTGTTTAGACGAAATATTGATCTTTAGTTGAATATGGGAAGATCATATAAAGCATGTCAAGATAGTATTGGAACTTTGGAAGAAAGAGAAGTTGTATATCAAATTATTTAAATGTGAATTTGGAAAAACTTCTCTGGTATATTTGGGTTGCATTGTGGGGAATGGTTAGTTAAAAAAGATCTTGAAAAATTAGAAGTCATTGTGAAATGGCCCAAGCCATATACTTCCACCGAAGTCAGGAGCTTCTTAGGAGAAGTACAGTACTAGAGGAAATTCATTGCTAATTACTCATACATATCAACACCTCTACATGCATTAACAAGTGCTAAACAGGTCTTTCAATGGGGAGGAAAGCAGCATAAAGCCTTCAAGACATTGAAGGAAAAGATAAGAACCACACCAGTTCTAGCATTTCCATATCTACAACAACCATTTGAGATTCAAACTAATGCAAGTGGATATGCCATGGGTGCAATCTTGATGTAATGAAGTAAAACTATATGTTATCATTCTAATACTTTCACTCAAGTTGTGATTAACTATCCAACATATGATAAGGAATTGTATGCGTTGGTACAAAGTATAAAGAAATGGAATCATTAATTAATGTGAAAGGAGACAATAATTCATACAAATCATCAACCTTTACAGTATTTGTAGTCACAAACCAAGCTAGAACAGTCATGATACTTCAGTTGGATGGTTTTTTTAAACAGTTTCATCTAGTAATAAAGTATACGAAGGGTATTCATAACAAGGTTCCATCTATGTTATTAAGACCAATAATTAATGCATCCATAATACTCAGGTATAATCCGTTAGCACCTTAAATCTATGTAGAACAATATTCTAGGGATGATGATTTTAAAGAAGTATATGATGCATTAAATCATGACAATCAACAATCATACTATTATATGCATGACAATTTAACATATCATCTTGGAAAACTATGTATACCAAGAGATGAAAGAGTAAATGTAATCAAGAAGCTCAAACATCTCTCATCTCTGTTCATTTCAAAGTTGGTAAGACAATAGCACAGTTACAAAGGTATTTTATTAGCCTCGGATGAATGAGACAGTTTCCAAGTATATCAAAGGGTGTGTCATGTGTGCCACAAGTAAGTCTAGCAACAGAAAGTTGGGGTTATATACACCACTTTTGGTACCTTCATAGCCATGGGAAATTATCTCCATGGACTTTGTATGGGGTTTTTTGATGTCTAGGGCAGGTCATGATTATCTATATGTCGTGGTGGATATATTCAACAAGATGTGTATTCTAATGCCATTCAGGAAACATGTCACAGCTGAACAGACAACACAGATGTTCTTCAATAATGTATGGGTTCATTTTTTACTTCCTACATATATTATATTAGATCGAGACTCTCGCTTTTTGGGAAATTTTTGGTCTCATTTATGGGAGCTAATGGACACTAAGTTGAAGAAGAGCACGACTTTTCATCCACAAACAGATGGACAGATAGAGGTGGTAAATAGAACAATGGTACATCTACTTCGAGGATATTGCAGCAAACATCCTAAGTTATGGGATGAACAATTACCTTATATCCAGCATGCCTATAATCATACCATGCATTCGTCTACTCAAAAAACTCCGTTTGATGTATGTTTGGGGTACTTGCCTAAATCACCTATGGAATTTGTTTTTGGAGAAGTGGGTAAAGAATATGGACAAGATGATATAGATAAAGATAAAATATTCATCCAAAATATTCAATAGGTACATCAAGTAGTACATGAACAATTGGATAAAATCCAAGCCAAGTATAAGGCAAGGCATGACAAACATCGGGTTGATCATCAACTCGAAGTTGGTGATGAAGTATGGCTACATATCAACAAATATAGAATGAAAGGTGAAGGTAAAAATCTAAGGCCAATCCGATATGGTCCATTCAAGATCTTAAAGAATATTGGTACTAATTCCTTTTGTGTAGATATACCAACCTACATGTTGGTGTATTCAGTGGTAAATGTTAAGAATTTGAATCTTTATGAGCCTCCTATGATTATGGATGAAGATGAAAGTATTCAAGTTCCAGCAGTTGATGATTTTTCTCTAGAGTATTTGGACGAGCTATAGGAAGATGTCATTCTCGACAAAAGGATCATAAATTCACAGTGAGGTGATGAGGAATGTATTCGAGTTTATCTTAAAGGGGTAAAACTGAGTAAATCCAAATGGATGGAGATTGGAAGGGTAAGGGAAATATACCCTCACTTAGTTGTTGAATAAACTTTTGGTGGTCGAAAAGTCTTCCAATGGGGAGGAATGATCCAGGAATTCTCATAGAGATCCAGGAAGATCTAGAACATCCATAGAGGTCCAAAATGGTTCATAAATGCTCAAATTTCAAATGATTCAAATCATCCCAAAAATTCCATCATTGCATAGATCTTGGCGATAGATTTCCAACGGTGCAAATTTCTCCTCAAACGAAGTTCGTATGCAAAAGTTATGAGCAGTCAAAGTTCCAGTCAAACCTGGCAAAAATGTCAAAGGTCAAAGTACAAGGGAAAATAAAGGGGTGACACATGTCACCACTACAAGGGTGACATGTAGAACCTAATTGGCAAATGATTGGGCAAGGTACAACACAAGTGGATGAATGGTAGATTGACAAGTGGCAGACAATTGGTCCAATCATATTATGACATGTGACATTGAAGGGCCAATGAGGAGCTTCCATGTGGTAGCCTCCCATTGGCCTCTAATTTCATGGTTCATTAAAATATTTGGGAGTCAACGGGGGTCAAACCTGCGACCTCCAAAAGGTATTAACAAATTCCACTCTACCAACATATCACGCAATGTCACTTGATATCTATATGGCATATTATATATTTAAAGTTGAACAAAGTTTCATATGGGCAGCCAAAGGGCCGAGGGACCAACCCCTCGACCCTTGGCCTTTGGTCTATGTATATACCATGCAACTGAAACAAGAGCTATCATGACTTTTGTGCAGGAGTTTTTATAACCACGTTTTATATTGTTATAACAATATATTTGTTCCAAAGATTCACGCAGAGGTTATATACTACAATTTTAACCATATGCCAATTCGTTGAAACCAAAAGGATTATATAGTATGGTAGGTGGGGCTCAAACCCCCGGATTACTATAAAAAACACCAACGACTTAAACAATTTGACTATAGTTCGGATTTGGTTACAAAACAAACCAACTATATTTAATGTATGACCAATAATTTTTGGATTTAGTTAGAAGGAGCGCCATATTTAATGGTGCGCACCCCAAGAAAAATACATAATTTAATGCAGAGTGGTCTCGAAATTCATGCCTGGGGGTACACAAGATTATGTGGCTAAACCATAAAGCGTTTTGAGGGGTACATTGACGGAATCTCAAGTATTTTATATCAATTTTGCACGATTTTTTAGGAATTCAACGGTGCACTCTATTTCTTCATTTGATAAATATGTAAAAAGGTCATTGTAAAACACAAGTATTTGAGCATTAATAAAATAATTCTCTAACAGAAGTTGACCTGGAGAGGTAGCCCAAATTGGGTGAACTCTTTTTTCTCCAACTTTTGTATGTGATTATATTATTGTTGTTCATTTCAAGTTCAATTATTTGCAAGTCATTTATTATTAAAGTGGATTTGGTTAGATAAGTTCTTCACATGTAATTTGCAAAACAATCAAACAATCATTTTTTATTTTGAATATCAAGTAGATGTTTATGTGTATTTAAAATTATCAACATCTAAGGATTTTTCAGATCATTAATACCCATAAAGATAATTGTTTATGGTTTATTGTAATTATGTTGATTTAAAGCTTTCAAGTTATGAATTGAATATTGTTCTCCATGCATGTATAAGTCTGCATCTATATCTATGATAAATTAATTAGGTATACATGAACTTGCATTGTTTTTTTGCATGCATTAATTATTTCACAACAAGATAATGAGGAAGTGTGGTAATAGAGATATAGAATGTAGATTTCAGCCTAGCTAAATGGTTGGGAAGTTATTTAATGGTATCGGAGCAAGAAGATAAAGTAAAATTGTGGTTTTTGAGAAGTACCCCATGGCCTCAAGAGTGGAAAAAAGGTATTGGGTACATTACAAAGTGGTATCAAAGATATTTATTACAACAATGGGGCTATGTGGGTCATAAACCAACTTGCATATGAAGGAAATTAAAAGTTGCATATTATCTGTTTGATAGAATTTCTCATGGAGAATAATTTGGGGAAGTGTTCTAAATCCAAGTGTTGGAATGACGACTAAGTTCCTAAATTGGATTCTTCCTTGAGCATACAGAGGCATAGTTTTATAATTCATGGTTGTAGATGTAACTTTCCTAGTTTTAATCCCTGCAAATTATAATGTAATTGTGTAAATGCAATTTAGGTTGGTGATCCGATGTGTTTTGGACCAAAGAGCCTATATGGATTAATATGGCCAAGGGCCGAGATATGTAAAAATGTGTAATGAAATCATTAATAATAATAATTGTTGGCTCTGATACGAGAGGGATGATAATGATGGGAGGATATGATTCCACAAGAGAGGGGGATAAAGAGGGACCCAAAGGGAAACCCACGTCATTTGTCTAAGTTAATGCATCTTTACCATCTAATACTCCCTTGTCTTATTATAAACTCAATCATTGAATTCATGTAGAGTTTGGGTGAGGAATTCAACTCACCTAGTTATGACAGCACGGGTTGAGTACAAGAAATCATGGGGGAAGTGCGAGAGTCAAGAAATCCTTTTGGGGAAGATTGTTATGACCCAAGAGGGGCATATATATGGATAAATGTATATGATATGACCCCAAGGGGGGGAATATAGGGGCCTAAATGTACATGTAATGTGTAAATACATATGTAATAGGGTCGGCCTAGTGATAAATGGGCCTCATGTGCAAGTGTGAATAGCTATATATAAGAGATCATGTATTCATTATTTAGGGGTGAATGAGAAGTATGAATGGTATTGGGTTATTTGGAGAGGGTTCCCATATTATTTAAGGAGTTATTGTGTAACTTATCTATATTGGAGTTGTGCTTCACGTTGACATTCTGTACATGGTGTGTACTTTTGTTATTTTATGGTATTTTGAGTATTTGGATCATAACATTTGGTATCAGTGCTCAAGGTCTTGGGGTTCCACTGCTACATCTAAGACACCTTGTAATTTTCACTATAAATTGTTTTCTACGATGTTTCAGAATAAACCCCTTGGTATGTATTTATTATACAGATCAAGGTACATGGGGTTAAAATTTCAGCTCCTAAGGCCTTATATATAATTCCTACTTATCTAATATACTTACTAATGTATTGAGAGGTAGAGTTAATCTCTACGTGAATTGTGTGATCCTATTATTAAGAGGTTGTTAGAGAGTTGGATTTGTGAGATCCTTGTTTGGTGTGTGGTTGAGATATTCTCTCAACCTCCCCAGTTATCTTTAGAATAAGTTAGATCTGATAACTATTAGTGAGCTCTATATAATGAGCCACAAATGTATTGTATCATAGATCAAGAATTCAGTAATCTAATAATAATGTCTCTCTCATTTGTTATTTTGGTATCAGAGCTTGGACAGGCCTAGCTCTCTCACGAGAGGGCCTGTATTATGAGAGAGAGAATGGTGTGTGTTAATCATTAGCATAGGAGAGTAGATCTGTTGGGTTGATTGTAGAAAGTTTGAAAGCCAGAAATCGCGAAGAAAGTTAGTCGTGCTGTGGAGACACCGAGATTGATGTTTGCTGTGGGGAACACCGTGGAAACTGGTTGTTGAAAGTTTTCTTCGATGAAAGGATCCGTGTAAAAGGAGCCACGAGAGGAGCCATCGTGGAAGAGTTGAGCCGACCATCCCTCTACGTGGATATTTCCTTTAGTTCGTTGCTATACCTGGAGGTTTCGCTGGATGGTATCGCGTCCAAGTGGAGGAGATCATGCCTATTAGAGTTATTCACTGTTGTGCATAATATCATTGACTTACTGTGGTTTTGAAAAATTGTTGTCCATCATATGAGACTCACACACAGTATTGGTGCGATCTACATACGATTGGTCCTATCAATTGAATTCCCTGGTTCGCTAAATTTGAATTAATCGTTGTGCACTGATGAGAGAGCGGGTGTTTCCATTTTCCTAGAGAAAATATGCAAAGAAATACCATTCGGGACGATTTTGTAGAGCATGAGTCATTTTTGGTGTGAAATTAGAAAGCCACAGAATTGTTGAGGCTTACTACCAGCATACTAAGTGTGACTCTCTCGTGGGAATACGATGAGAGCCATTCATCTGTAGTGTAATTCGTGACGATATAGTAGTATATGGTGGCAGTGTGGAGAGAGATGTTTTGCATCTCGTGTCAGCTGAAAATAATGATTCTTCAATGGATGTGACTAATTGATTACTATGTGTGGCTTGCGACTTGAAATCTGGGATGTTACTCACAATTCTGGTCATATTTGTACTCTCAACCAGACAGTACTTGAAATCTTGTATGTGTGTTGGACAAGCGTGGAGAATAGCATTTGCAGTGGAGAAAGGAGGATTTTTTGTTGTGTGTATACATTGTTCTTGTCGTTAGTGATCCCATCCTGCCCTCGTGTAACAGTAGAGAGTTCCCATTCATAGTAGTGACCCCCGAAGATGTTGCACTCAAGGTGAACCTGGCGCCTATGCAAAGCCTCAATGATGTTCTCGATTTGAACTCCAAGATCAAAATTTTGATGGCCCTTTTGTTGGCCATCACCGAAGAGGTCGTTCTTGTACATTGGGATATGGAGTAGATTGTGCAAAGGAGAAGCCGCAAATAAAAAATTCAATCTGCATATCTGGCCACCCAGTGCATCAAGTCTTCAAACTTTGGTTCGTCACTGATCCAGAGATGGGGAAATGCAGCCAGAGCTTTCAGCTCAAAGGGAGATGGTGGTGATGTGATTGGTATTGATTTGGGAACAACAAATTCATGTGTTTCTCTCATGGAAGGCAAGAACCCTAAGGTCATTGAAAACTCAGAAGGTGCACGGATGACACCATCTGTTGTAGCTTTTAATCAGAAGGGAGAACTTCTTGTAAGCACTCCTGCTAAGCAACAAGTTGTGACCAATCCAACAAACACAGTTTTTGGAACAAAGCGTTTGATAGGAAGGCGATTTGATGATCCCCAGACACAGAAAGAGATGAACATGGTCCCATTCAAAATTTTTAAAGCAACCAATGGTGATGCCTGGGTTGAAGTAAACGGGAACCAGTATTCACCAAGTCAGATTGGTGCATTCATATTGACAAAGATGAAAGAAACAACAAAAGCTTATTTGGGAAGGTCTATCTCAAATGCAGTCATTACAGTGCCAGCCTATTTCAATGATGCTCAACATCAAGAAACTAAAGATGCTGGAAAAATTGTTGGTTTAGATGTGAAAAGAATCATCAATGAACCAACCGCAGTTGCCCTTTCATATGGTATGAATAACAAGGAGGATTGTGTGAGACAAGAGATTGAATGACAGTGAGCCTGAGAGGTAGTGTTGCTAGATGAGTCAGGCTAAAGGAATCATTTTTTTTTAGTTTTGGAGAGGAGCTGCAATTGCTGAGTAAAGGAGTCGTAAAGCGAGAGGCTACCATTGTTGGAGTTTGTTGTTGTTTGCGCCATTACATGGAGGTGCTATAGAAAAATGAAGTGAGGTGTACATGCTCATTCCGTCGGACTCACACATCCTCCAAATTAAGTCACAAAAGTGAGACTGAGTTGTGAGTGGTGTTTTTTTTGTTTGAAGTTGTGAGTATTTATTTTATTCAAGTTGTGTGAAGTGGTTGTGTGTCTTGGTCAAGAATGATGATGAGATGTAAATGGACATATGTAAGGGTCTTGTAATATTGGGCATATGATTGGTGAGAGTATTCTTGATATTGTTATAAATCATTTTGAATGTTTTTTGTACCTAATTGAATGTTGTAGGGGGTGCATGATCGGTTGTACTTGAAACCCCAGGTTATGGTCCAAGTTGTAATGCTTAGCCATAGGCAAGATAAATTCCCCAGGTTTGTTGTAAGCCCTGATATAAACAGGCATACATGTTGTAGTGCAGAAGTGCATGTGATCACAGGAAGTGATACTCTCTCATAGACAAAGAGGTTGTTGTATCAAGTTGTGGAATTAACCACTAGGGTAGGTACGAGGGTGGCAGGTTTACTCGTATGCTAGCTTGATGTTGAATCAGAGACTTTGGATCTTCGATTCAAGGCGGGGATGTGAGATGGAAGAATCTCAAAGTGTGAGACCAAGTTGTGAGTCTCAGAGTGTGAGGGACCAAGTTACGTTTAAGGGAGAGTTTAACATTGATGAGCTATGTAGCTGAAAACAATTCCTAGAGAACTAGCAGTTACAGCAGCAGATGACCCATGTATTCCGGTAGATGGATTGTGTTTTATATGGACATCAATAATTATATGCAGGTACAAGGTACAAGAGGAAGCAAAGAAAGTTCAAGGATGAAGCCCGTAGTAAAGCAAGCTCAAGTGAAAAATTGAAGCCATGACAATGATAAAGATATGACCACAAAGATATTTAGATAAGTAGTCATTGAGGGAGAGTGTTGGAATATATAATTCCTACTTATCTAATATACTTGCTAATGTATTGAGAGGTAGAGTTAATCTCTACATGAGTTGTGTGATCCTATTATTAAGAGGTTGTTAGAGAGTTGGATTTGTGAGATCCTTGTTTGGTGTGTGGTTGAGATATTCTCTCAACCTCCCCAGTTATCTTTAGAATAAGTTAGATCTGATAACTATCAGTGAGCTCTATATAATGAGCCACAAATGTATTGTATAATAGATCAGGAATTCAATAATCTAATAATAATGTCTCTCTCATTTGTTATTTTTTGGATCATAACATTTGGTATCAGTGCTCAAGGTCTTGGGGTTCCGCTGCTACATCTAAGACACCTTGTAATTTTCACTATAAAAAATTTTCTACGATGTTTCAGAATAAACCCCTTGGTATGTATTTATTATACAGATCAAGGTACGTGGGGTTAAAATTTCAACTCCTGAGGCCTTATACTTTCGTAGATATAGCCTGTGTAAGATAAGGTTATGGAATCATCGCGGAATTTAGTCATCGCGAAATTTTTACTATAATTTTTTTTTTGTAACATTTCAGACTCTAAAATACGGAGGATATTCACAAAAAATTTCATAGTATCTTTGATAAAAATTTCAGCTTATGGGCCATCCTAATTTTGTAGATACACCCTGTGCAAGATAGGGTAGTTGACTAGTCTCAAACAAGTGTTCCGGGTAAAACTGCCATAAATGTTTCATAGAGAATCCAAATTGAGTGAGACCAGTTGCATTGAATAGTGGACAGTACATAGTATTTCACGTACAATTTTCAGAATTTTATATCAATTATTGTGCACGGGACATGTTGTAAAAGTGTTATCTCCTGGAAAGGATAAAAATCGGCAAGGGTAGGGAAGTTACCATAACTTCCGCTTGGCACATGAAATTTTGGTCATACCTATGGCATTGTAGAGAAGAAATTTCAGAGTTCTGCGGGTCACAATTTCAGATTAATAAGGGTTGAAATTGAAGAGATACATCATAAGTAAGGTCGGCCAAGAGGACAGACTCCAAATCAGGGTTTCAAAGGTATGTTCACTTAAAACTATCATAAATTTTGATTGGATGTCTGATTGAGATGATTCAAAATCCATTGGAAAGATAACACATAGAAGAGAATATTGGAACAAGTATTACAAATATTTGAGATCTTTATCTTTAACATATTCAAGTTGTGATTTGAGGGTTGGGATTAGACCTCAATTAAGAATCAATGGAAATACCCAAATTTACAGGAGATGAATATAAAGATGAAATCAATCCTATGGAATGGTTGAGGTTGGTAAAAGAATATAATATGACTCCTAGGAAAGCAAGAGATTATTTTTTTGATGAAGCTTGGAAGTGATGGATTAGTGTTGATCAAAATACTAGATGGCACTGCACATGGGAAGAATTTGAAAAACTCTTCTCGGATAAATGGATTAGGGATACAAAAATGGAGGAAATGTATAGAATTCAAGATGAATTAAAAGAAGTAAAGGAAGAGATTAATAAGAAGGGTGAGGAGATATCTAAGATAATATCCCTTAATGAATCACTCATTAAGGAGGTTAATAACTTAGAGAAAGAAAAGAATAGCAAAGGAAAGTGGGAAAAACATGAATCAAGAGAAGATTTGAAAAAGAAAAATGAAGAGATACGTATATTACGAAGCCATAATAAAAAACTATTGTATGAGGTTAAGAGATTGAAAGAAGAAAATAAGAATTGTCAAAATAAAGAAGAAAGAATAATCTTGGATGAAGAATCTACCAAAAGACTGCAAGAGGAGATTTGCAAGAAGGTTGAGGAATCCTTAAATACGGATGAGGTAAAGTCAGAAATACAAGCCAAAACTGAAGAAGGACATTAGAATTTGTTAGATGGGATCACATTGCAGCTTCAAAAGGAGAAATAAGACAAGATTCAAGAAGGTCAACAAAAGAAAATTGAAGAAGTTGAACTCCATCTAGAGGATGTGCATGCCAAATATGATGGTATTATTGCGAAGGCTAGAGTAATCAAATACCAAGCAAAGATGATCGAAGATTCCATTTTCATTGAAAAGAAGATAGATGAAATGCATGTCCCGAGTTAAGGAAGACCATGAAATGTGAAACCGTATTGACGCCCTTGTTACCAAGAAACATTTCAAGGAAGATAAGAAGGACGATATCAACATTATGAAGGAAGAAGATGAAATACTTGTCAATATTCATGGAACAAGGGATCACCAAACTACTCTTCAACAAGTTATTATCAGAGACCAACACTGGCTACAAATTGGAGAAGCTTCAACAAAAATACATGGAATCAAAGGAAAGAAAAATATTTAACAACTAGACACCAAGGATTAAGACCGAAAATAATTGTTTTTGGATGGATAGATCATCAACAATGGAATGAAGAAAGAAGGAACATAAGAAATTCATATTACTTGGTTTCATCCAAGTGTTGGAATGATGGCTAAGTTCCTAAATTGGATTCTTCCTTGAGCATACAGAGGCATAGTTGTATAATTTGTGGTTGTAGATGTAACTTTCCTATTTTTAATCCTTGCAAATTATAATGTAATTGTGTAAATGCAATTTAGGTTGGTGATCCGATGTGTTTTGGACCAAAGAGCCTATATGGATTAATATGGCCAAGGGCCGAGATATGTAAAAATGTGCAATGAAATCATTAATGATAATAATTGTTGGCTCTGATATGAGAGGGCTGATAATGATGGGAGGATATGATTCCACAAGAGAGGGGGCTAAAGAGGGACCCAAGGGGAAACCCATGTCATTTGTCTAAGTTAATGCATCTTTACCATCTAATACTCCCTTGTCTTATTAGAAAATCAATCATTGAATTCATGTAGAGTTTGGGTGAGGAATTCAACTCACCTAGTTATGACAGCATGGGTTGTGTACAAGAAATCATGGGGGAAGTGCGAGAGTCAATAAATCCTTTTGGGGACGATTGTTATGACCTAAGAGGGGCATATATATGGATAAATATATATGATATGACCCCAAGGGGGGGAATATAGGGGCCTAAATTTACATGTAATGTGTAAATACATATGTAATAGGGTTGGCCTAGTGATAAATGGGCCTCATGTACAAGTGTGAATAGCTATATATAAGAGATCATCTATTCATTATTTAGGGGTGAATGGGAAGTATGAATGGTATTGGGTTATTTGGAGGGGGTTCCCATATTATCTAAGGAGTTATTGTGTAATTTATCTATATTGGAGTTGTGTTTCACGTTGACATTCTATACATGGTGTGTACTTCTGTTATTTTATGATATTTTGAGTATTTGGATCATAACATTTGGTATCAGTGCTCAAGGTCTTGGGGTTCCGCTACTACATCTGAGACACCTTGTAATTTTCACTATAAATTGTTTTCTACGATGTTTCAGAAAAAAACCCTTGGCATGTAATTATTATACAGATCAAGGTATGTGGGGTTAAAATTTCAGCTCCTGAGGCCTTATACTTTCGTAGATATAGCCTGTGTAAGATAGGGTTATGGAATCATCTTGAATTTAGTCATCACGGAATTTTTGCTATAAAACTTTTTTTGTAACATTTCAGACTCTAAAATATGGAGGATATTCACAGAAATTATCATAGTATCTTTGATAAAAATTTCAACTTCTAGGTCATCCTAATTTTGTAGATACACCCTATGCAAGTTAGGGTAGTTGACTAGTCTCAAACAGGTGTTCCCGGTAAAACTTCCATAAATTTTTCATGGAGAATCCAAATTGAGTGAGACAAGTTGCATTGAATAGTGGACAGTACATAGTATTTCGCGTATGATTTTCAGAATTTTATATCAATTATTGTGCACGGGACACACTGTAAAAGTGTTTTCTCCTGGAAAGGATAAAAATCAGCAAGGGTGGGGAAGTTACCATAACTTCCACTTGGCACATCAAATTTTGGTCATACCTATGGCATTGTAGAGAAGAAATTCCAAAGTACTGCAGGCCACAATTTCAGATTAATAAGGGTTGAAATTGCAGACATACATCATAAGTAAGGTCGGCCAAGAGGGCAGACTCCAAATCAGGGTTTCAAAGGTATGTTCACTTAAAACTATCATAACTTTTGATTGGATGTCTGGTTGAGATGATTCAAAATCCATTGGAAAGATAACACATAGAAGAGAATATTGGAACAAGTATTACAAATATTTGAGATCTTTATCTTTAACATATTCAAGCTGTGATTTGAGGGTTGGGATTAGACCTCAATTAAGAATCAATGGAAATATCTAAATTTACAGGAGATGAAGATAAAGATGAAATCAATTCTATGGAATGGTTGAGGTTGGTAAAAGAATATAATATGACTCCTAGGAAAGAAAGAGATTATTTTTTTGATGAAGCTTGGAAGTGGTGGATGAGTGTTGATCAAAATACTAGATGGCACTGCACATGGGAAGAATTTGAAAAACGCTTCTCGGATAAATGGATTAGGGATACAAAAATGGAGGAAATGTATAGAATTCAAGATGAATTAAAAGAAGTAAAGGAAGATATTAATAAGAAGGGTGAGGAGATATCTAAGATAATATCCCTTAATGAATCACTCATTAAGGAGGTTAATAACCTAGAGAAAGAAAAGACTAGCAAAGGAAAGTGGGAAAAACATGAATCAAGAGAAGATTTGAAAAAGAAAAATGAAGAGATATGTATATTACGAAGCCATAATAAAAAACTATTGGATGAGGTTAAGAGATTGAAAGAAGAAAATAAGAATTGTCAAAATAAAGAAGAAAGAAGAATCTTGGATGAAGAATCTACCAAAAGACTGCAAGAGGAGATTTGCAAGAAGGTTGAGGAATCCTTAAATATGGATGAGGTAAAGTCAGAAATGCAAGCTAGAACTGAAGAAGGACATCAGAATTTGTTAGATGGGACCACATTGCAGCTTCAAAAGGAGAAATAAGACAAGATTCAAGAAGGTCAACAGAATATACTTGAAGAAGTTGAACTCCATCTAGAGGATGTGCATGCCAAATATGATGGTATTATCTCGAAGGCTAGAGTAATCAAATACCAAGCAAAGATGATCAAAGATTCCATTGTCATTGAAAAGAAGATAGATGAAATGCATGTGCAGAGTTAAGGAAGACCATGAAATGTGAAACCGTATTGACGCCCTTGTTACCAAGAAACATTTCAAGGAATATAAGAAGGACGATATCAACATTATGAAGGAAGAAGATGGAATACTTGTCAATATTCATGGAACAATGGATCACCAAACTACTCTTCAACAAGTTATTATCAGAGACCAACAATGGCTACAAATTGGAGAAGCTTCAACAAAAATACATGGAATCAAAGGAAAGAAAATTATTTAACAACTAGACACCAAGGAATAAGACCAAAAATATTTTTTTTTGGATGGATAGATCATCAACAATGGAATGAAGAAAGAAGGAACATAAGAAAGTCATATTACTTGGTTTCATCACATGTGAATCCTTTAAAAGCAAATCTTTGAGGACAAATCTTTTTGAAGGAGGGTACTATGTTATGACCCAAGAGGGGCATATATATGGCTAAATGTATATGATATGATCCGAAGGGGGGGAATATAGAGGCATAAATGTACATGTAATGTGTAAATACATATGTAATAGGGTTAGCCTAGTGATAAAGGGGCCTCATGTGAAAGTGTGAATAGATATATATAAGAGATCATGTATTCATTATTTAGGGGTGAATGGGAATTATGAATGCTATTGAGTTATTTGGATGGAGTTCCCCTATTCTTTAAAGAGTTATTGTGTAACCCATCTATATTGGAGTTGTGCTCCACGTTGGCATTGCATACATGGTGTGTACTTCTGTTATTTTATGATATTTTGAGTATTTGGATCATAACATTTTCATTCTCGGTCATTGATGACCTGTACATTCCAATGTTTGGAAGAGGAGCATCTTGATGCAAATATATATCATGTTCAACCTCTCTTTTATGAGGAAACCCTATGTGTTATTGAAATGACTCATCATAATTAGATATGATGTTGATCAATTCCTTCTTCTAATTTGGATCACAACTTGCTAAAGCATTTGTTATTTCTTCTTCTTTATGTTTTACTTTCATGAGAACAAAATATTCACTTACGCTCATGAGTCTCTTCATGTTCCCTGTACTCACTAAAGAAACATTAGTTTTGATGTGATGATCTTTGACAATATATTCAACCCCATCCTTGAGAAGATTATATATATTTTCTTCTCGATAGAACACAACCTTTTTGTCAAATAGATATGGACTACCCAAGACAATGTCGCAAATGTCAAGAGGCACAACATATAACTAAACCTCATCAAAGAAATTAGTTGTAATTGAAAACCTGGTCTTACACCATTTCATCACTTGCAACTTAGCATCGTCACACACCCAACCTAATGGATATGGCTTTTTGTGAGGTGTCATTGTTATGATCCAAATACTCAAAATATCATAAAATAACTGAAGTACACACCATGTACAAAATTTCAACGTGGAGCACAACTCCAATATAGATAAGTTACAGAATAACTCCTTAAAGAATAGGGGAACCCCCTCCAAATAACCCAATACCATTCATACTTCCCATTCACCCCTAAATAATGAATACATGACCTCTTATATATAGTTATTCACACTTCCACATGAGGCCCCTTTATCACTAGGCCAACCGTATTACATATGTATTTACACATTACATGTGCATCTAGGCCCATATATTCCCCCCCTTGGGATCATATCATATACATTTAGCCATATATATTCCCCTCTTGGGTCATAACAAAGAGAAAGAGTCAAGCAAGAAAGGGATAAGATGGAAATTCAAGTAGGAAGAGGGCACATATTTTGCATGTGCGTTTTGGGCAACAAGAGAGGACTGGGTGTTGGGAAAGAGAATCAACCATGCTATCCTTTAAGGAAACCATTTTTGGGTTGTGTTTATGTTGAAATTGTGGGATGTGTGCCTGTAAATTGGGTTGTGAGCCTATGATGTATTCTCATGTTGAGGAAATGGATCAATAAAATTGTGAAGGATATCATGAGAACTCCTAGAGCGGATGAGAGTTCCTGGAGTCCCCAACTATGACACTTCCTATCCAACTATGAATTGGAGCCTTGCAAGGAAGTGGGAAGGCTCAAGGGACTACGTGGAAAAGAAAGGGGATCACATTCCTTGGGTTTTCAAGTTGAGGGGAAGAGATCCAGTGGATTGGAACTGTTGTTGGAATAGAACCTAGATTTTGGGTTGTTGAATGTGGAGAGTGGACAACGAAGAGGGTAAGACCTCCTTATGGAATCATAGACTTAGCTTGGGGGTGGCCCATTTTTGATAGAATTTGAAAAACAACGTCTATGGCTAGGAGGAACGCCCCTTGTACGTAGCCAGTTGGTTTAGCCATTAAAATATAATTTTTATATTATATTTACATGATTAATGATGCTATGTAAATGAATATTTGAATGTTATGTTTTATTAATTACATGCATTCACAAATTTATATTATGTTGTTACATGCATGAGTAATTTATCATGATGGCTATTGTTAATTTTATTTGCATAGAGCATTTAAATCCATTTTTAGAATAGAGGTATTTTATAGTTAGTATCAGAAAAAAATTATTTTTTCTTGGTATGTTATAGTAGAGTTCAGTTTCGTGAAGGAAATCAAATAGACTCACGAAAATCATGGACTAAATTTCCGATAATGGCAGTGAATTGATATGCCATGGGGTTGAATTTGGTACAAAAGTGAATGAATGTACAAAGTGGATGAGTTGTAGAGGGAAATCTTGGAAAATCCATGGCAATCGTAAATTATATGTGTGTGTGTGTACTCGCACCTCTAATGTGGACCTCATACATATGATGTAGATTGGAAAATTGATGTCAAGGCATCAGGGTGGTTCTGCATGGAGTCAAGGTGCCTAAGGGGCAACCAAAAGGTAGGGTCTAAGGTGGTGGATCTAGTCGGGCCCACAAATGGTAGTAAGTGGTTTATAGAAGCTAAGGAGGCAACATCTTGCAAGGCCACAAAGCCTCCACAATTGTTGTTGGGGAATCAATGCATGTCAGGAGTGGAGGGAGAAACATTGAAGTCTTTGAAAAGAAAAGAATCTTGGACTATAGCAGTTAAGAAGAAAAAAACGTCTTCAGGTGCACAGTCAGTGATGACAAGAATTCGAACCCATAATCCAATCTAGAAATGTACTTTTGTGTCTCTTGTTATGTAAGCAATTTGTTAAAAACTACTCATGTAAGAAATTCCATAATGCAGTTAGTTCGATTACAACCTCCATCAACCTTTTGATGTGTTGTATGACTCATTCTACAACCTCATATAAATGCTTAAGCATGCTGAAATTTAACACTATGTAATAAGTTGTTTGCTTCAGCACAACCCCCTTTTATAAATACAATTTCAGTTTCTGTTAAAAAAATGATATTGGGACGATGCATGTCCCCTATGAGGTAAGTGGTTTCTAGAGGCTAAGGGGTATTTTAACCACCAATATGTTATGACTCCACTATCAATGTTAGTCGTAGATATTGATCACGGGTGCGAGAACATTCACTAGCAGAGGGAGGGTCAAAGATGCCCCCCTGGTCACATCAGTCAAGTGTACATTGAAAGAATATTTGTTAAAGAATAGAAAATATGATTCCCTTAGCATACATATTTTATTTAATATAAGAAAAATTATCATATAGTTTATGCATTGCAACATAAAGAGGAAAGTTATTTAAATGGATACTAGGAGTATGATTGAGCATATAGATTATTTGATATCTCAATGTAATAAAGAGAAATGAATTAGTTAATAATAATTCATTGATAAATAAATACATTTTATGAGTGTGAATGAAATACAAATAAAGTAAGTATAGTTAACTAAAATCCAATTACTAGTACACCCACAAATCAAGGAGGAGAAAGAGAAACAAGAATTAAAATTCAAAAAGTGTGAAGTAACTAATAGTGGGTTGGGAGAATTTAAAGAGGGTTAATTAATAATTGAAAGTAGAAACTACATGTGCACCCACTCAAATAATAAATAAGGAGAAAGGGAACACCTAAGAGTGAAAATAGGAAATGTGGGGGTTGGGTGATGATAATTCATTATTTTATATTTTTAAATAAGAAATTACTTGTGCACTTGTGCATATGAGTGACACATGGGTAGGTGATTGATCTATACACTAATGTGGATATGGAACATTTGGTCACAACAGATTTGATAAATATACTAAAATCTTTACTATTAAGGTTATTTTTCCTTTAGATCTCCAAAATATTTAACTATTGATTTTTTGCTTCTACATGAAATAGATAAAAATGCGAAAAATAGAGAACAGTAAAATACAATCACACTATCCACAAATAAACACAAGATATAGCCTGGGAAACCCAATATGGAAGAAAACCCATCTAGAAGGTGAGGCTATCCTACTCTCTTTTCTCTGGTATTGAAATGATGCAAGTACAAAGAAAGAGGCACTCTTTATGGAGTTTCCTTTGACCTGTGGCATGTATGGCTGCTATAGAATATTTCCTCCTCTATTATTCTTCGATAATACCACTCTCAAATATTTTTCTCAGCTATGGTACAAGATACAATGCAAAAGAATGGAACCCTTTCTCCTCCTAGTGGCCCAGTATTTAACATAGCCCGGTAATCATCCAGGGGTAGGTTTTTTACTTCCTCAACCCTCAATTGTGGTAGGGTTTTGAACCTTCTATAATCTTCTTGAAATTCCTCACGTTTATAGCCCCATATGCATGAGTAATGGGGGTTGACGTGGCATCCTCTCGTACCATTGTGGTCAACACGATAGGTCAACTTGCGGGAAGCATAAATTTTGCATATAAACTTTGATTGATGAACGGTCTGCATTGTTGCAAAGGTATCAGAGTGTAGAAAACCATCAAGGGTTTTTGCACAACTTTCAGACACTAGAGCCCCCAAAAAATGTCATTTAATTCCTCAAAATGGATCTGGAAGGTTCTAGCTCCCAATTTTCCAAACTGGGACCTGCCACTAAAATGACCCTGCAAGTTGATTCCTCAAATTTTCCCACTCTGGAAGCATCGAGATAGATGAAAAATAATATAATGATCCAATCTAAATCAATGATTAAAAGGTAATTGGTAATTTAGTAAATTATAAATTTACATGAATAGAACAAATAGCTTGAATAAAACCTATAAAAGGAAATATTGTGATTGTTGAGATTTATGTGGTGAAGATGTAAATCCTAACCTTGTACAATGTATACTGCAAATAGATATTCAGAAAAGAACAGAAAAGATACAATGGAAAATACAAACATTACACAGATATTTTTCCCGTGGAAATCCAAACCAGGAAAACTAGCATATTCTATATTCATTCATTGTGTTACATTGTTTACAATACAATATACATATAGGAGCCAACATCATCCAAAACCCTAACCCAATGACCTATATTATTCCAAAACCCTATTTCCTTAACCAAAAATAGAAAACCATCGACAAAAACCATGTGTCAAAAAACCACCTAAATACTTGACACATTTCTCGAGGTAGGTGTCACATTTCCCGAGGCAAAATACTCGTGCAAAGAATATAACACATACCCAACATTCTCCCACTTGTTGTTTTCTTTGCATACAGGGAGTTACAGGGTTACATAGTCAAAAATCCAGGGCAGCAATGCCCATGGATCCTCTACACCAAGAGAACTTCTCAGTGCTCACAGATTTTGTTAATGAGTCTACAACATTCTTCAAAGTGTCCACCTTCATCAGTGATACTTTCTTTTCTTCAATCATGTCTCTCACAAAGTGATATTGAACATCAATGTGCTTTGTCTTTGAATGATAAGCAAGGTTGTTCGCCAGAAAAATTGCACTCTGACTGTCACACTCTATCCTTATAGCTTGTTCTACCAACCCAATACCTGAACACAATATTTGTAACCATATTGCTTCCTTACTTGCATGAGTCGTTTCCATGTATTCATATTCTGTAGTTGAAAGTGCCACTACAGCATTTCTTTTGCTCATCCAAATTATTTCTCCTCCAAACAGGTTAAACACATACCCGCTTGTAGATCTCCTACGATCCAAATCTCTAGCCCAGTCTACATCCACAAAGCCATGTATATCGACCACTCTGTCCAATCTCGGTCTTCCTTCGTAGCATAATCCATAGCTAGCAGTGCCACGCAAATACCTGAAAACCCTTTTTATTGTTGTCCAATGCTCCTTCCCTGGTTTTGACATATACCTGCTCAAAACTCCCACTGCATGTGCAATGTCCGATCTAGTACAGACCATTACATACATCAAAATACCAATTGCACTCGCATATGGAACATGAGACATGTCCTCCTCTTCTTCATGTGTCTTGGGACACTGATTCGCAAATAACTTTACACCAACAGGAATAGGAACCTTGGCTGGTTTACATTCCTGCATATTAAACCTTTGCAATATTGTCTCGACATATTTTCTTTGATTTAACCAGAGTTTCCTCTTTTTTCAATCTCTTTTAATTTCCATGCCCAAAATGAAATTTGAAGCACCAAGATCCTTCATGTCGAATTTAGAGGACAACTGAATTTTCACATCCTGGATAATCTCCTTGTTGTTTCCTATCAACAACATGTCATCCACATACAAGACCAAATAAATCAAATGATCACCAATTAATTTAGAATACACACAATGATCCTCTATGCTTCTTGTGAAGCCAAGTCCCAGCATATAAGTATCAAATTTTTTATACCACATCCTTGGTGATTGTTTTAAACCATACAAGGACTTTTTTAGCTTGCATACCAGCTCCTTCTTTCCTTTCACAGCATAACCTTCTAGTTGCTTCATAAAGATTTCTTCTTCTAGATCCCCATCATGGATGATTTTAGGGACTAAATTTAGCTCATGGGCTAATTTTCCATCGTTTTTCCAAAAACGAGATTCGCTATTTTAAAAATGATTCACCCAAATTCTATAGGATAAAATTACTTTACCTTAAAAATCGCCAAAATTTTATAAAAACTATATAAAATCCTTTTAAATTTGAATATTTTTACAAAAATATCGTCAAACATTTATAGTTGGCATATGAAGGATTAGTAAGATTCGCCAAGGTTTCTACATTTTAAAACAAATTTCCATCCTTAAAATCATCCATGATCCAAATGTAGGAATGTTGTCTTCACATCCATCTGTTCTACTTCAAAATTAAATGCAGCAGCAACAGATAACAGAAATCTTATAGAGGTTAACTTGGCAACAGGAGAAAAAATCTCACCAAAATCAATTCCCTCAAGATGGGAATAACCCGTTGCTACTAACCGAGCTTTGGGTTTCTCCACTTTTCCTTCTGCATTCAGCTTCTTTTTAAATACCCATTTGTTGCCAATGGGCTTTCTTCTAGTTGGAAACTCCACTAGATCCCAAGCCTCATTCTTATCCAAAGATGCCATGTCTTCTTCCATGGCCCTTTTCCAGATATTTCCATCCTCTGAATCCACTGCCTCCCTGACAGTTCTAGGATCATCATCAGTAATATACAAAGCAAAATTTGAACAAAAATCAGATGGACTATACCTTTCCGGTAGCCTTCTTTCTCGATCTGATCTCCTCAATACTGGAGTATGAGGATCTTCCTCTTCTGATTCATTTTCTTCTCTAGAGTCTGATTCATCATGCTTTAAATCAAACTCTGTCTTCTCTATTTCTTCCTTATTTGGTAGGACTTCTTGTTTAACAAGATCCTTCATTTCTCTAAATACCACATCTAGGCTATACACTGCCTTCTTAGTTTCTGGGTTCCAAAGCTTATAACCTTTGAGACCATATTTATATCCAATAAAGATACATTTTTCAGCCTTCTTATCCAGCTTACTCATGTTTTCCTTTGGAACATGAACATATGCATCGCAGCCAAATACCTTAACATGTGTGAGAGAAGGATCCTTACCAGTCCATACCTCTTGTGGAGTCTTGTCACCCAACGTTGATGAGGGTGATTTGTTTACCAGATAACATGCAGTACCCACTGCCTCTGCCCAGAATTCTTGCCCTAACCTGACACCACTGAGCATGCACCTTGCTTTTTCCATCAGCATCCTGCTCATACTTTATGCAACTCCATTCTGCTGAGGTGTATATGGAGTAGTATTTTTCCTTGATATACCGCACTTCTTACAGAATTCTTCAAATTCATTCCCGCAGAACTCTCCAGCATTATCTGTCCTCAACACCTTAATTCTTTTCTCTGTTTGATTCTCAACAAGAGCCTTAAACTCTTTAAACCTGTCAAAGACTTCATATTTCTTCCTAAGGAAATATATCCAAGTTTTCCTCGAGAAGTCATCTATAAATGAGACATAGTACACAGAGTTTCCCAATGATGGGACCGACACAGGTCTAAAAACATCACTGTGAACTAGTTGTAAAATTCCTTCTTCCCTCGTTGCACCAGAGGGGAATCTTACCTAATTATGCTTCCCATATAGACAATGTTCACAGAAATCTAAATCCAGAGAGCAGTTAGACATACCTTCAACCATACCTTTACCATGTAGTAGTCGAAGACCCTTCTCATCGATATGCCCCAATCTTTGATGCCACAACATAGCCTTTTCTCCAAAGACTGTAGGAGTTCTTTCTTCTTCAACTCCAATATCAGTAACAATGGAGCTATTACACCCATCACTAATAGTTCTTCCTAGAAGTTTATACAGAGTTCCAAACTGAACTCCCTTCATCAACACCATTGCTCCTCAAACCATCCTACAAGTTCCCTTTTCAAAAATTGTTTTTACCCATGCATCTTCCATTTTGCTTACAGAAATCAAATTTCTAGCCATACCTGGGATGTGAAGAACACCAGGCAGTGTTCTAATCCTTCCATATATGAGCCTCAACTTGACCCTTCCTCTTCCTATGATTCTGGTTGTCGAATCATTACCTAAGAAAACAATACCTCCATCATACTTTTCATATCTGCAGAACCACTCCCTGTGGGGAGTGATATGAAAGGATGCACCAGATTCAATCAACCATGCCTCATGATCTACATGTGTTCCTGAAGAGGCCAAGTACACATCCCCTCCTTCTTCCTTGGAGGTCTTTTCTTTTGTAGAAGAAGATTCTTCAGATCCCTTCTTTTTCTCAACTTTGGATCTACACTGCTTCTTGTAGTGCCCTTATTTTCCACACCTCCAACATACCCTTACAAACTTTCTGGGATATTTAGATCTACCCTTAGACTTAGATCTCCCACTTGAGAAATTAGATCTATTTATTTCTTGGGAATGTCCTCTTGCAAATAATTTGTCTGTGCTATGTCCTTCCATATTCTTCCATCTCATCTCCTCCGACAATAAGGATGATACCACTTCTTCAAACTTCAAATAAGTTATATTACTACCTATGGCCACAACCAGACTATTCCACGAGTCTGGTAAAGAACACAACAAACTAATACATTTATCTTCATCTGAAATTTTAATCTCAACAGTTACTAACTAACTTACCACAGTATTGAAGGTGTTCAAATGCTCTTCCACCGAGTCTCCATCTCTCATCCTTACGTTATACAGCTTCTTTCTCAAGAATAGTTTATTTATCAGGGACTTAGACTGATACAACTTCCCAAACTTTTCCCATAAATCCTTGGTTGTAGCTTCCTCTTACAAATTCAGTAATACTGAATCGGAGAGACACAGTCAGATTGTGCTCTTTGCCTTCTGATCCATCTTTTTTCCAGTCATCTACAGAAGTTCCTTCAGGTGCAGTACCTGGATCTACCATGATCCACTGATCTTTGTCCACCAAAATATCTTCCATCTTGAGCTTCCAAAGATCAAATATTTTCCCATTAAACTTCTCGATCTCCATCTTCGAATTGCTTGCCATTTATTTTCACCTAAAAAACAATACCGCAAATCTCCCACTGTAAACAGTCTTATCACAGTCCTGAGCCAAACCCTTGACCACAAAGGCATCCCCCTAAAGCCAATAAAGCTCTGATACCATATGTAAATCCTAACCTTGTATAATATCTACTCCAAACAGATATTCAGAAAAGAACAGAAAAGATACAATGGCAAATACAAACATTACACTGAGATTTTTCCCCTGGAAACCCAAACTGGGAAAACCAGCATATTCTATATTCATTCATTGTGTTACATTGTTTACAATACAATATGCATATAGGAGCCAGCAACATCCAAAACCCTAACCCAATGACCTAGATTAGTCCAAAACCCTAATTCCTTAACCAGAAATAGAAAACCATCGGCAAAAACCATGTGTCGAAAAACCACCTAAATACATGACATGTTTCCCGAGGTAGGTGTCACGTTTCCCGAGGCAGTACTACTCGTGAAAAGAATATAACACATGCCCAATAGAAGAGTGTTTTCAGGTGAATTCGGAAAAACCACACTAGTATCAGTAGGAAATATTGAGCTAAGAGGAAGGAAACGTTTTGCACCCTAATGATGAATGGTTGGCATAATACTTGACATTTCTATTGGTGATTATTGAAGAGTTTGGTCTATTGAAGAGTGTTATGAAGTGGGGATATTCTTATGAAGCTTAGTAGCTTCACTCTTCTCTTATTGATAGATTAATACCTTGTATACAACCCCATGATAGCTCGGGGGCCCTTGGGGAAGAAGAGTACCCATTGAAATTGGAAGGGTGGTCAACCAGTGAATCATCAAATAATTGACAAGGTAGATGCAAGTGGAAATCAAATTCAATGATCAAATATCAAGTTTCATAGCACTCTAAGATAATCCTTGTTAATGTTATTTTGTACAAAAATAAATTGTTAATAAAAATGATGGTTTATTTCAAATAGATTTGTTTTAAATGAAATAATACACACATGTTTATTTATTTATATGGTTGGACTTGCACATTGAAAGGTTATTTCATTTAATTAAAATTATGCAGAGAAGCAGTTGACTAAGTCGTAGCAATTTGAATGCATATATTTCAATAAAATGGAATAAGAGAAAGGCCATATAGAACCAAGGATAATTGATAAACATTATGTTATATTACATTATGTAATTACTAAAAATCACACTCACAATATAATTGACGTAAACATTAAACCGTAAATCAAAAGATTCATATTAACTAAGTTGTAAAGGAATGAGAGAGATATTGTAAATATTAGAGTATATTCACATATATTGAAGGAGTGGATTTATGTATTTTGAAAGAGTACACACATAGAATCTCTGTAAATTTTATGATGTACTTTGATGTCTTTACGACACTTAACATAATACAATACATAACCTATTGATGATAATGATGATTAATGTCCACTAACACCGAATTGATCTATCGTACCTTAAGAGGGTAAGTGATTACTTGTGATTCTTTAGAATTTTGTTTTTGTGCTCGAAAAGCATTAAGATAAGCTTTCCAATATTACCATAGTTTTATTGAGTTAAGAGGTTAGGAAGCTTGGTAGTGTGACAAATATTTTGAAAATGAGATCTAATCTGGGTATAGGTTGGACAATCTATGAGAAAATTATTTTCATCTTCAACCTTCTTAGTGTCACAAAGGTGACACACTCTTTCATCCCATGGCATTTTATGAATTGACCAATGCCTAGTTTCACTATGGAGTTCGTGAGAAGTTGTTCTTATCTTAGCAATGCTTATTTTTTTCTTTACACTTGGAAAAACAAATAGATAATTTTTCTCTTCTAGATTAGGGTTGATTGCATCCTTATAATACCTTAATTTTCTTTTTTCCTCTAACTCTTTATCACACCACATTTTCTCCTTAAATTTTGATTTGACGATTTTTTTAATAGTATATTTATTCTACAAAATGGTGTCTTCCATGATTCCCCAATAGTTTAGCCAAGACTGAGCATCTTTATGCCATCCTCGCTTGAGTCTATGGTGGTTACAAATCGATTTTGAAGAAATTTTAGGAAGTCGTTGTCTTCCATGTTGTTTAACTTGTTATTATACATTAGGTATATAGTCATAGTTGTGCTCTCAATGGGGGAGAGGCTTGTTTCTAAGAGGAGGATGGGATAGGGCATATTTCCTTTAATTTTGAGATTATAGGTTATAAAATTCTTTTGTATTTGCTCTATCTTTCTCTAGGATTCATGAGAGATACTGTAGCCCCATACTTCACATCCATAAAGAATAGTAGGTGTAAAAAGAGTCTCAAAGAGGAGTTTCTTCTTATCCCAACTCCAATTATCAGTTGATTTACAATTGTTTTCAAGTCCATAATAAGCTTTCCATCCCCCAATAATCCTTTTCTCAATGCTATAATTCTAGTTGAACTTGTGGTGAATATCAATTCCAAGATATTTGTATGAATTCACTTCCTCCAAGTTGTTGTTGTCATATATGAAGGTATCATAAGTGATCGTATTGGATTCAATAATCATGACCTTAGTCTTATCAGTATTAACATTCATACCCATATTGGAGAAAAAATCCTTGAGAATTCTTAGTTGGTTTTCAAGATCATGGGGACTCCTTTCCATAAGAAGGATATCATCGACATAAAGAAGATTGATGACTATACTGGTGAGAGTAGGGCCGACACAACCTGTTTTTTCCAAGCAATCTTCTAACTTGTCAATGTATATGCCAAAAAGGGTAGGGGACAAGGGACAACCTTGTTTGACTCCAATATTACAATTAATGTCTTTTGACCAGCCCTCATTCTTTCTAAACTTAGCAATAACGTTCTCATACATCCTTGTTTTAGTATCCCTCAACTCGAGAGGAAATTTTATCTCTTCCAACCTATTCCAAAGGTTTTTCCTAGGAACCATGTCAAAATCTTTTCTAAAGTCAACAAAACAACAAAAATATTGGTTTTAGTATTGCAAAACTCCTCTGCAATGAACCTAAAGGTAACAAGATGGTCCATAGTTGAATGATATCTCCTAAACCTGGCCTGGACTTTATCTCTTTTACCGTGACTTTCTAGCCAAAGGATAATATTCTTTTCCAAAATAATTCCATAAATCTTGCCTAAAATAGGGCTAATCATAATGGTCCTATAGTTAGAGGGAATGTTTATATCCCCATTTTTAAAAATAGGAACAATGAGGCTTTTCATCCAGGGTTTAGGGAAGCCCTACTTCACTGCTAAATTGAAAAGCTTGTGTATGTGAGGGATAAGGATAGGCCCTCCGATTTTAAAAATTCTAGCTTGGTAGCCTTCAATGTCCTTAGCTTTCCCAGTTGCAAGCCACTTAACCTCGAACTCTATGTCATCTAAAGAAAAAACTTCTTCCTTTGTAGGGACAATAGGAATGGTGTCCATGGCATTAGAGAACTCGTAAATACTTTTAAGGTGGGAATTCCAGCCCCTTAACGGAATCCTATTATTTTCTTTAGTATTGAGGTTTAGAATTTGGCTCCATAAATTCTTAGGATCCAACTTATATAGTTGTGAAAGTTTCTCTTGCCTTTTATTGATACAATACATTTTTTTCCTTTTAATTATGGATTTGTACGTATTGTTGGGCCCTTCGTTTTGATAAATAGAAGTTTTGTAAGATATTTCAGAACTTCATTTTGATAAATAGAAGTTGCGCAAGCTATTTTGGAATCAAAAGGGTGACCAAAGGAAGGAACAGAAAGCAGAGAAAAGGGAATGCACAATAAGAAATTGTTAGAACAAAAAACAGTTGGAAGGACAGTGCAACACCAGTTTTGGAGAAAGAGGTTGCAACCGAATCAAGAAGTGGAGAGAACTCTCGGGTTCTCAACCAGCAAGTCGGGATCAGATTATACATATGAAGGCAATATGATTTTAAAAGGGGATGATGAGAATTAGGATTATTTTCACTTTTTGTTTTTGTTAGCTTAGCTAAGTCCTAAGATATGGGATAGGAACCTGACCGATAATGTAATAGGGTCATGTAAAATTATAGTGTTGGAAAGAGAAAGGGACTGAGATAACCTTGTCTCACAATAGTATAGAATCATTTGTTGATTATCTTTGGCATGACCAATTGTATCTGTAACTCAAGCTGATCTTGTATTTTGAAGAAGAAACATGTTATATGATAATATAGTGGGAGACCCAAATTTTCTTGAAAATATCTTGTGTACTTAGTCTTCTGATTCTATTGAATGTTATGCTTTGTTATATTTTATGTCCGATATGCTTAAATTGTTATAGTTTACATGTGAATGTCAACACAAATCTATTTATCCATTCTGGGTTAGGAAATGTTCGGGACAACAATAGGTTTAAGTTGTCTTGTGTAGGAATGATATGAATCTTGATACTTCGAAGATCTTTTTGAGTATTCTCCTTACCCTTCCCTCTCCTATTCATCTCAGTTTCACTTCGGGTGAGACTTATTCCATCTCAGGAAGATGAAAATTCTAGTGCACTAGACTACATCGGTACCTTTTGTTGGTAACTTGAGAAGAACCCTGGTCTGATCACTTTTGCGCAAACAAAATGGTTCTTTTGTCGGGACCCATGCTTTAAAAGTGAACCTATAAGGAGAATGATTCCATGGATCTATATATCTGATATTCGGAAATGGTGGGAACAAAATTGCGGCGCCTTCTTATGGAAGGAAGCAGAGTTGTGAGGTAAAAGCATGAATGCTACAAGAGATTCTATCATTTATTCAAAAAGATCGAGTGACCAGTATGAGATATTCTGGGTAAAATTCCTGGAAGATTTGTTCCATTGGATAGATTGGCTACAAGAAGCTACATAATTCAAATAATGCATCAAGAACACATGTACTTGGGACACAGATAAGATCGTGACACTTCTTCAGTTGGATAACCAGATTACGCAAGCAATCAATTTATGGGTTAACAGAACTCTGGAAGGATATATCATTGAATTTGCAGCTGAGAATCACCAATCTTTTTTACGGGCGAAATAAATTTTCAAGAAAGGTGCACACGAGAGACTGTTGAGGGAAATTACCCTGTCGATCAAAGCATTCTTGATGGAGGAGGGGATATTAACTATTCCCTCAACTGAGATGGCATCCTAAACACCTATGCTTGGGGTAGGGTGATTTTGGGGTAGGATCATGACCTAAGAATGGGAAAGGGTTCTTTGAAAAATGGTGGAAGATCAAGAAAAGAACGCAAGAAATGAGAGAACCTTGAGAAGAGCCATTGTAGTTGAGAAGTGGTGGTGTGGAAAGGTAAATAAAAAAACAAAGCAATCTGAGGTGTTGTAGAAACAAATTGGATCAAGAGGAACAGATGAAAGAAAGAAGGAAGAGTTGACGAAGGTAAGAAGATAAGAAAGACTAGCCAGTCTAAGATTACAACAGAGAGAAGCGCAGAGGGAAAGGATTCCCCAGGTGTGTGGATGAGAAGAGGAGTGTGCTTAAGCAAGGGAATATGAAGTAGGTCTGGATCTTGCAGGAGACCAAGAAGATTCATCCCCGATATCAGGAAACATCAGGAATCAGGCTAAGAAGGTTTCTCCAAAGGAAGAAAACAAGACCCCCCAAATCAAGGAAACCTTCCCAAAAGTTAGTGGAACTATCCCTGAATCACCCATTCCCCAAGTGTCCTTTATACCCATGGTAAGACCTATACTACATACTTATGCTAGTTTTATTCCATCGCATTCAGTTAGTCAGTCACAGTCTATAAGTGTAAACACTGGGAGGATATTGGGATCCCTTGGCATATTGCAACCAAGGTCATTAGGTTTCATTTTAATAGGAACAGTGAGACTCAGAATGGTTGGATACAGGAGGCTCGATTTATCGATACCCAGAATTATGGGGTAAAGGGGACGAGGATGTAAAGAAACAGTGGTTCTTATGTGAAGCCATCTAGATATCCAGAGGGTCTCTCAATGCAAACAAGTTAGTAGAATTTTAGAATATCTTGAGGGGTCATGCCCTCAAATGGTACATGAAGGCTATTGAACTAGGGGTGCAAGGACAAGTGTTCCACCTTGCCCAAGTTCGTTTGAATTTCATCGTCAAATTCAAACTACCTCAGTTAGAGAAACAAGTTCTCTCTGAGTTGTGGGAGATTCAACAAAGGGAAGGATAATCTGCCTGGGAGTACAGTCAGAAATTTAAAGACACTATTATGAGGCTAGCACAACCAATTCACGAATATCACCAGAGGGAATGGTACATCCAAGGATTACTATCATTGGCGAGAATTCCTCTAAAACAACAGCAGATATCCACCTTAACCTATGCCTTGGAACAGTCGATGAAGATCGAATTCATGGCAGGTTATCCAGGGAATCTGAGAGTGACCATACCTCTAGTGGACACAAATTTGTCTCCACTCCATGGACAAATATTGGCACTAACGGAGAGGATTCAAGAATTAACTATACCAATACTAGGACAACCTCAAGTTTGGTGCATGGGATGCTACACAGAAGGGAATTTGGAAAATTAATGTCTGTGGATGAGGGGAATGGGACCTCCTCACAATCCGATGGGATCCTCTGCATGAACAACAGGAGGAGTTTCACAATTATCTACAAATCCACCATTCCATGAACCAAGGCTATACCATACCTTTCCAAGAACTCAAACATCTCAGCCAGCTGAGTATTGTGAGATTTGTCAGTCACATGGGCATGTGTCGAGGTAGTGTCCTATCATGAAAAAGTATATGATTGCACCCAATACAATACATTGTGAGTTATGCACATATACAACACATGCTACAAATCAATGTACAGCGCTAGATGCACTGGCCGACATACTAGATCAAACAACATTCAAAATAAACGAAACCCCCAAGGACTTGGAAGAGGCCAGGGAACTAGGGGTGGAGGTGGATTTAGAGGAGGAAGAAATGGGGAAGAGGTATGAGTAGATGTTACAACTGCAAATAATAAGTTCACTTGGCCAGATACTTCCCTCACCCAAGACGGCCATGGTGCTCTCACTACAGAACTAACGGGCATGCAACCGAAGACTGCCCAGAACTGATCGTGAAATGGGAAGATTGGGTTCATCAATTTAGAGCCAACTTCATAGGCTCATAACTGAAAAATGAAATTGAGGGACAAATACCTAAGATCAACATCATTACTCATGGAGGAGAAAAAACTAGGATAGATGCAGACAGTCAACCCAAGATTCAAAAAGCAACTCCCAAGGATGACAGGTTTGATCCTTTGAAACAAAATTTCTTCTTCAAATATGAAATAGAAATATTTGAGAGTATCCCTACTCTAGAAATAGTGGAGAATTATCCTAAAGTGACTTTTCAACCTAAACTTGCGCAAGCCCATACCTCACCATCGGCACCTAGAAACTTGGTAATTCCAAAGAGACACCCTGAGCAATCTCAAAACATAATCAATCTATGGTTTCAATTTTATTTGATATCCTTAGGGATGACCAACTTATGAAGAAGTTTCATAATACCTTGTACCTAATAATGGGAAATGAGTGAACCCTGGAAGCCATTTTAAGAACTAACCTCCCTGAGAATAATACTGAAAGAATACAAAGAAGAAAGGTGTCACCAGGAAAAGAATTTAGGTTAGAAGCATGGCTAGATGATTTTGAAATCAAAGATGCCATGCTAGATTTGGGACCCGATGTCAACATCCTACCCAAAAATACTTGGGAATCTTTGGGAAAACCTCAATTAGTGTATTCCCCCATCCATTTGAGAATGGAAAACCAGTACTGCATTTTCCCAGTAGGAAGGATGAAAAATGTCGAAATAGATGTTACGAGGGTTAAAACCACAATGGATTTCGAGGTAATTGAAATCATGGGAGATAAGGATCCCTACCCTTCTCTACTCAGAATTGATTGGGCATACGACAACTATGTTTTCATTGATCTAAAGAAGGACACCATGATGTTTGAAGCGGATGGGATAAAATTAGTTCAACCCTTAGATCTGTATGTAGGACCTAGATACACTGAGCATGTGGAAAAAAATATGGAATCAAATGCTCTTGACCAATTATACACCATAATAGAAGGAATGAGATCGGATTACATAAATTCCACTGCATATGGATCGGTAAGTTGGAGAAGAATACAGTCTATTGATGAGGATTCAAAATTAGCATTTGACAGTTGGAAGCAAGGCTCATACGAACGATTCTCAAGACAATGTGCAACTGTCAGTGCAGTGAGATGGATTGGAACCGAGATTAGAGAACACCCAACATATGATGGTATCTTAGAGGTACATAGTTTTCTTGCTAGCATGGAAGAGAAAATAGTGGCAGATCAAAGGATCTTTGTTATTGACTTAGCCTTGCAGGATACCCCTGCTAGATGGTGGGCCACTCATAGAGCCTTGATTATGGAATGGGAAGATATGAATCAAGCCATCCAATGTCGATTCCAAAGTAGGGATCAACTAAAAGAAGAGATCAGTATATATTTTCAAGATGCGTAACTGTTTGATGGACGGTCTAACCCCAAAGTGCATATTGAGCATTGCTTAAAATAGTGGCAAGTTGCGAAAGTACTCTCTCACCTATGGGTTCAGGTATTTCTCCACTCGCTAGGTCCAATCCAAAAATCCTAGTACATACATGAAGAGACCAGAAGACAAATAAGTTGTTGGAAGACCTTACAAGACCAGTTTTGTAAGGACTTCTCCTTTACAAGTACCCTGAGTGCAACAAGGTCCTTCAAAGAATCTAAGAAATGTTTTTTACTGATATCTACAAACATAGATCAAGCCCATTAGTATGCACTGACCATGTTCAATTGCCTCAGTATAGTCTGAGTCATGAATATGATAAGATACATGTAGCTTGTTGTAAATTTGATAAAGATCTGGAAAAACCCAATGACTTAGAAGAACTCAAAATTTTAACTATTAAAGAAATGAAAGGCAGTAGAGAGATTTGGGATATTATACCTAGTCACACCTGTAGCTCCTATAACCATCCACTAAAGTTGTGGAAAGTAAATATAGGGAGTACAAAGCATCCTAAGATAGCGTCCACGGGATATTACTGGGATGAGAAAACTATGAATGAAGTCCAGAGCTTGTTGCGGGAGTATGAGGACTAGTTCCCGAAAATGTTCTCAGAACTGAAAGGTATAAAAGGAGCCATGGTGGAAATGAAAATCAAGTTAAAACCTGACTCAAAACCTGTGAAGCACAGACCATACCACCTTAATCCTAAAATAAAGGAAAATGTCAAGAAGGAAGTAGGAAAAATTCTTTCGGCAGGACTTATTTTCCCAATCAAAGAAACTAAGTGGGTTAACCCCATAGTTATCCAGAGCAAGAAGGATACAGAAGACATTCAGGTCTGTGTGGACTATAGAAGTATGAATTATGCATGTGTGCACAATCTGTTTCCAACACCTTTCAATGACGAAGTGTTAGATCAGGTTGCGGGAAAAGAATCTTATTCGTTTACAGACATATTCGCAAGATATCACCAAGTAAAAATTGTAGAGGAAGACAAGAAGAAGACCACATTCATAACTGAGTGGGGAACATTTGCATACAATGTAATACCCTTTGGCTTAAAGAATGCCCTTGCAGTCTTCTCTTGGATCGTAATAGCATCATTTTGAGAGTTCATCCACACATTTGTAGAGGTCTACATGGACTATTGGATAGTATACAGCCTATTAAAGGAACATGTAGGGATACCTCGATTAATGTTTGATAGATGTCGTGAATTGAAAATATATTTGAATCTAAGAAAATACATCTTCTGTTTTCCACATGTAAATCTGCTAGGCCATATTGTATGTCAAGAAGGAGTCTTGGTAGACCTAGCTAAATTTGTGGTCATTATGAACATGCCACCACCTACAAGTTATAAAAAATTTCGCTCTACACTGGGACATACAGGATATTACCGCAAGTTCATCAAAAGATATGCAACTATCACTGCACCTCTAGAAAAATTGTTGAAGAAGTCCGAAATATTTCGGTGGACACTAGAATGTGACAAAGCATTCAACATCCTCAAAGAAAAAATAAGTACTACACCTATATTGATATTCCCCAATTGGGAAATTAAATTCCATGTACACGTGGATGCATCAAGCATCTCCCTGGGAGCCATTTTAGAGCAACCAAGGGAAGGAAACATGGACCACCATATCTAATTTTTGAGCAAAAATCTTTCGCAAGATAAATGCAACTACGCAACCACCGAAAGGGAAGGTCTAGCTATGGTTTATGCATTACAAAATTTTAGACACTACTTTTTAGGCTCTCATTTCAAGTTCTTTACTGAACATTCTGCGTTGAAGTACCTAGTCAATAAACTAGTACTTGAAGGAAGGATTTGTAGGTGGCTACTAGTCTTTTGGGAGTTTTCACTAGAAGTAATTGTCAAACTAGGAAGATGCAATGTAGCTCTATATCACCTGTCCAAATTGGAATCAGGGGAAAGTGGTGGAGAAGTAGATGACCATCTCCCAGATGCGGACCTATTTTGAATTGAATTTATCCAAGAGTATCTTGAAGACATTGTTGTCTTCCTCAGTACAGGGACCTACCTAGAAACTTACTCCGCAACGCAAAAATGACATATGTTTGTTCGCACAGTAGACTATCAATTGATTGCGGGACAACTTTACAAATTGGGACTAGATAGCATCCTCAAAAGATGTATCTTGAACCAAGAGAGGCAAGATATCCTATGGGAATGCCACAATGGAGTTGCGGGAGGACATGTTGGAGGTAAAGCTACTGCACAGAAGGTACTTCAAGCTATATTATGGTGGGATACGTTATTTAAAGATGCTAAATATTATGCTAGATCTTGTGACACCTACCAAAGAGTAGGAAATCCATCACCCAGAGATGAATTACCCCTTTAGTCAGTTAGAGCACTTCAGGCATTTGAGAAGTGGGTTGTTGACTTTATTGGACCGATCAACCCGCTGGAAAAGAATTCAAAGGCCAGATACATCATTACTGCAACATATTACCTCACGATATGGATTGAAGAAGAGATAGTTCAATATTTCTCAACAGATACAGTTGCTATATTTATTTTTGAAAACGTCATTACTCGGTTTGGATGTCCTAGAATCCTGACTAGTGATCAAGGTAGTAACTTTATCAGCAGCACAATCACAACGTTGACAACATAATTCCTTATACAACACCATAAGAGCGGTCCCTATCATCCATAAGCTAATGGTACAGTAGATGCATTCAATAAAATTCTAGAAAGAGCACTGACAAAAGTATGGTGCGCAAACAGGGAATACTAGGATGATAGAGTTCCAGTAGTCTTGTGGGCTTACAGGACTACCACAAAGAAGCTACATAGGTATACACCATTTTATTTGGTTTATGGGAAGGAAGTTGTTGTACCTACGGACTTTATCACCACTAGTCTCTATATAGCATAGACTACACACATGGCAGATGACGAATCCGTTGCGCAAAGGATTGCAGACCTGAAAAGCTTGAGGAAATGATATTCTTAGCAAATTTTCATCATCCAGTTGGAAAATATATACAAAAATATTGGAATGATAGGCACATTAAGTCCAAAATATTCACCCAAGTGGATATGGTACTACTCTATGAAATTTGGCATCAGAAGCATCCAGGAAAGTTGTGTTGATTAAGGTTGGTTGTCATTGATGTCAACCCTTGAAGAAAGCCCCGTAGCATAAAGGTTGGGTAATGGACCCAAGATTGTTTGATGTAAATATGACTCATTATTGTCTTGTCATGGTTTATAATAAGTATAAATGGATGAACTCCAAAGTGGTCCCCTTATGGTGGAAGCCCTCACGGGAAGACGCTTTGCAGATTGAGTTATCCTAGAAGTATGGTTAGAGAAACCATTCTTATTTGTGGAATAATGAGATGAAGGTAAGTGAATTTTTCATTGAAACTATCCTATATGGATATTTCTTTTCATGCCATTTCCGGTGGTATGTGGAAGGTCACATAACTCCTCATGGTTAGAGAGTTATGGCCATGAGAAATTGGAGAACCCAGGTTTGGGTAATGGATCCAAGTTTGTTTGATGGATAATGGTATGATTTTTGATATGTTTGTAGGTAATACTATTCTATATGGATGGTACATGTCATTCAATTTCTGGTGGTATGTGGAACGTCACGTAACTCCTCACGGTTTGAGAGTTATGGCCTTACGAAGTTGGAGGACCCTCTTATGTCATCTAGAAGCCCCAAAAGGTCAAAGTAGTCAAAGTGGTTTAAGAGATTTTATAAGGTAAATAATAAAGTGAATTGATGGGTTTACTATAATTCAAAGTGAATACAAAATAAATTATTTAAATAATAAATTTAATGGAGAAATTAGAAGTGGGTTAACCCTAAAATAAGGAAAGTGGGCAAAGTGACCTAGAAG
>ML796901.1:240792-259923 GCA_009831015.1 Picea engelmannii | reverse complement strand
GAAGGGTGGTCAACCAGTGAATCATCAAATAATTGACAAGGTAGATGCAAGTGGAAATCAAATTCAATGATCAAATATCAAGTTTCATAGCACTCTAAGATAATCCTTGTTAATGTTATTTTGTACAAAAATAAATTGTTAATAAAAATGATGGTTTATTTCAAATAGATTTGTTTTAAATGAAATAATACACACATGTTTATTTATTTATATGGTTGGACTTGCACATTGAAAGGTTATTTCATTTAATTAAAATTATGCAGAGAAGCAGTTGACTAAGTCGTAGCAATTTGAATGCATATATTTCAATAAAATGGAATAAGAGAAAGGCCATATAGAACCAAGGATAATTGATAAACATTATGTTATATTACATTATGTAATTACTAAAAATCACACTCACAATATAATTGACGTAAACATTAAACCGTAAATCAAAAGATTCATATTAACTAAGTTGTAAAGGAATGAGAGAGATATTGTAAATATTAGAGTATATTCACATATATTGAAGGAGTGGATTTATGTATTTTGAAAGAGTACACACATAGAATCTCTGTAAATTTTATGATGTACTTTGATGTCTTTACGACACTTAACATAATACAATACATAACCTATTGATGATAATGATGATTAATGTCCACTAACACCGAATTGATCTATCGTACCTTAAGAGGGTAAGTGATTACTTGTGATTCTTTAGAATTTTGTTTTTGTGCTCGAAAAGCATTAAGATAAGCTTTCCAATATTACCATAGTTTTATTGAGTTAAGAGGTTAGGAAGCTTGGTAGTGTGACAAATATTTTGAAAATGAGATCTAATCTGGGTATAGGTTGGACAATCTATGAGAAAATTATTTTCATCTTCAACCTTCTTAGTGTCACAAAGGTGACACACTCTTTCATCCCATGGCATTTTATGAATTGACCAATGCCTAGTTTCACTATGGAGTTCGTGAGAAGTTGTTCTTATCTTAGCAATGCTTATTTTTTTCTTTACACTTGGAAAAACAAATAGATAATTTTTCTCTTCTAGATTAGGGTTGATTGCATCCTTATAATACCTTAATTTTCTTTTTTCCTCTAACTCTTTATCACACCACATTTTCTCCTTAAATTTTGATTTGACGATTTTTTTAATAGTATATTTATTCTACAAAATGGTGTCTTCCATGATTCCCCAATAGTTTAGCCAAGACTGAGCATCTTTATGCCATCCTCGCTTGAGTCTATGGTGGTTACAAATCGATTTTGAAGAAATTTTAGGAAGTCGTTGTCTTCCATGTTGTTTAACTTGTTATTATACATTAGGTATATAGTCATAGTTGTGCTCTCAATGGGGGAGAGGCTTGTTTCTAAGAGGAGGATGGGATAGGGCATATTTCCTTTAATTTTGAGATTATAGGTTATAAAATTCTTTTGTATTTGCTCTATCTTTCTCTAGGATTCATGAGAGATACTGTAGCCCCATACTTCACATCCATAAAGAATAGTAGGTGTAAAAAGAGTCTCAAAGAGGAGTTTCTTCTTATCCCAACTCCAATTATCAGTTGATTTACAATTGTTTTCAAGTCCATAATAAGCTTTCCATCCCCCAATAATCCTTTTCTCAATGCTATAATTCTAGTTGAACTTGTGGTGAATATCAATTCCAAGATATTTGTATGAATTCACTTCCTCCAAGTTGTTGTTGTCATATATGAAGGTATCATAAGTGATCGTATTGGATTCAATAATCATGACCTTAGTCTTATCAGTATTAACATTCATACCCATATTGGAGAAAAAATCCTTGAGAATTCTTAGTTGGTTTTCAAGATCATGGGGACTCCTTTCCATAAGAAGGATATCATCGACATAAAGAAGATTGATGACTATACTGGTGAGAGTAGGGCCGACACAACCTGTTTTTTCCAAGCAATCTTCTAACTTGTCAATGTATATGCCAAAAAGGGTAGGGGACAAGGGACAACCTTGTTTGACTCCAATATTACAATTAATGTCTTTTGACCAGCCCTCATTCTTTCTAAACTTAGCAATAACGTTCTCATACATCCTTGTTTTAGTATCCCTCAACTCGAGAGGAAATTTTATCTCTTCCAACCTATTCCAAAGGTTTTTCCTAGGAACCATGTCAAAATCTTTTCTAAAGTCAACAAAACAACAAAAATATTGGTTTTAGTATTGCAAAACTCCTCTGCAATGAACCTAAAGGTAACAAGATGGTCCATAGTTGAATGATATCTCCTAAACCTGGCCTGGACTTTATCTCTTTTACCGTGACTTTCTAGCCAAAGGATAATATTCTTTTCCAAAATAATTCCATAAATCTTGCCTAAAATAGGGCTAATCATAATGGTCCTATAGTTAGAGGGAATGTTTATATCCCCATTTTTAAAAATAGGAACAATGAGGCTTTTCATCCAGGGTTTAGGGAAGCCCTACTTCACTGCTAAATTGAAAAGCTTGTGTATGTGAGGGATAAGGATAGGCCCTCCGATTTTAAAAATTCTAGCTTGGTAGCCTTCAATGTCCTTAGCTTTCCCAGTTGCAAGCCACTTAACCTCGAACTCTATGTCATCTAAAGAAAAAACTTCTTCCTTTGTAGGGACAATAGGAATGGTGTCCATGGCATTAGAGAACTCGTAAATACTTTTAAGGTGGGAATTCCAGCCCCTTAACGGAATCCTATTATTTTCTTTAGTATTGAGGTTTAGAATTTGGCTCCATAAATTCTTAGGATCCAACTTATATAGTTGTGAAAGTTTCTCTTGCCTTTTATTGATACAATACATTTTTTTCCTTTTAATTATGGATTTGTACGTATTGTTGGGCCCTTCGTTTTGATAAATAGAAGTTTTGTAAGATATTTCAGAACTTCATTTTGATAAATAGAAGTTGCGCAAGCTATTTTGGAATCAAAAGGGTGACCAAAGGAAGGAACAGAAAGCAGAGAAAAGGGAATGCACAATAAGAAATTGTTAGAACAAAAAACAGTTGGAAGGACAGTGCAACACCAGTTTTGGAGAAAGAGGTTGCAACCGAATCAAGAAGTGGAGAGAACTCTCGGGTTCTCAACCAGCAAGTCGGGATCAGATTATACATATGAAGGCAATATGATTTTAAAAGGGGATGATGAGAATTAGGATTATTTTCACTTTTTGTTTTTGTTAGCTTAGCTAAGTCCTAAGATATGGGATAGGAACCTGACCGATAATGTAATAGGGTCATGTAAAATTATAGTGTTGGAAAGAGAAAGGGACTGAGATAACCTTGTCTCACAATAGTATAGAATCATTTGTTGATTATCTTTGGCATGACCAATTGTATCTGTAACTCAAGCTGATCTTGTATTTTGAAGAAGAAACATGTTATATGATAATATAGTGGGAGACCCAAATTTTCTTGAAAATATCTTGTGTACTTAGTCTTCTGATTCTATTGAATGTTATGCTTTGTTATATTTTATGTCCGATATGCTTAAATTGTTATAGTTTACATGTGAATGTCAACACAAATCTATTTATCCATTCTGGGTTAGGAAATGTTCGGGACAACAATAGGTTTAAGTTGTCTTGTGTAGGAATGATATGAATCTTGATACTTCGAAGATCTTTTTGAGTATTCTCCTTACCCTTCCCTCTCCTATTCATCTCAGTTTCACTTCGGGTGAGACTTATTCCATCTCAGGAAGATGAAAATTCTAGTGCACTAGACTACATCGGTACCTTTTGTTGGTAACTTGAGAAGAACCCTGGTCTGATCACTTTTGCGCAAACAAAATGGTTCTTTTGTCGGGACCCATGCTTTAAAAGTGAACCTATAAGGAGAATGATTCCATGGATCTATATATCTGATATTCGGAAATGGTGGGAACAAAATTGCGGCGCCTTCTTATGGAAGGAAGCAGAGTTGTGAGGTAAAAGCATGAATGCTACAAGAGATTCTATCATTTATTCAAAAAGATCGAGTGACCAGTATGAGATATTCTGGGTAAAATTCCTGGAAGATTTGTTCCATTGGATAGATTGGCTACAAGAAGCTACATAATTCAAATAATGCATCAAGAACACATGTACTTGGGACACAGATAAGATCGTGACACTTCTTCAGTTGGATAACCAGATTACGCAAGCAATCAATTTATGGGTTAACAGAACTCTGGAAGGATATATCATTGAATTTGCAGCTGAGAATCACCAATCTTTTTTACGGGCGAAATAAATTTTCAAGAAAGGTGCACACGAGAGACTGTTGAGGGAAATTACCCTGTCGATCAAAGCATTCTTGATGGAGGAGGGGATATTAACTATTCCCTCAACTGAGATGGCATCCTAAACACCTATGCTTGGGGTAGGGTGATTTTGGGGTAGGATCATGACCTAAGAATGGGAAAGGGTTCTTTGAAAAATGGTGGAAGATCAAGAAAAGAACGCAAGAAATGAGAGAACCTTGAGAAGAGCCATTGTAGTTGAGAAGTGGTGGTGTGGAAAGGTAAATAAAAAAACAAAGCAATCTGAGGTGTTGTAGAAACAAATTGGATCAAGAGGAACAGATGAAAGAAAGAAGGAAGAGTTGACGAAGGTAAGAAGATAAGAAAGACTAGCCAGTCTAAGATTACAACAGAGAGAAGCGCAGAGGGAAAGGATTCCCCAGGTGTGTGGATGAGAAGAGGAGTGTGCTTAAGCAAGGGAATATGAAGTAGGTCTGGATCTTGCAGGAGACCAAGAAGATTCATCCCCGATATCAGGAAACATCAGGAATCAGGCTAAGAAGGTTTCTCCAAAGGAAGAAAACAAGACCCCCCAAATCAAGGAAACCTTCCCAAAAGTTAGTGGAACTATCCCTGAATCACCCATTCCCCAAGTGTCCTTTATACCCATGGTAAGACCTATACTACATACTTATGCTAGTTTTATTCCATCGCATTCAGTTAGTCAGTCACAGTCTATAAGTGTAAACACTGGGAGGATATTGGGATCCCTTGGCATATTGCAACCAAGGTCATTAGGTTTCATTTTAATAGGAACAGTGAGACTCAGAATGGTTGGATACAGGAGGCTCGATTTATCGATACCCAGAATTATGGGGTAAAGGGGACGAGGATGTAAAGAAACAGTGGTTCTTATGTGAAGCCATCTAGATATCCAGAGGGTCTCTCAATGCAAACAAGTTAGTAGAATTTTAGAATATCTTGAGGGGTCATGCCCTCAAATGGTACATGAAGGCTATTGAACTAGGGGTGCAAGGACAAGTGTTCCACCTTGCCCAAGTTCGTTTGAATTTCATCGTCAAATTCAAACTACCTCAGTTAGAGAAACAAGTTCTCTCTGAGTTGTGGGAGATTCAACAAAGGGAAGGATAATCTGCCTGGGAGTACAGTCAGAAATTTAAAGACACTATTATGAGGCTAGCACAACCAATTCACGAATATCACCAGAGGGAATGGTACATCCAAGGATTACTATCATTGGCGAGAATTCCTCTAAAACAACAGCAGATATCCACCTTAACCTATGCCTTGGAACAGTCGATGAAGATCGAATTCATGGCAGGTTATCCAGGGAATCTGAGAGTGACCATACCTCTAGTGGACACAAATTTGTCTCCACTCCATGGACAAATATTGGCACTAACGGAGAGGATTCAAGAATTAACTATACCAATACTAGGACAACCTCAAGTTTGGTGCATGGGATGCTACACAGAAGGGAATTTGGAAAATTAATGTCTGTGGATGAGGGGAATGGGACCTCCTCACAATCCGATGGGATCCTCTGCATGAACAACAGGAGGAGTTTCACAATTATCTACAAATCCACCATTCCATGAACCAAGGCTATACCATACCTTTCCAAGAACTCAAACATCTCAGCCAGCTGAGTATTGTGAGATTTGTCAGTCACATGGGCATGTGTCGAGGTAGTGTCCTATCATGAAAAAGTATATGATTGCACCCAATACAATACATTGTGAGTTATGCACATATACAACACATGCTACAAATCAATGTACAGCGCTAGATGCACTGGCCGACATACTAGATCAAACAACATTCAAAATAAACGAAACCCCCAAGGACTTGGAAGAGGCCAGGGAACTAGGGGTGGAGGTGGATTTAGAGGAGGAAGAAATGGGGAAGAGGTATGAGTAGATGTTACAACTGCAAATAATAAGTTCACTTGGCCAGATACTTCCCTCACCCAAGACGGCCATGGTGCTCTCACTACAGAACTAACGGGCATGCAACCGAAGACTGCCCAGAACTGATCGTGAAATGGGAAGATTGGGTTCATCAATTTAGAGCCAACTTCATAGGCTCATAACTGAAAAATGAAATTGAGGGACAAATACCTAAGATCAACATCATTACTCATGGAGGAGAAAAAACTAGGATAGATGCAGACAGTCAACCCAAGATTCAAAAAGCAACTCCCAAGGATGACAGGTTTGATCCTTTGAAACAAAATTTCTTCTTCAAATATGAAATAGAAATATTTGAGAGTATCCCTACTCTAGAAATAGTGGAGAATTATCCTAAAGTGACTTTTCAACCTAAACTTGCGCAAGCCCATACCTCACCATCGGCACCTAGAAACTTGGTAATTCCAAAGAGACACCCTGAGCAATCTCAAAACATAATCAATCTATGGTTTCAATTTTATTTGATATCCTTAGGGATGACCAACTTATGAAGAAGTTTCATAATACCTTGTACCTAATAATGGGAAATGAGTGAACCCTGGAAGCCATTTTAAGAACTAACCTCCCTGAGAATAATACTGAAAGAATACAAAGAAGAAAGGTGTCACCAGGAAAAGAATTTAGGTTAGAAGCATGGCTAGATGATTTTGAAATCAAAGATGCCATGCTAGATTTGGGACCCGATGTCAACATCCTACCCAAAAATACTTGGGAATCTTTGGGAAAACCTCAATTAGTGTATTCCCCCATCCATTTGAGAATGGAAAACCAGTACTGCATTTTCCCAGTAGGAAGGATGAAAAATGTCGAAATAGATGTTACGAGGGTTAAAACCACAATGGATTTCGAGGTAATTGAAATCATGGGAGATAAGGATCCCTACCCTTCTCTACTCAGAATTGATTGGGCATACGACAACTATGTTTTCATTGATCTAAAGAAGGACACCATGATGTTTGAAGCGGATGGGATAAAATTAGTTCAACCCTTAGATCTGTATGTAGGACCTAGATACACTGAGCATGTGGAAAAAAATATGGAATCAAATGCTCTTGACCAATTATACACCATAATAGAAGGAATGAGATCGGATTACATAAATTCCACTGCATATGGATCGGTAAGTTGGAGAAGAATACAGTCTATTGATGAGGATTCAAAATTAGCATTTGACAGTTGGAAGCAAGGCTCATACGAACGATTCTCAAGACAATGTGCAACTGTCAGTGCAGTGAGATGGATTGGAACCGAGATTAGAGAACACCCAACATATGATGGTATCTTAGAGGTACATAGTTTTCTTGCTAGCATGGAAGAGAAAATAGTGGCAGATCAAAGGATCTTTGTTATTGACTTAGCCTTGCAGGATACCCCTGCTAGATGGTGGGCCACTCATAGAGCCTTGATTATGGAATGGGAAGATATGAATCAAGCCATCCAATGTCGATTCCAAAGTAGGGATCAACTAAAAGAAGAGATCAGTATATATTTTCAAGATGCGTAACTGTTTGATGGACGGTCTAACCCCAAAGTGCATATTGAGCATTGCTTAAAATAGTGGCAAGTTGCGAAAGTACTCTCTCACCTATGGGTTCAGGTATTTCTCCACTCGCTAGGTCCAATCCAAAAATCCTAGTACATACATGAAGAGACCAGAAGACAAATAAGTTGTTGGAAGACCTTACAAGACCAGTTTTGTAAGGACTTCTCCTTTACAAGTACCCTGAGTGCAACAAGGTCCTTCAAAGAATCTAAGAAATGTTTTTTACTGATATCTACAAACATAGATCAAGCCCATTAGTATGCACTGACCATGTTCAATTGCCTCAGTATAGTCTGAGTCATGAATATGATAAGATACATGTAGCTTGTTGTAAATTTGATAAAGATCTGGAAAAACCCAATGACTTAGAAGAACTCAAAATTTTAACTATTAAAGAAATGAAAGGCAGTAGAGAGATTTGGGATATTATACCTAGTCACACCTGTAGCTCCTATAACCATCCACTAAAGTTGTGGAAAGTAAATATAGGGAGTACAAAGCATCCTAAGATAGCGTCCACGGGATATTACTGGGATGAGAAAACTATGAATGAAGTCCAGAGCTTGTTGCGGGAGTATGAGGACTAGTTCCCGAAAATGTTCTCAGAACTGAAAGGTATAAAAGGAGCCATGGTGGAAATGAAAATCAAGTTAAAACCTGACTCAAAACCTGTGAAGCACAGACCATACCACCTTAATCCTAAAATAAAGGAAAATGTCAAGAAGGAAGTAGGAAAAATTCTTTCGGCAGGACTTATTTTCCCAATCAAAGAAACTAAGTGGGTTAACCCCATAGTTATCCAGAGCAAGAAGGATACAGAAGACATTCAGGTCTGTGTGGACTATAGAAGTATGAATTATGCATGTGTGCACAATCTGTTTCCAACACCTTTCAATGACGAAGTGTTAGATCAGGTTGCGGGAAAAGAATCTTATTCATTTACAGACATATTCCCAAGATATCACCAAGTCAAAATTGCAGAGGAAGACAAGAAGAAGACCACATTCATAACTGAGTGGGGAACATTCGCATACAATGTAATACCCTTTGGCTTAAATAATTCCCTTGCAGTCTTCTCTTGGATCGTAATAGAAGCATTTCGAGAGTTCATCCACACATTTGTAGAGGTCTACATGGACTATTGTATAGTATACAGCCTATTAAAGGAACATGTAGGGATACCTTGATTAATGTTTGATAGATGTTGTGAATTGAAAATATATTTGAATCTAAGAAAATACATCTTCTGTGTACCACATGTAAATCTGCTAGGCCATATTGTATGTCAAGAAGGAGTCTTGGTAGACCTAGCTAAATTTGTGGTCATTATGAACATGCCACCACCTACAAGTTATAAATTGTTTCGCTCTACACTGGGACATACAGGATATTACCGCAAGTTCATCAAAAGATATGCAACTATCACTGCACCTCTAGAAAAATTGTTGAAGAAGTCCGAAATATTTCGGTGGACACTAGAATGTGACAAAGAATTCAACATCCTCAAAGAAAAAATAAGTACTAAACCTATCTTGATATTCTCCAATTGGGAAATTAAATTCCATGTACACATGGATGCATCAAGCATCTCCCTGGGAGCCATTTTAGCGCAACCAAGGGAAGGAAATATGGACCACCATATCTATTTTTTGAGAAAAAATCTTTCGCAAGATAAATGCAACTACGCAACCACCGAAAGGGAAGGTCTAGCTATGGTTTATGCATTACAAAATTTTAGAAACTACTTTTTAGGCTCTCATTTCAAGTTCTTTACTGACCATTCTGCGTTGAAGTACCTAGTCAATAAACTAGTACTTGAAGGAAGGATTTGTAGGTGGCTACTAGTCTTTCGGGAGTTTTCACTAGAAGTAATTGTCAAACTAGGAAGATGCAATGTAGCTCTATATCACCTGTCCAAATTGGAATCAGGGGAAAGTGGTGGAGCAGTAGATGACCATCTCCCAGATGCAGACCTATTTTGAATTGAAGTTATCCCAGAGTATCTTGAAGACATTGTTGTCTTCCTCAGTACAGGGACCTTCCTAGAAACTTACTCCGCAACGCAAAAATGACATATGTTTGTTCGCACAGTAGACTATCAATTGATTGCGGGACAACTTTACAAATTGGGACTAGATAGCATCCTCAGAAGATGTATCTTGAACCAAGAAAGGCAATATATCCTATGGGAATGCCACAATGGAGTTGCGGGAGGACATGTTGGAGGTAAAGCTACTGCACACAAGGTACTTCAAGCTATATTATGGTGGGATATGTTATTTAAAGATGCTAAATATTATGCTAGATCTTGTGACACCTACCAAAGAGTAGGAAAGCCATCACCCAGAGATGAATTACCCCTTTAGTCAGTTAGAACACTTCAGGCATTTGAGAAGTGGGTTGTTGACTTTATTGGACCGATCAACCCACTGGAAAAGAATTCAAAGGCTAGATACATCATTACCACAACATATTACCTCACGCTATGGATTGAAGAATAGATAGTTCAATATTTCTCAACAGATACAGTTGCTATATTTATTTTTGAAAACGTCATTACTCGGTTTGGATGTCCTAGAATCCTGACTAGTGATCAAGGTGGTAACTTTATCAGCAGCACAATCACAACGTTGACAGCATAATTCCTTATACAGCACCATAAGAGCAATCCCTATCATCCATAAGCTAATGGTACAGTGGATGCATTCAATAAAATTCTGGAAAGAGGACTGACAAAAGTATGGTGCACAAACAGGGAATACTGGGATGATAGAGGTCCAATAGTCTTGTGGGCTTACAGGACTACCACAAAGAAGCTACATAGGTATACCCCATTTTATTTGGTTTATGGGAAGGAATTTGTTGTACCTATAGACTTTATCACCACTAGTCTCTATATAGCACAGACTACACACATGGCAGATGATGAATCCGTTGTGCAAAGGATTGCAGACCTGAAAAGCTTGAGGAAATGATATTCTTAGAAAATTTTCATCATCCAGTTGGAAAATATATACAAAAATATTGGAATGATAGGCACATTAAGTCCAAAATATTCACCCAAGTGGATATGGTACTACTCTATGAAAGTCGGCATCAGAAGCATCCAGGAAAGTTGTGTTGATTAAGGTTGGTTGTCATTGATGTCAACCCTTGAAGAAATCCCCGTAGCATAAAGGTTGGGTAATGGACCCAAGATTTTTTTATGTAAAGATGACTCATTATTGTCTTGTCATGGTTTATAATAAGTAGAAATGGATGAACTCCAAAGTGGTCCCCTTATGGTGGAAGCCCTCACGGGAAGACACTTTGCAGATTGAGTTATCCTAGAAGTATGGTTAGTGAAACCATTCTTATTTGTGGAATAATGAGATTAAGGTAAGTGAATTTTTCATTGAAACCATCCTATATGGATATTTATTTTCATGCCATTTCCGGTGGTATGTGGAACGTCACATAACTCCTCATGGTTAGAGAGTTATGGCCATGAGAAGTTGGAGAACCCAAGTTTGGGTAATGGATCCAAGTTTGTTTGATGGATAATGGTATGATTTTTGATATGTTTGTAGGTAATACTATTCTATATGGATGGTACATGTCATTCCATTTCTGGTGGTATGTGAAACGTCACGTAACTCCTCACGGTTTGAGAGTTATGGCCTTACGAAGTTGGAGGACCCTCTTATGTCATCTAGAAGCCCCAAAAGGTCAAAGTAGTCAAAGTGGTTTAAGAGATTTTAGAAGGTAAATAATAAAGTGAATTGATGGGTTTACTATAATTCAAAGTGAATACAAAATAAATTATTTAAATAATAAATTTAATGGAGAAATTAGAAGTGGGTTAACCCTAAAATAAGGAAAGTGGGCAAAGTGACCTAGAAGATGTTTTTAAGGAAGCTACTTGGAGAGTATAAATAAGAAGTAAGGCTCTCTCATTTAAGATACACTTGGGAATATTGAATACCTATAGGTTTCTGAGGTAACCAATGGATATATAAGCCAAATTTCTGAGGGAAGGTGAAGAAAAGAAGGCCGGAATTCAAGAAAGGATAAATTCTTTTGATGATGTTTTCTAAGGTATGTTATTTAGAGGTCATCTCACCATTTTCGCAATAATTTTTTTTCTAGAATGATTCAGACCATGAAATTGATATTCCATTAAGGAAAAATATCCAAGTATCTGTGGTAAAAATTTCAGCTTGTGGGTCGTTATATTTTTGGAGTTACACTCCATGGAAAATAGGGTTTGTGGCTAGTCCTGAAACTAGTCAAAAACATGTGCTTCAGGTAAAAACGTCATAACTTCTTCATAACAGATTAAAATTTAGTAAGAAAAAATGTTTTGGTTAGAGTACATTCTATAGTATGTTGTGTAATAGTTTCATATCGATTCAAAAAATATTCCGTGAGGGGAACTCTCTACAAGGTCGCTCTCTAGAATAAGCCAAAATTCAGCAAGGTACGCCATTTTTTCTATAACTACTTTTATGAGAGGTTCCAAGTAGTGAAACCTGGAGGAATTACATAAAACACACTGAAGAAAATTTTGTATCAGTTTCATATCTTTATTCATTACAGGTACAAAGTTATGTTTATTTCAAGTTAGGGTTGTTGACTAATCCAAAACTAGTCATGTGAGACTAAAGAAAAGTTTGATGTAAATGCTAGTCTCTTGTTGTTTAAAGTTAAGGAAGGTTTGAAGGTATGTGATCATATACACCAAGTATATTACATAGTGATAAATCATATTTGGATTATGAAATTGATGAGGGATTTTGGTTGAGGTACAAGTTGGGTACATGGTTGAGACAAGTAGTTGATGAGTTGGCACATACATGAGGTGTATAGTTGATGATTGATCCAGGTGGATATCGGTGGCCACCCACATTTTCCAACTAGCTCAAAACAACTTTCTACCAATTTTGATAATTTACTATTTTTAGCAGTTTTTCGGGTCCTGAACTTCCGGAGCCGTTTTGAGCCCCTAAACGACGTTTTTTGGGGTATGTTGCGGTTGAAAATTTTCATTTTGAAATTTTATGCAACTGTTGTATTCCTCGGATAGACATTTCCAATGGGCTATCATACGCCTAAAAAAGAGATCGTATGCAAAAGTTACGACCCAAGAAAGTTGATGTACTGACTTACCCAAACGGGGCCCACATGACTTTTGGCGCTTCATCTCCTAGGATTAGGTTTCTGGATGTTTAGGGTTTTTGAAACTCCTGTTTATTGTAAAAAGGCCTTGAGATCCTCATTGTAATGATCTTCTTGCGAATGAGCACATTCGTCACATCCCTTCTCAGAGATAAGCCGCCACCATTCCAGCAAACTTGTTTTTCGCTGCATTTTACAGTTTCATTTCCTTATTGAATAGAAAACCAGTTTTATTGTATCTTTGTTATTCTGTGTTAAGCATCTGGAAATAATCTGTAGTCGTTTCGTTCTTCTCATAAAATCTGGATCAGTGGTATCAGAGCGGTCTGCTCCTTGTAGTCTTAATGCATGTCCCCAACGAGGTCAAAGTACAAATATTTGGGTCTCGAGCTTGTTTCTCTTGAGGACAAAATCTCTCGCACACCCAAGCAACCTCTCATGGAAGGAGAAAAGAAATATGGCGGGACAAGAGATCCTTTCAAACTGTTGATTCAGGAAGCCCTCATGCAACAGAGAAACAAGATGATGGATAATTTCACGCAAATCCTTTGGCGACTACCAACAGGGGACGCATATTCTTCGAGCGGAGGCACTGCCACCTTCAAGGTACAAATAAACTTTGATATTCCTATATTTGAAGGTCAGATAGACACAGATGTTGTAGACAAGTGGTTGAATCTACTAGAAGGGTATTTCTCTGTCCATAAATTTTCGAAGAGAGACAATATTACTTTTGCGCTCCTCAAAGTTGTTCCCGGTGTCAAAGATTGGTGGGAAACTTTCTGCGAGCAAAAGGAAATAGAGGAACCCTCATTATTTACAGTCATGTCCACCTGGGAATCCTTCAGGGATGCTATTAAGGAACAATACTACCCTGTCGGAATTTATGATGACTTGTATACCAAATGGACCACACTGCGGCAAGAAAGAAACCAAGCAGTGCCAAATTTCACAAATATCTTCCATACCTTATGCACCAAGATGGGTATCAAATATTCAGAGAGACATCTGGTGCTCAAGTATGGCAGTTCTCTACATAGATACATCCAGACTGAAATGGAATTTTTGGACATCTCATCCTTGGGCGCGGCCTACCGATATGTCGTCAAAATTGAGCAGAAGCTCAAACAAAAGACGTGACAATTTGGGTCGGGGAACCCCTCACAACAAAATATAGGAAAGGGCGACCTCAACCCACAGAACAAAGGACAAATCAAATATGGATATTATCAGGACAACCAATCCAAGCCGCAAGCAAAGAAGGACACCGGAAAGACAAAGAAAGATATTGGGAAGTGGTGTGACTTCCATAAGAGCCCTTGGCATAACACTGTTGAATGTTGCTCAAAGAAGATGATGGTGGCCAAAGTGAAAGCCTCTGAATCAAATGTGGGTTATGACTCTGAGTCAGAACTAGAAAGGGGAAGATGGATCATTGACGTGGAACCCAGTGCCACTGTTGCTACCACCAAGCTCCAGCATGGTGAACCAGTTGAGCCAGAACAAGGAGAGTGCCTCTTTCATTCATAGATGTGGGTAAAAGGTACCCCACTACACTTCATCGTTGATAGTGGTAGCCAGAAGAACCTCATCTCAGTAGAGTTCATCAAGCCGCTAGCCCTGCCAACAATGTCGCACCCACAACCCTACACCATTGGATGGCTCTGCCAAGGAAGCGATCTCTGCGTCAGCCAACAATGTCGACTGTCGTACGACATCAAACCCTTAAAAGACGAGGTATTGTGTGATGTTGCTCCTCTTGAAGTTTGTGATGTTCTTTGGGGCCAACCTTATTTATGGAAATGTCATGTTGTATATGAGTCTAGGCCTCATAGTGTTATTATTATTTAAATTGTACAGGATACCCGAGGTTGTCCCACCTAGTGATATTTCCTTGATCTTTGCTAAGAAATGCAGGAAGGTCATCTCTCAGATGAGGAAGTTTGTCTTCTTCATGATTCGCTCTCAGAATGGGAGAAAAATCACAACCACATCCAGGGTCTCTGCGGCCGACCTCTCCACACAGCATAATCAAGTAGATAAGGTCATGGAAGAATAATCGGATATCTTCTCCTCACTTACCGGTGTACCTCTGCACTGTCAGGTCAAGCACCTAATCGATCTGAATCCTCGATGCACCGATGCCCAATGGGCCAGTCTATCACCGTTCTTTGTTAGAGAATGAGGAGATCAAGAGACAGATCCAAGAATTGCTCCACAAGGGACACATCCGTCCTAGCTCATCCCCTTGCGGGAGCCCAATCGTGCTGGTATAGAAGAAAGATGGAACCTGGTGACTTTTCATTGATTATCAGGCTCTAAATAAAATCACAGTTAGAAACGGGTACCCGATTCCTCAAATCAATGACCTCCTTGATCAACTAATGGAGGCCAAATACTTCAGTAAGATTGATCTGAAGTCTAGCTACCACCAGGTCTCAACAGATGTATGGAAGACCACCTTCAATTCAAAGGAAGGCCTTTTTGAATGGTTGGCCATGCCCTTTGGTCTGAAAAACACTCCAGCCACTTTCATGAGGATGATGGACGATATCCTGTGACCATTCACCAATACTTTTGTAGTGGTGTATCTTGATGACATTCTCATTTACATCAAGATTTGGGTCGAACACTTGCAGCATATTCAGCAAGTTCTACACACCCTGCGACAACACAAGCTATACGCCAACTTGGAAAAATGCTCCTTCATCATGGACAGGGTCCATTACCTAGGTTACATCACTGATCAACAGGGCATACATATGGATCCAGCCAAGATTCAACTCATCTGTGACTAGCCAGCCCCAACCACACTTACTAAGCTTCCGATATTCTTGGGCCTTGCCAATTTCTACCGCAGGGTTTTGTTGGGATTCTCCCATATTGCATGGGCCCTCAGCCAAATAACCAAGGGTGGTGGTAAGGTGAAATTTGTGTGGGGCCAGACCCAACAACAAGCGTTTGATGATTTGAAGCAACGCTTGTGCTCAACCCCAATACTTTCACTACCAGACCTGCAGCAGCCCTTTGAGATTGAGACTAATGCTTTAGACTATGCTATGGGTGTCGTTCTCATGAAACACGGCCACCCCGTGGCCTATCATACTACGACACTATCAGATGTTTCCCATAAGTACCCTACTTACGACAAAGAAATGTACTCCATTGTGAATGCCTACCTCTAGTGGAGACATTACATTCTTGGGAGGGAGACAGTCATCCACACTGATCATAAGCCACTGCAGTTCATGCAGACACAAGGAAAATTGTAGAAAGACCGCCATCAAAAGTGGTCCACATACTTGCAGCAATTCCACCTCAACATCAAGTATAAAACAGGAAGCACCAATCATGTCATTGATTGCCTCAGCAGACTGCTAGTCATGACACTCACCACGGTGCTAGACTCTTGCGGCCATGAGACATCTGGATGGCCCCAACTCTATGAGACAGACCCTGACTTTTCCACCACCTACCAAATGTTGGGTGCAAATGCAGTTGTCGATAATTTCCATCTTCAAGATGGGTTGTTGTGTCGTCTGGGCCATATCTGTGTTCCATCAAGTGAGTGAGTGAAGCTGATCTGGGAATCCCACTACAGTCGGGTGGCAGGACACTTCAACATCGAAAAGACAGTGGCGATGCTACAAAAACATTTTTACTGGCTGAAACTTCGACAAGAGGTCAGCAAGTATATCAGGTCCTGCAGTGCCTGCATTATTTCCAAACCAACCACTAAGAAACAGGGCCTATACACCCCTCTTCCTACTCCTGACAGGCCATGGGAATCCATCTCAATGGACTACATGTCGGGCCTCCTGTCCACCAAGTGGGGAAATGACTGTGTTTTTTTGGTTGTCGATTATTTTTCTAAGATGGTGATTATGGTTGCTTGCAAGAAGAGCATCACAGCAGAAGCCACTGCCAAGCTCTTCTTTGAATGAGTCTGGGTACATTTTGGAATCCCACAAACCATTGTATCAGATAGGGACAATCAATTTCTCAGCACATTCTGGTCAAGCGTCTAGTCATTGTTGGACACCAAGCTCACCAAATCCACGACCTTCCACCCCTAGACAGATGGCCAAACTGAGGTCGTAAATCGAATGATCGTGCATATCCTACACATGTATAATTCCAAGCACCCTCGCACATGGGATGAGAGTCTTCCCTATGTCCAGCATAGCTACAACCAAGCCCTGCATAGCTCAACCGGCCACAGCCCCTTTCAGGTGGGGTTGGGATTCCAACCATTGGGTCCCATAGATGTTGCACTTCCCCTTGCGGTCACCTCGACCGACTCCTCTCCTGCTCCAACTGAGGCTGACAAAGCCACTCAGTTCATTGAGAGGATCCAGCACATCTGACAACAGGTTCAGGATATCCTACAGAAGTCCAATGACAAGTACAACCAGCGCCATGATCAACATCGGGTTCCACACAAGTTTCAGGTGGGCGACAAAGTTTGGTTGCACTTGCAGAAAGAACACCTTACAGGACCCCATCGAAAGCTTCGTCCACTCCGTTATGGGTCATACACCATCACCAAGGGTGTGGGGGATAATTATTTTGCACTCAACATTCCTCCTTTCCTTGGCCTGCACCCAGTGTTCAATGTGGACCTCCTTCGGCCTTATTTCCCACCATTATTGGACACCTCAGACGTAGCAGAACAGCTAACACCAACAGAGCTCAACCCCGACTGCATATAATAGGAATCCAGTGATCAAATTGTGGACACACAAATCAAGGGCACTCGACAACAAAGGATCCATCTTTATCAAGTCATCAAAGAAGGGAAGCTCCTGCACCAAGGCAAGTGGCTCACCCGGAGCCAAATTCTCCAGAAATTTCCTCATCTGGTGGGGGAACTCAACGCAATGGATACCATTGCTTCCTAAGGATGGAGGATTGATCCAGGTGAATATTAGTGGCCACCTACCTTTTCCAGCTGGCTCAAAACAATTTTTTATCAATTTTGATAATTTACTATTTTTAGCAATTTTTCGGGTCCTGAACTTCCGGAGCCATTTTGAGGCCCTAAACGACGTTTTTTGGGGTATGTCGCAGTTGCAAAATTTCATCTTAAAAATTTTTGCAACTGTTGTAGTCCTCGGATAGATCTTTCCAATGGGCTATCATACGCCTAAAACAGAGATCGTATGCAAAAGTTACGACCCCGGGAAGTTGGTGTACTGACTTACCCAAACGAGGCCCACATGACTTTTGGCGCTTCATCTCCTAGGGTTAGGTTTGCGGATGTTTAGGGTTTTTAAAACTCTTGTTTATTGTAAAAAGGCCTTGAGAGCCTCATTGTAATGATCTTCTTGCGAATGAGCGCAGTCGTCACATCCCTTCTCAAAGATAAGCCGCCACCATTCCAGCAAGCTTGTTTTCTGATGCATTTTACAGTTTCAGCTTATTTCCTTATTGAATAGAAAACTAGTTTTACTGTATCTCTGTTATTCTGTGTTAAGCATATGGCAATAATCTATAGTCATTTTTTTCTGCTCATAAAATCTGGATCAATGATGTTGGTACATATTGATGAGTCATAGTTGATGAGTAGTTGAAACATGATTGATACATACTTGGTACATGGTTGGTTGCACTTGTTTATGGTACAGGTTGATTACAGATTGTTTGGTACAGGTTGGTGCATGGTTGATGCACTTGTTTATGGTACAGGTTGGTGTATGGTTGATGCACTTGTTTATGGTACATGTTGATTACAGGTTGAGGTACAGGTTGATGCATGATTTAGGTTTATTGGTACAGGTTTACAGTGGTATATCTCACAGTGATATTGTGACCGTGGTTCCATCATTCTACTTCTACTTCAGGGCAGTTGGACAGGGCAAGGATAGGTGGTTGTAGCCACCTTTTGATTGTAGATAGAGAACATAGGGTTTTGTAGCCTCCTTCTGGTTGTAGCCAGAGAATTGGGGAGTTGGAGCTTCCCTCAGGTTGTAGCCTGAGAAACTAGGGGATTGGAGCCTCCTTCCAGTTGCCATTGGAAAACAAAGGAAGTTGGTTCTTCCAATGAATGTAATTCTCCAAGACATATAAGAAAAATAATTTTGTGGTTTTCTCCCAATTTGGGTTTCCACATAAAACACTGGTGTACTGTGTATGTGTGTGATTGTTCATTTCTTATTGCTCATTATTGGATAATAATTCTACATTGATATAACACTTGGATTATTTGAAGAAAAAGGATTATA
>ML796901.1:221217-240742 GCA_009831015.1 Picea engelmannii | reverse complement strand
ATTGTGAATGCCTACCTCTAGTGGAGACATTACATTCTTGGGAGGGAGACAGTCATCCACACTGATCATAAGCCACTGCAGTTCATGCAGACACAAGGAAAATTGTAGAAAGACCGCCATCAAAAGTGGTCCACATACTTGCAACAATTCCACCTCAACATCAAGTATAAAACAGGAAGCACCAATCATGTCATTGATTGCCTTAGCAGACTGCTAGTCGTGACACTCACCACAGTGCTAGACTCTTGTGGCCATGAGACATCTGGATGGCCCCAACTCTATGAGACAGACCCTGACTTTGCCACCACCTACCAAATGTTGGGTGCAAATGCAGTTGTCAATAATTTCCATCTTTAGGATGGGTTGTTGTGTCGTCTGGGCCATATCTGTGTTCCATCAAGTGAGCGAGCAAAGCTGATCTGGGAATCCCACTACAGTCGGGTGGAAGGACACTTCAACATCGAAAAGATAGTGGCGATGCTACAAAAACATTTTTACTGGCCGAAACTTTGACAAGAGGTCAGCAAGTATATCAGGTCCTGCAGTGCCTGTATTATTTCCAAACCAACCACTAAGAAACAGGGCCTGTACACCCCTCTTCCTACTCCTGATAGGCCATGGGAATCCATCTCAATGGACTACATGTCGGGCCTCCTGTCCACCAAGTGGGGAAATGACTGTGTTTTTTTGGTTGTCGATTGCTTTTCTAAGATGGTGATTCTGGTTGCTTGCAAGAAGAGCATCACAGCAGAAGCCATTGCCAAGCTCTTCTTTGAATGAGTCTGGGTACATTTTGGAATCCCACAAACTATTGTATCAGATAGGGACAATCAATTTCTCATCACATTTTGGTCAAGCCTCTAGTCATTGCTGGACACCAAGCTCACCAAATCCACGGCTTTCCACCCCTAGACAGATGGCCAAACCAAGGTCGTAAATCGAATGATCTTGCATATCCTACGCATGTATAATTCCAAGCACCCTCGCACATGGGATGAGAGTCTTCCCTATGTCCAACATAGCTACAACCAAGCCCTGCATAGCTCAACCGGCCATAGCCCCTTTCAGGTGGGGTTGGGATTCCAACCATTGGGTCCCATAGATGTTGCACTTCCCCTTGCGGTCACCTCGACCGACTCCTCTCCTGCTCCAACTGAGGCTAACAAAGCCACTCGGTTCATTGAGAGGATCCATCACATCTGAAAACAGGTTCAGGATATCCTACATAAGTCCAATGACAAGTACAAGCAGTGCCATGATCAACATCAGGTTCCACACAAGTTTCAGGTGGGCGACAAAATTTGGTTGCACTTGCAGAAAGAACACCTTACAGGACCCCATCGAAATCTTCGTCCACTCTTTTATGGGTTATACACCATCACCAAGGGTGTGGGGAATAATTCTTTTTCACTCAACATTCCTCCTTTCCTTGGCCTGCACCCAGTGTTCAATGTGGACCTCCTTCGGCCTTATTTCCCACCATTATTGGACACCTCAGACATAGCAGAACAGCTAACACCAACAGAACTCAACCCTGACTGCATACAATAGGCATCCAGTGATCAAATTGTGGACACACAAATCAAGGGCACTCGACAACAAAGGATCCATCTTTATCGAGTCGTCAAAGCAGGGAAGCTCCTGCACCAAGGCAAGTGGCTCACCCGGAGCCAAATTCTGCAGAAATTTCCTCATCTGGTGGAGGAACTCAACGCAATGGAGACCATTTCTTCCTAAGGATGGAGGATTGATCCAGGTGAATATCAGTGGCCACCCACCTTTTCTAGCTGGCTCAAAACAAATTTCTATCAATTTTGATAATTTACTATTTTTAGCAGTTTTTCGGGTCCTGAACTTCCGGAGCCGTTTTGAGGCCCTAAACGACGTTTTTTGGGGTATGTCGCAATTGCAAAATTTCATCTTTAAATTTTTTGCAACTGTTGTATTCCTCGGATAGATCTTTCCAATGGGCTATCATACACCTAAAATAGAGATCGTATGCAAAAGTTACGACCCCGGGAAGTTGGTGTACTAACTTACCCAAACGAGGCCCACATGACTTTTGGCGCTTCATCTCCTAGGGTTAGGTTTTCGGATGTTTAGGGTTTTTGAAACTTCTGTTTATTGTAAAAAGGCCTTGAGAGCCTCATTGTAATGATCTTCTTGCGAATGAGCATATTCGTCACATCCCTTCTCAAAGATAAGCCGCCACCATTCCAGCAAGCTTGTTTTCTGATGCATTTTACAGTTTAAGCTTATTTCCTTATTGAATAGAAAACTAGTTTTACTGTATCTTTGTTATTCTGTGTTAAGCATCTGGCAATAATCTATAGTCATTTTGTTCTGCTCATAAAATCTGGATCAATGATGTTGGTACATATTGATGAGTCATAGTTGATGAGTAGTTGAAACATGATTGATACATACTTGGTACATGGTTGGTTGCACTTGTTTATGGTACAGGTTGATTACAGATTGTTTGGTACAGGTTGGTGCATGGTTGATGCACTTGTTTATGGTACAGGTTGGTGTATGGTTGATGCACTTGTTTATGGTACATGTTGATTACAGGTTGAGGTACAGGTTGATGCATGGTTTAGGTTTATTGGTACAGGTTTACAGTGGTATATCTCGCAGTGATAGTGTGACCGTGGTTCCATCATTCTACTTCTACTTCAGGGAGGTTGGACAGGGCAAGGATAGGTGGTTGTATCCACCCTCCGATTTTAGCTAGAGAACATAGGGTGTTGTAGCCTCCTTCTGGTTGTAGCCAGATAATTGGGGAGTTGGAGCTTCCCTCAGGTTGTAGCCTGAGAAACTAGGGGATTGGAGCCTCCTTCCAGTTGCCACTAGAAAACAAAGGAAGTTGATTCTTCTAATGAATGTAATTCTCCAAGACATATAAGAAAAATAATTCTGTTGTTTTCTCCCGATTTGGGTTTCCACGTAAAACACTAGTGTACTGTGTATGTGTGTGATTGTTCATTTCTTATTGCTCATTATTGGATAATAATTCTACATTGATATAACACTTGGATTATTTGAAGAAAAAGGATTATAATTATGCTATTACTGATTCACCCCCCCCCTCTCAGTAATCCAACAAGTTGTGCATGCATTAGTTGGGTCCATTCATAGTTGCAGAAATCCGACACTCTGGTGCAGTCAAGCTAGAGCAACTGGACGGTATCCTTCGACCAGGTTGGGCGAATGGTGCCTACATGAAGCCTTACATTTCTCATGATTGAACCAAAGGATTATTTCTCCAGTCCAAGGGTGATCTGGATTTTATGAGCAGAACAAAATGAATACATATTATTAACAGGTGCTTAACACAAAATAACAGAGATACAATAAAACTGGTTTTCTATTCAATAACAAAATAAGCTGAAACTGTAAAATGCAGCGAAAACAAGCTTGTTGGAATGGTGGCGGCTTATCTCTGAGAAGAGATGTGACGGTTGCACGCATTCGCAAGAAGAAAATTAAAATGAGGCTCTGAAGGCATTTTTACAATAAACAAGAATCCAAAAAACCCTATACATCGAAAAACCTAACCCTAGGAGATGAAGCGCCAAAAGTCATGTGGGCCCCGTTTGGGTAAGTTAGTACATCAACTTCTCGGGGTCGTAACTTTTGCATACAATCTCTTCGTTAGGCGTGTGATAGCTCATTGGAAAGGTATCATAGAGGAGATTCATTTTGGGGGCTCAATCATTCCTTTAGCTATCATTGAGGAGATCGATACTGAAAAATCTTCATTTAGGCCCTCAAAATGGCCCCGGAAGTTAAAACTGCTAAAAATAGTAAATTGTCAAAATTGTCAGAAAACTATTTTGAGCCAGTTGGAAAAGGTGGGTGGCCATCGATATCCATATGGATCAATCCTCCCTCATTAGGAAGAAATGTTCTCCATTTCATTGAGGTCCCCCATTAGATGAGAAAATTTCTGCTGAGTTTGACCCCCGGTGAGCCACTTGCCTTGGTGCAGGAGCTACCCTACTTTGACGACTCGATAAAGTTGGAAGCTTTGTTGTCGAGTGCCTTTGATCTATGTGTCCACAATATAATCATTGTATTCATGTTGTATGCATTTAGGGTTGAGCTATGTTGGTGTCAATTGTTCTGCTACTTCTAAGGTGTCCAATAATGGTGGGAAATAAGGGCGAAGGAGATCCACGTTGAACACTGCATGCAGGCCAAGGAAGGGAGGAATGTTGAGCCCAAAATAATTATCCCCCATGGCCTTGGTGATCGTGTACGGCCCATAACGGAGTGGGAAAATCTTCCAATGGGGTCCTATAAGGTGTTATTTCTGCAAGTGCAACCAAACTTTGTCTCCCACCTAAAACTTATGTGGCACCCGATGTTGATCATGGCGCTTCTTGTACTTGTCATTGGACTTTTGTAGCATATCCTAAACCTATGGCAGATGTGCTGGATCCACTCAATGAACCGGCTATCTTTGTCAGCTTCAGTTGGAGTAGGAGATGATTTGGTTGAGGTGACCGCAAGGGGAAGTGCAACATCTATGGGACCCAATGGTTGGAATCCCAACCCCACCTGAAAGGGGTTATGGTTGGTTGAGATATGCAGGGCTCGGTTGTAGCTATGTTGGACATAGGGAAGGCTCTCATCCCATCTCCGAGGGTGCTTTGAATTATACATGCAAAGGATATGCACAATCATTCGATTTACAACCTCGGTTTGGCCATCTATCTGGGGGTGGAAGGTCGTGGATTTGGTGAGCTTGGTGTCCAGCAGTGACCAGAGGCTCGACCAAAATGTGCTGAGAAATTGACTATCCCGATCTGAGACAATGGTTTGTGGGATTCCAAAATATACCTAGACATGTTCAAAGAAGATCTTGGCAGTGGCCTCTGCTATGATGCTCTTCTTGCAGGCAACCAGAATCGTCATCTTAGAAAAGCGATCAACAACAACAAAAACACATTCATTTCCCTGCTTGGTGGACAGGAGGCCCGACATGTAGTCCATTGAGATGGATTCCCATGGCCTATCAGGAGTAGGAAGAGGGGTGTATAGGACCTATTTCTTACTAGTTGGTTTGGAAATAATGCAGGTAGTGCAAGACCTGATATACTTGCTGACCTCTTGTCGAAGTTTCATCCAATAAAAATGTTTTTGTAGCATCGCCATTGTCTTTTCGACACCGAAGTGTCCTGCCACCCAACTGTAGTGGGATTCCTAGATCAAGTTCGCTTGCTCACTTGATGGAACACAGATATGGCCCAGACAACACAACAACCCATCCTGAAGATGGAAATTATCGACAACTGCGTTTGCACCCAACATTTGGTAGGTGGTGGCGAAGTCAGGGTCTATCTCATAGAGTTGGGGCCATCCAGATGTCTCATGGCCATAAGAGTCTAGCACTGTGGTGAGTGTCGTGACTAGCAGTCTGCTGAGGCAATCAACGACATGATTGGTGCTTCTTGTTTTATACTTGATGTTGAGGTGGAATTGCTGCAAGTATGTGGACCACTTTTGATGGCAGTCATTCTGCAATTTTCCTTATTTTTCTATGAACAGCAATGGCTTATGATCAGTTTGGGTGATTGTCTCCTTCCTAAGAATGTAATGTCTCCACTAGCGGCAGGCTTGTACAATGGAGTACATTTATTTTTCGTAAGTAGGGTACTTACAGGCAGTATCTAACAGTGTCTCACTATGATAGGCCACGGGGTGGTCATGCTGAGTGAGAACAGAAAACACAGCATAGTTTGAAGAATCTGTCTCGATTTCAAAGGGATGTTGCAGGTCTGGTAGTGAAAGTATTGTGGTTGAACACAAGCGCTGCTTCAAATCATCGAATGCTTGTTGTTGGGACCGGCCCCATGCAAATTTATCCTTACCACCACCCCTATTTATTTGGCTGAGGGCCCATGCAATATGGGAGAATCCAAGCACAAACCTCCAGTAGAAATTGGCAAGGCCGAAGAAGCTTTGAAGCTCAGTGAGTGTTGTTGGGACTGGCCAGTTATGGATGACTTGGATCTTGGCTAGATCCACATGTATGCCATGTTGATCAATGATGTAGCCCAGGTAATGGACCCTTTCCATGCTAAAGGAGCATTTTTCCAAGTTGGAGTATAGCTTGTGTTGTCGCAAGGTGTGCAGAACCTGTTGCAAGTGTTTGGCCCAAGTCTTGTTGTAAATTAGAATGTCATCCAGATACACCACTACAAAATTATTGATGAATGGTTGCAGGATATCGTCCATCATCCTCATGAAAGTGGCTAGAGCATTTGTCAAACCAAAAGGCATGACCAACCATTCCAAAAGGCCTTCCTTTGACTTGAAGGAGGCCTTCCATACATCTGTTTGTTCTATTGGGACCTGGTGGTAGCCAGACTTCAGATCAATCTTACTGAAGTATTTGGACCCCGTGAGTTGATCAAGGAGGTCATCGATTTGGGAAATCGGGTACTAGTTTCTTACTGTAATTTTATTCAGAGCCCGATAATCAATAGGGAGTCGCCAGGTTCCATATTTCTTCTGTACTAGCACGATTGGGCTTCCGCAAGGTGATGATATGGGATGGATGTGCCCCTTGTGGAGAAGTTCTTGGATCTGTCGCTTGATCTCCTCATTCTCTAACAAAGAGCGGTGATATACTGGCCCATTAGGCAGTGGTGCACTGGGGGTCAGATATATGGGGTGCTTGACCTGGCAGTGTAGAGGTACCCCTGTAGGTGACGAGAAGATATCTAAATATTCTTCCACGACCTTATCTACTTGCTTCTGTTGTGTGGAGAGCTCGGTCGCAGAGACCCTAGATGTGGCTATGATCTTTCGCTTATTCTGAGAGTGAATCATGAAGAAGACAAACTTCCCCTTCTAAGAGATGACCTTCCTGCATTGCTTAGCAGAGATCAAGGAAATAGCACTAGGTGGGACTGCCTCGGGTATCCTTTACAATTTCTTGTTCAAAGTAATACTAACACTATGAGGCCTAGACTCATATACATCATGACATTTCCATAAATAAGTTTGGCCCAAAAGAACATCACAAACTTCGAGAGGAGTAAAATCACATAATACCTCGTCTTTAAAGGGCTTGATGTCGTATGACAGTTGGCACTGTTGGTTGACGTGGAGATCGCTTCCTTGGTGAAGCCATCCAATAGTCCAGGGTTGTGGGTGCGGCATTGTTGGAAGGGCAAGTTGCTTGAAAACCTATGATGAGATGAGGTTCTTCTAGCTACCGCTATCAACGATGAAGTGCAGCGGGGTGCCTTTTACCCACATCTGTGAATGGAAGAGGCACTCTCCTTCTTTTGGCTCGTCTGGTTCACCAGGCTGGAGCTTGGTGGTAGCAATGGTGGCACTGGGTTCCATGTCAATGATTTGTCTTCCCCTTTCTAGCTCTGTCTCAGATTCAGAATTTGCATCTGATTGAGAGGCTTTCACTTCGGCCACCAACGACTTCTTTGAGCAGCAATCAGCAGTGTTATGCCAAGGGCTCTTATGGAAGTCGCACCACTTCCCGGTATCTTTCTTTATCTTTTCAGTGTCCTTCTTTTCTTGTTGCTTGGACTGGTTGTCCTGATACTATCCATATTTGGTCTGTCCTTTGTTCTGTAGCTTGGGGCCGCCCTTTCCTGTCTTTTGTTGTGACGGGTTCCCAGGCCCAAATTGCCACGTCTTTTGTTTGAGCTTCTTCTCGATTTTGACAACATATCGGTAGGTCGCGCCCAAGGATGAGATGTCTAGAAATTCCATTTCGATATGGATGTATCTATGCAGAGCACCACGATACTTGAGCACCATATGTCGTTCTGAATTTTTGATACCTAGTTTGTTGTGCAAGGTATGGAAGATATTTGTGAAATCTGGCACTGCTTGGTCTCTTTTTTGCCATAGTGTGGTCCATTTGGTATACAGGTCGTCATAACTTCCAACAATGTAGTATTGTTCCTTATTAGCATCCCCAAAGGATTCCCAGGTAGTCGTGACTGAAAATAATGAGTTTTCCTATGTTTCCTTTTGCTCATAGAAATTTCCCCACTAATCTTTGACATGGGGAACAACTTTGAGGAGAGAAAAAGTAATCTTTTCTCTATTCGAAAAGTTATGGACAGAAAAATACCCTTCTAGTAGATTCAACCACTTGTCTATAGCATCTGTGTCTATCTGAACTTCAAATATAGGAATATAGAAGTTTATTTGTACCTTGAAGGGGGCGGTGCCTCCGTTCGAAGAAAATGCATCACCTGTTGGTAGCTGTCGAAGGCTTTGCGCGAAACTATCCATCATCTCATTCCTCTGTTGCGTGAGGGATTCCTAAATCAATAGTTTGAAAGGATCTCTTGTCCTATCATATTTCTTTTCTCCTACCATGAGAGGTCGCTTGGGCGTGCGAGAGCTTCTGTCTTCAAGAGAAACAAGCTCAAGACCCAACTCTTTGTACTCCGACGTCGTTGGGAACATGCATTAAGACGACAAGGAGCAGACCGCTCTGATACCACTGATCCGGATTTTATGAGTAGAACGAAATGAATATAGATTATTAACAGGTACTTAACACAAAATAACAGAGATACATTAAAACTGGTTTTCTATTCAATAATGAAATAAGTTGAAACTGTAAAATGCGGCGGAAACAAGCTTGTTGGAATGGTGTCGGCTTATCTCTGAGAAGAGATGTGATGGATATGCGCATTCGCAAGAAGAAGATTAAAATGAGGCTCTAAAGGCCTTCTTACAATAAACAAGAATTCCAAAAACCCTAGACATCCAAAAACCTAACCCTAGGAGATGAAGCGCCAAAAGTCATGTGGGCCCCGTTTGGGTAAGTTAGTACATCAACTTCCCAGGGTCGTAACTTTTGCATACGATCTCTGTTTTAGCCATGTGATAGCCCGTTGGAAAGGTATCATCGAGGAGATTATTTTTTGGGGCTCAATCATGCCTTCAAATATCATTGAGGAGATTAATCCCGAAAAACCTTCATTTAGGCCCTCAAAATGGCCCTAGAAGTTAAAACTGCTAAAAATAGTAAATTGCCAAAATTGTCAGAAAAATGTTTTGAGCCAGTTGGAAAAGGTGGGTGGCCACTGATATCCATTTGGATCAAAGGGATATTGTTCAGTAGTTATATTTTAATTTCATGTAATTTCTTTAATACATTTAATAATATCGAAGTATGCATAGTGGCGCAACGATATATGTTTTTTTTCTTTCCGTCTAAGTGTTGCTTCTGTGCAGAAATGCTTACTTGGTCACCCAGAGTCGGAAGAGTCACCCTTACATTAATTGAAGTCATTAAACGTGATGGAGAACCCCATTTTGGTCAGAGGGGGGCGAATCTGAACTATATCACAACCCACGTACCATCTACATCATGTTTAGTCATACCCTTTATGGTAGCTACAATAACCCATCGGAATGTTCTATCAAGCCATAAATGCACGATATGTGTGGAAGTCATCGATATCCCTACCGTGATTCTCAACTGTTAAAACGGTAAGCCCCTTAGGTTGACCACATCCCTGTCGGTCTGTTCATTAACGCCAAGATCACCTTAGGGATTCTACCCCATTATCAGTCTCGTCGAATGTCAAATCCTGAGATTGCATTGTTAGCCTAATGATGAGTGTCTTTATGAGCTATTATAAGGTTCTCCAATTATCATGTTTATAATATCTCACGAACCCAAGGGAGAGACTCACCATTTATCTCAGCTATCCTATGTTTTTATCTATCTACACCCTATCCTAATCTGTGAAGTCCTCCATTTCCCAGTCGCGACCCTGACCCCAAATCAGCTAGTTTAGTTTTCCATCGATCCAAAGACAACATGCCAAGAGTAGCAGGAGGCTGAATTTCGACTCCAAAAGAGGAAATTCTAGATGAACCGTATGATCCTCGGGTCGAGGTCATGGGTGATGTTAAGGGAAAGGTTGAGCAAGAAAAACTCCTCGACCTCGACCTGACTGAACAAGTCATGTTTCCTCAAATGAATATTAGTGTCTTCTGGGACTTGGCTGCAGACTCTATGGGGGGCATGCATTTTTTCCAAAAGTTGGACTTCATCAACTTGTTTAATTCCACCATTATGCACCTCAAATATCTACCAGTCTTCGGGACTACTGGTGAGGTTGCGCAGTGCACCAAGTTTCTGATCAGTCGGGTGCATGAAAGGATCTTATGGCTCAATAAAATATATCCAATTCATGCAGAGGACATCCAGTAGCTCACTGGATTGTCCCTTGAGGGAGAGGATGTATCTAAAGGATTCCAAGGCCCAAGTAAGAATGGGAAAAAGAAGGGAAAAGTTATCCTATATGAGAAATTCCACACCTAGAGGGGCAGACGCATAGCCAAAATCGAGCCAATTCTACCAGAGACGGTCCAGACAGCGTGTTACATGATCACATGTAAGGTCATGAGCTCGTACTCTAAGGGAAAATGCACTTTAGATGCTCTCTTAGTAGTGGAATTTTGCAAAAACGGAGCAGTGTTTAACTGGTGCAACTACTTGTTAGAGGATATCCTCATCGCTTGTGAGGAAGCTTAAAAGAAAGGAGGAACCTTCACCTATGGCTACCTTCTCATTGCATTTTCAATGTGGAAATGGTGGCCACCCACAGGAAGACAATTGGCACCTGCAGATAAGGCGTACCTAGCAAAAATGTTTGAACCTTGGCATTCAAGGTCGGACTTGGAGAACATGGAGTTCAACAACGCAGCATTCCTAAAGTGGTACAACCAACTCATAGACACAACTCAACAGTTGCGCATACCACAGGAGATATTAAATATGAACACAAGGAATATAGAATTTGGGATAAATCGCCACTATAATTTTGTCTAGACGAGGCATGCGAAGCCTGAATACTTCCAAGCAAGGTCGCTACCCTTCTATCTTGACAAAGAATTTATGCCATGGAACAGTGTTAAGAAAAACCCTCACAAGTCAGGTATGCATTACCTCTTGCCACCAAATATTTTGAAGAAAAATGGGTAGGAAGAAGAAGCAAGGCCGAGTTCCCATGCAGCAGAAAACAAGTAGAAGGTTCAAATGCCAACAGATTCATAAGAAGAAGAGGAAGAGAAACCCCTGGAGCGGAAGAAGAGGACATTGTCATTGTTTTCGTAGCTCCCAGAACAGGTCGTGCTATCAGGTAAGGATTTCAATGAGATCCTCGTTGATGCGTTTATAGGGGATGTCTCAATAAAGAAACCCTAAACAGGTGTTTCCCATGTAAAAGTTATAAATCCATAGCCAATATCCACGGCTCTACCTCGCACCAGGGCCGCCACTCATGTTTCCCAGACTGTGATTAACATCACAGATGACCCTGAATCGGATGTCAGTGCATACAAGACCCTCACTATTGAGTAAGCCCCATCACCACCACAAGACAACACCATTCCCTCCCAACCCACTTCACATGAACCAATGCAACTGGATATCCCCAAACCATCCGAGAATGTGGAAGAACCCATTACCTTGACTACTGCAGCCTTGATCTAGACAAATGCTCAGGCCATACCCATTTTAGTCACTTCCCTCTGTCAAAAGTCAGCAACCAGACATCCCACTACTTACTCCAATACCGAAAGTTCCAATCACCCAGAGTCCTCTCTCAACAGTGAGTGTTGAGATTCCAATTATTAGAAGCGAGACTCCAAAAGTTTCACTACCTAAATATACAAGAACACAATCGGTTCAAACATAACCACAAACACCATTAGGATAGAGCACAACATCACTAAAAGAACAGCTGAATCCAATACTCAAAAATCCGCAGCAATGTGCAGAGCTACTACAAATTTTCTAGGAAAAAACAGAGGTTCTCCCTCTACTTCCAACAACTATGAAGACCAGACCTGCACAAAAATTGCAAGGTCCATCTCCAGGAGAAGAAGAAGTGGAGAAACCCTCAGAAAAATCCATGGCTAGCAGACTGTCACTTCAAGCTAGACTACCCTTGGATGCCACTCTTATATCTGGCGAGTTCGCTCATTTTCCAACGCCACAACTAGTAGGCCTCATCAAAGCTTCTACCGACCAATTAGAGCATAGGATCCAGCATGCAGAAAGGGAAGCTGACTTTTGGAAGCAAGAAGGACTCCTAGAAAAAACACAAAGAATGCAGGAGGACCAATTGAAGATTCAAGTGGAGCAGAAAGTAGAAAAATTAAAGGAAAAACTAACATAGGCATGGAAAACCTTTATAAAGACAACACCTCAGGTGTTGAAATCCAATGCAACAGATGGGCTAGAAGAATAGATTGAATTGGTTCAAGTAGCCTGGAATGAGCTGGAAGAACGAGCTAGAAATCTTGAAGTTGTTGGAAAGGAAGTTAGAAGTTGAATTACAACCCCGCAAGATAAAGGAACAATTGGAAAAGGCTGTTCTGGAAGGCAACAATGCTAGAATAACACTGCATAAAAAGACTGTGGAATGCACCACAATTTTCAAAGATATCAGCAATTGGATGGGAGTAATATCGCGCTACAACCAAACATTGGAGGATTTGTTCTTAAAGATCCAATCTTTTAATGAGGAAGCAGCCAAAGCCCCAGATCCGCTGGAACAACAACTGAAATTTGATGAAATTCAGCAAGTGGATAATGATCTAAATGCACTATTTGAAGCTTAGACAGTGGCTAAGAAATAAATCTGAGAGTTTTGACTAGTCATCAAAGTCGCTTACCTACAGATGCATCAAGTGGATGTTATAGCCGATTTGAAATGGAATTCCCTTGTTGCATCCAAACCAGAAGAGTTCACCATGGGCGCCAACCAGCAGTTTGTTGTTGAAGCTCCAGTTCTCGATCTGTTCAAGCTATTCGCGTGTTTTGTTTAAAGTTTTTTGTCTCTCTGTAAAAATTGTCTGTGTTGTTATTCATTCGAAGCTTTCTAGCTTTTAACTGGGGAAAAGGCCAGCAACTTGTGTGAACACTTCTTTAGGTAAGTTAGTAATACTCAAAGCCCTCCCTTTCTGTGTAAAAGTAGAAATAGTCTGAATGGATTCTAGGTCGATGTCTTTTAGAGATATAAAGAGGTCTGAAGAAGAGTCAGAAGCCAGCACTTCTGGTCAAGATGGTCTAGCTAATATGTTTTCCCTGAGTAGATCTCAATCTATAAATGAAGCCAATATGGAAATTGTTGAGGAAAACCCTCAGGCTGCCTGGAGATTACCAGCCATAAATCCTTCCCAGGTCTATCAATATTTAAACATGTTCCATCTCAAAGCCATTACCAGGATCTTTGTAAAAGAATATGTCAGTACCATCCAACAAAATAGCAATGAAGTCCAGACTATTTCCTTATTAGACCCTAAGGAAATACAAAAAGAAGCAAAGAAGCATGGAACTAAATTTGTCCATTTTGGGTGTATTCGAATAGGAATAAATGCCCTTGTACATAAAGGAATCAATGCATATGTCCTATGTATAATCCGAGACCTTACCCATGACAAATTTACGGATTCAATTATTGGTGGTATTGTTGCACCCTTGTATAATGGCCCAGTCTACTTTGACTGTTACCCTAATTTTGTTGTCTCTTCTTTCGATGAAACCCTTGGAGATATCCTTAAACTGCAAATTTTAACCACTGGTTTCCACATGAAAGCCAAGAGAAGAAACATTGTTATTTTAGCCAAGGGATGTTTTCGGTACAAAAATACCATGTATCCTGCTGTACTTCATTCTCCTAGTAAAGATTCTATGGCAAGTACCCTAGTACTAACTGATTCTTTAAACCAGAAGGTGGAACATAGCACAATAAGATGGGAAGATCTCTCATTTCCTAATGATTGGGTAATAGACATGCCTAAGATCCCAATCCAAAGAGCTATTACTTCGGCCCAGATCAAAGAAACTGAGAACTCTACAATCTTATCCTTTCCACAAAGACAGTTTTCTCATAGTTCCTCCTGGCCTAAACCATCTAGACCTCCTCCTCCAGTTCCTCAATTTTGTGTACATATGTCTCTAAATCATTTAGCCGGACAAGTAGGAGAAGTCCCTTTCTCTGTCAAGTGTCCTGATTGTGATGAGCTAGTCAGTTTATCTACTCTTAATACTTCTGTATATAATTCCAATATTGGTTTCAGCCATGAGCATCATAATCCTAGAAATAATACGCCTCCACCTTCTTCTATAGCAAAAGAAGTCTGTCCTCATCCACAATGCTCAGACATTCCTTTTCCACATGATTCCCATGTTCTCTTCATGTCTGACAAAATGGATCAAGAAATATAAAAAAGGATGCAGGCTTCTTTCCCTAAAGATATCAGAACCCCCTCTAACCCAGAAGTAAGAAAATATTTGAGACTTGCTAAGGGATGCAAAAAATCATATGTCTCAGAAAAATGGATGAAAAATATGCTCAACTGGGATCTTTATACGAATCCTAGGGCTAAAGCCTTTGTTGCTTCCACTCCTCTCAAAGAAAAGCTCAACCTAGCTGATCAATGGAAAAAATTCATGGACATATATGATCTGTACATCTCTTTCTATGAATGGTATGCTTCTAGAACTAGAAACCCTCCTATTCTAGCTCCTGTAAGAGCCAACCTAGTAAGCTGCCCCATAACTACTCTGTCCATGTCAGAGCTAGGAAAATAATTGAGCAAGTTGAAAAAGAAAGAAGAAAAGGAAGAGAAAGAAAAAGCAAAAGAAGAAGAAGAAGAAAAGTGTAAATTAAGACATCAACCATATCATGTCTTAATAGAATTAAGGATCCAAGACCTAAAATTCAGACTCAAAACCTTCATTGATACAGGATCTGATCTAAATTTGTTAAACAAAAATGTGATTATTGTTTCTCTTTGGGATAAGGCAGACCTTCAAGTTACTGGTCTTGGAAATACTCTCAATAATATTTCCTTCTGTGTCCCCAAAGTTGTTCTATGCTTTCAGAATTTCTGCTTAGATTTAAAATTCTTTTTAGCAGAAATCCCAGTTGCCTGTGTACTTGGGACTCCCTTTCTAGCAGCAGTATCCCCCCATGGCTCTACAAAAATATCCCCTGAACAAGATGGATATTTCATCACCATTGATAAAGGCAAAATTCTCAAACTGCCTTTTATCTCTACTCCCAGATGTGCAGATTTTGTAACCATAAATCTGTTAAAGACAGCAAGGATCCATGAGTTGAAGCAAATCAGATCAGTTCTCAGGATCGAAGAGAAGCTACAAAATCCTAGTCTGCAAGAACAGATACAAGCACTAAAGAAATTGTTTACTGAAACAGTCTGTTCTGAGAATCCTACTGCTTTTCGGAAGCAGAAGAAACATGTAGTCTACTTACCCTACAAAGAAGACTACATGGGCACTCCTTGCAAGAGTAGAGCAATCCCAATGAATGCAGAATATCAGGCATTGTGTGCCAAAGAAATAACAGATTTGTTAAGAAGGGGACTTATCAAAAAATCCACAAGCCCATGGAACTGCTACGGATTCTATGTAAATAAGCATTATGAACAAGTCAGAGGAATTCTGCGACTGGTTGTAAATTATAAACCTCTAAACAAGGTATTAGCTGATGATACCTACCCTATCCCTAATAAGAGCAATTTAGTCACCCGTATTGCTGGAGCCAAAATATTTTCAAAGTTTGATTTGAAATCAGGCTTTTGGCAAGTAGCCATCCATGAGAAAGATAAATTCAAAACAGCTTTTAATGTTCCTGCAGGGCATTATGAATGGAATGTCATGCCATTTGGCCTAAAACATGCCCCTTCAAAATTTCAGAGAGTCATGGATGAAGCCCTAAAGCCGTACTTTGGGTGGCTAATAGTGTACATAGATGATATTTTGGTTTTCTCTTCTTCTGTTGACCAGCATTTTAAGCATCTCAGAGTATTCCTAAAATTTATTCAACAAGATGGTCTTGTGTTGTCTTCAAAGAAAATGGACATGTTCTAGACTGAAGTCAAATTTTTTGGCCATATTATATCTAATGGGCAGACTACTCTGCAATCCCATGCTATTGAGTTTGCTGACAAATTCCCTGATAAAATTTTAGACAAAACTCAGTTGCAGAGATTTTTGGGAAGCCTTAATTATGTCAGCCATTTCTATAAGAATTGTGGTAAAGATAGGAGACTACTAAATGACATATTGAAAAAGGATCCAATGCCTTGGACAGAAGCACATACAAAAGCAGTCAGACATATAAAAGAAAACGTCAGACACCTTCCTATTCTACATGTGTCTGATGATAATCTTCTAAAGATTGTTGAGACTGATGCAAGTAATATAGGTTGGGGAGCTGTGCTAAAACAAAGGAATCAGTCCCAAACAGAAGAGGTTATCCAATTTGCCTCTGGCCTCTGGCATCAAGCAGAACAAAATTATTTTGCTTTAGAAAAAGAAATTAAAGCAGCCTTGAATGCTATATATAAGTTTGAACTTTATCTGATCTATAAAAAGTTCATTTTGAGAACAGATGCTGCTGCAATGAGCAAAGTCCTACACAAAGAATTGAAAAATCCAGGAGATCACAAGTTTGCTAGATGGCAGGCCTTGTTTAATAATTTTGATTTTTCAATAGAGCATATTAAAGGAACTACTAATTCTCTGGCTGATTTCTTAAGTCGGGAAAATCTCCAAATAGTGCATCATTGTCATATTATCTCTGTCCAGTTACGGGAAAATTCTGAGCATATTGAAAATATTCCAGATAGAATGCATTGGGATGAATATCGCCAAAATTGGATCCCAAGATGGGGCTTAAGAAGCACTAATATCATAGCTCCTACTACACAAGCCATATATTATGCTCTAGTCCCAGAAGTCCGGCGCCATGGACAGCCAAATATCCTAAATCCTATTATTACTCAGGCAAACAGACTAGCCAATGAAGCTTCACAGAGTCTGACAGAATTATTCCATGACACAGATTTAATTTGGCAAACTGAATCTGGAGAAAGACACCAGAAATATTTCTGTCTAAATAGACCATGTACTCTTTTCCAATGGCCTGAGAAAAATGGAGAAATCATTTTTCCTGAAACCTGTTATAACTATCACGAATATACAGGGTTATGGTGGAAATTTCTCTATCAAGAAAATATTTGTTTTCTGTTAAAATTTGGCTGTGTGAATTCCTCAACCAGGGGACATCCTCCTTCATGGATTCAGAACTGGTGGAAAGATTTTGGTCTCAATAAAGAAGAATCAGATCCTAATATTATATCTTTGTTTGCTCCTATTGTTGGCGATCGGAGGTCACTCCTAGATTGCTTGCAGGAGCAGAGCCCGACGCCCATCAATTTATTGTCACGTTTGGTTTAAGAGGTGATCAAATGGAGGAAGACTCAGAACAACATCGTGTCAACTCAGAAACCAGACCAGGCATGCATGAAAGAGTGAGGTCTTGATAAAATCCAAATAGTGGGTTGTCGTAAAAAGGGTGAGTAGGTGGAAGACTTATGCAAGAAGGGTGCAAAGGTCTATCACAGACATCCGGTTTGTAACAGACTGAAGAAGAATGCATTCGAACACAAAATCCTTTCACATTCAAACACAAATACCAGAAAACACAACAATATCACGACAAATCCTTTATCATAACAAGATTGCTAAGTTCATGTGAATCCTTCAATTGCGAACTCTCCGGCATAAGATGAAACCAGATGGAAAGAAAGAAGAATTGTTTCTTATAAACCAAGAAGTCTCAAACACAGAGGCATAACTAGGAAACCAGAGTATTTGCTGAAACTTTATAGTCGGGAGCTTAGCTCTACCATCGATAGATACAAAAATGGAAAAAATGCCTACATATATTCAAAACAACAATAGTAGCGGAACCAAGAAAATGCATTGAAAGCTTTGCGTCTGCATGGCTTCTGACAGTCAACATCTGAAAAGATCGTGCAACTCATGTCAGACGCAATCTTAATTGTTTGACAGTTCCAACGGTGAATCGACGTGCCTTAAATTCATGGCCGTGCTCTCCCATAAAGGCGGAGGCGATATCTAACCACCACCAACTGCTTCAATAACTGCTTCTTGGGATTGAGAATGGCTCATCCAACTCAGCTTCTCGGGATGGGGAATACTTCTCGCGCTGCCACCTGGAACAACTGAATAGCTTGAGGGATGGGCATGGAGGCCAGCGCGGATGACACGGTGCATGAGGATGGTGGTGCCGGGCTATAAGGGCGTGGAAGACGTGACGAGATGAGAGAAGGATGACAGAGGACGATTGACGACGGAAGACATTAGGTGAAAGGGAGGAAGGCGGGAGGAATGAATACGCCTATGGGTGAGAGACTGACGTGGACAGGATCGGGAAGGAACGGAACATGTGGCAAGTAGTGAGCGGATGGTGAAAAGAAGAGAGAGAGACGCGGACCAAAAGGATGCGGTGGACGAGTGACACACGGCAGCGGGAGAAAGGCGGAAGGGAGGATGAAATGACGGGAGGAGGGCCCATACTGGTTGAGCACCGAGCAACTGAGAAGGGCGGGGCTGCACGAGCACCGTTGATCTGGGCGCCTCGATCGTGGTCGTTGGGAAGCTTCATATGGGATTCCATACCCCCCCCCCTCCGCTTAAAGGTAGAAAGGCGGGGGGGGGTCCAGAATGGCCTTCATCGCCATTGATCCGGGTGCGCTAATCAGAACCGTCGGNGGGGGGTCTGGAATCCAACGTGCGCCATTGATCCGGGCATGCGAATCTGGACCGCTCGGACTTGCGTGTTGTTTACCATAGGCCCATTATTGCCCACAACTTAGGACAAATGGGTTTTAACCCATTCTTTCGCACTCCAGCCCCCCTAACAAGAAATATCGCTAACATCTGGCTCCATGGGGGATAGAGTCGTCCCTGTGATGCTCTAAGAACTCTTTTGCAGACTTAGTGCCTTTGTTGTTGGGATATGGAGTCATTTATTAGTCCGAAAAATAAAATAAAAACAATATTTACAAAACAAAAACAAAACGAGCCGACTGCGGCTCAAAGAAAACATTTCTTTAAGAAATGCCCATTGATTGGGCCATTAAAAACTTCATTGCCTTCCAGATCCTGCAACCTGTAAGTGTTGTTTGAAAACACTTCAAGGATCTTGAAAGGCCCGAACCAGAGGGCATCGAATTTACTGTGTTTTCCCTTTTCTTGCCTGGGTGCATCCCACTTGAGCACTAGATCACCCTGCTCGAATTCTTTCTTCTTGTTTTTTCTATCAAAAGCCTGCTTGATCTTCTGCTGACGATTGTAAGCTCTGTCCAGGACCTGCTCTCTGATCTGTTGCACCTCCACCACCTGATGAATTCTTCTGAGCACATGGTTGGGTTCCCCCTCATAGTCTTGGAGGAGATTTTCCACAGGCAAGGCAAGCTGAGTGGGGAAGACAACCTCAATCCCATAAACAAGCTGGAAGGGCGAGAGACCCAGGGATTTCTTTGTTGTCACTCGATCGGCCCAAAGTGCAAATTTGAGCTTTGAGTCCCAGGCCCTTTTATTATCCTCTAATAGCTTTTTGATAAGCTTGATTAGGATTTTATTAGAGGACTCTGCCAGTCCATTTCCCTG
>ML796901.1:177769-218167 GCA_009831015.1 Picea engelmannii | reverse complement strand
TTGGTGACTTCAAATTCCATCTTGTATGACAGTGATATGGTTTCCTGAGAAGGAGATTTGAATACCACTCTGGCACCTGCACCTATACTGGAAGAAGCTCCATCAAAGAACATCTTCCAAACAGAGGTGTTTGGAGGAGGCATACCCTGATTAAGACTGAGCTGCTTTCTAATCTGTAAAGGGGTTTCAGGTTCATCACTGACCTGCAATAAGCTAGATCCTAAGTCAATATCTAAGGCATAGATGGGATGATTAGTGGGGTTTGCTTCATCACTGACTATGTAGGCTAGCTGGTCTTCTTTGTATAACCTCCTATGTTCCCCCCCAAAGACCGGGATGGTAGCATACGTGAGATCCATCTGTAGCGTCCCTCCAAGTCTCTTAATCCAAGACCTTGACAACAGCATGCCAAACTTGGGGGGAACATCAGCTACCACAATATCCATGATCATACTTTTCATGGGTAGCTGAAACAAGGAAACTACCAGGTCCTTGATGACTCCCAAACATTGTACCCTCCTGGAGTCAAAGGAATAGAGGTCATGATAGGCTCTGGTGACTTCTAATCCTAGCTCTTCCATGACGGCTTTAGGCATGAGGTTGTGGGAGGCCCCTGAATCCATTAGGCAATTATGCAGCACTTTGTCATGTATGTTCAGGGAGGTGTAGAAGGGAGGGGACGAATCATCTTTGTCTTCTACCATGGGACCTAGGATCACTACAGGTCTTTCATCTTGGAGGCTTATGAAGTCTGTGGAAGGGCTAGAGGCTTCGGATTTCAACAGGTCAGAGAAGCGTTTTTTGAATTCCCCATGTTTGATTAACTTACTGAGGGGTACATGGATTATGATCTTTTGAATTTCATGCTCAAAATTGAAAGAAGATGTAGGCTTTGGAATTTCTTTAATCTCAGGAGCATGATTTTGGATAATAGGGGAGAGAGGTTGGGCCTTCTTACCTCTGTGGCTGTCTGTTACCTCATCAGCAGGATTCTCCACTCTGGTGGATGACTCAGGAACATCAGGTGTTGTTGCCCTCTTGTCTGATCTCAGTTTATACCTTCCTCGGCCACCGCCATCTTTGTCTCCCTTGCTTAGTTCATTTAGCTGACTGTTCATGAGGGATTCCTCATATGCTGACTTAGTTAAGTGGGGGAAAGGAGGAGTGACTTCTACAGAGTGTATTTTAGGCTCAGGCTCGTCTGTTTCTCTTTATTTTTCATTAGCTACAAAATTGTTCTGGAAAGGAGCCTGAATCCTTTGGTCATCTCTGTCCCTTTCCTTCTCTTTGTGCATAGTTGGAGGAGCAAAATTGTTTGGCCTTCTGAAACCTCCTCTGTTCTCGGTGTTCTGAGGGCATTTGTTCATTTGTTTTCTTTCCGTTTTTAATCTCTCCATCTCTTCTTTCAGAACGTTCACCAACTAGGTCAGCTCATTTACTTGAGGGTGGGGAAATGATGGGCCGGAGATGTTGGAGCCAGAAACCGAGGCTTCTGACTTTCCTTTTCTTCTGTCTGTGTCGGCCTTGTTCCTCAGTCTGTCAGCTGCTAATATATTAGATTCCACCTCTATAGCTGCATCTTGCATCTGAGCTAAAGAGGTGGCTCTCCTTTCTCTTAATACGAGACAGAAATCGGGGTCAAAAGCACTGGCATATGATATTTGAGCAGAGGCTTCTAAAGGCTTTATTTCTGCAGGAATCTTGTTGTACATCTTATTGAATCTTTTGGAAAAGTCAGAGACTGACTCTCCTTCCTGCTTCTTCAGGGACCCAAACTCAGTCATATAATAAATGTAATCTTTCATATCCCCCCACTGCCTCAGGAAAACATTATCCAGGGCTTCAATACCAGCAATAGATCCAAGGGCCAGTCCCCTGAACCACTTCCTCACCTCACCATCCAAGCTCTAGACAAAAACTCTCATCCAGACATATTCATTTTCAATATTGAGGTTGTCTTTATAACTGTAGAAAGCAGCTAAGTGCTCTTCAGCAGTTATATCTCCCTCCCCAGTGAACTTGGGCATATACTTCAAGTAGTCTCCAGCAGGGAGAGGATTCATGGGATGAGGCAGGACCAAGGGAGCATATCTAGCAGCGACTATGGCATCCATTCTGTTTGAAGGGGGATTAACACCAGCCATAGGGATGTTGAGTGGAGGAGAACTCGGAGGAGATGGAGTGTGAACAAGTGAAGCAGGAAAAGAGGTCCTCATAGGAGATGACGGGGAAAACAGAGAGAAGTCCAAGGGGCTTGAGCGTACATGTGTCTCTCTCTGCGCAGCAGTAGTAGTCAAAGGAGGAGTGGTGAAACCTCCTGAGGGGGGAGTGACAAGGATCTCTCCCTATGATACTAGACCAGGAGGGGAAAACTCAGCAGGAACACTCCCTAAATTCAAAAAACAGGAAACCTCAGAGGAAGTACGACTAGGAAACTGAAAATCAGAAAATGGAGTTTTTATAGAAGGGGATGGCGTATTACCTTTTTCAGCAATGGAAACTCCTTTTGTAGAGCTCTTTCCCTTTCTACGCACTGCCTCCAAGTCTGCTTCTGGTGTGGCTAAAGGCAGGTGTGGATTAGACCTCGTGTGTCTGCCTCTCGAAGCCACAGCTGATAGAATAGGTTCTCCCCAACGGAGTCATCACAGTGGAGTCGCCAGGTGCACAGTAGCAATCTTCAAGTTCTGATCACTGATGCACCTTCAGAAATCAATTGATCTTTGTCATTCAAATCCGGGGAAAATATTCAACTTCGTCCCCGGCAACGGCGCCAGAAATGTTGGCGATCGGAGGTCACTCCTAGATTGCTTGCAGGAGCAGAGCCCGACGCCCATCATTTTATTGTCACGTTTGGTTTAAGAGGTGATCAAATGGAGGAAGACTCAGAACAGCATCATGTCAACTCAGAAACCAGACCAGGCATGCATGAAAGAGTGAGGTCTTGATAAACTCCAAACAGTGGGTCGTCATAAAAAGGGTGAGTAGGTGGAAGACTTATGCAAGAAGGGTGCAAAGGTCTATCACAGACATCCGGTTTGTAACAGACTGAAGAAGAATGCATTGGAACACAAAATCCTTTCACATTCAAACACAAATACCAGAAAACACAACAATATCATGACAAATCCTTTATCATAACAAGATTGCTAAGTTCGCGTGAATCCTTCAACTGCGAACTCTCTGACATAAGACGAAACCAGATGGAAAGAAAGAAGAACTGTTTCTTATAAACCAAGAAGTCTCAAACACATAGGCATAACCAGGAAACCAGAGTATTTGTTGAAACTTTACAGTCGGGAGCTTAGCTCTACCATCAATAGATACAAAAATGGAAAAAATGCCTACATATATTCAAAACAACAATAGCAGCGGAACCAAGAAAATGCATTGAAAGCTTTGCGTCTACATGGCTTCTAACAATCAACATCTGAAAAGATCGTGCAACTCATGTCAGACGCAATCTTAATTGTTTGACAGTTCCAACGGCGAATCAACGTGCCTTAAATTCATGGTCGTGCTCTCCCATAAAGGCGGAGTCGATATCTAACCACCACCAACTGCTTCAATAACTGCTTCTTGGGATTGATAACGGCTCAGCCAACTCATCTTCTCGGGATGGGGAAGACTTCTCGCGCTGCCACCTGGAACAACTGAATAGCTTGAGGGACGGGCATGGAGGCCAGCGCGGATGACATGGTGCATGAGGATGGTGGTGTCGGGCTATAAGGGTGTGGAAGACGTGACGAGATGAGAGAAGGATGACAGAGGACGATTGACGGCGGAAGACATTAGGTGAAAGGGAGGAAGGTGGGAGGAATGAATACGCCTATGGGTGAGAGACTGACGTGGACAGGATCAGGAAGGAACGGAACATGTGGCAAGTAGTGAGCATATGGTGAAAAGAAGAGAGAGACACGCGGACCAAAAGGATGCGGTGGATGAGTGACACGCGGCAGCAGGAGAAAGGCGGAAGGGAGGATGAAATGACGGGAGGAGGGCCCATACTGGTTGAGCACCGGGAAACTGAGAAGGGAGGGGTTGCACGAGCGTCGTTGATCTAGGTGCCTCGATCGTGGCCATTGGGAAGCTGCATATGGGATTTCGGACCCCCCCCCTTCCGCTTAAAGGNCCGATTAAAGGTAGAAAGGCGAGGGGGGTCCGGAATCCAATGCGCGCCGTTGATCTGGGCGCGCGAATCTGGACCGCTCGGACTTGCGTGTTGTTTACCATAGGCGCATTATTTCCCACAACTTAGGACAAATGGGTTTTAACCCATTCTTTCGCACTCCAACCCCCCTGACAAGAAATATCGCTAACACCTATGCATTATGTAAGAGATTTGAATTTTCAAGGGCTGAATGATGTTGAACTACTCCAGATCTATCTGATGAACCATTTTCAGTGGGCTGTCCAAATCAAAACCATGCTGCAAAGAACAAATGGCGTACTTTATATTGTCCGGAAAATATATATGAAAGCTTGGGATTCCTTGTACTATCCAGCCAGATTTTCCAGCCATATTGAAAATGATTGATGTCATTTGAATTCTTTTCAAGTCTAGATGGCCGACAGTGGAGCCATCCATTTTCCGTGGGTTGTCGATATCAACTCCACTGTGTAAATAGTTTAGTCATAAGTGTGTCATGAGTCATCATGAAAACTCGGAGCACTTCTCCGACTTCTGGTGCAGTTTGACCCACATTTTCATGATTACTCTAGTCTGCTACTTTAGTGTCCTTCACAGGAATCTTGCATGACAACCTGTGGGACCTGTCCTTATTTTCTTTCGGTGATTTGATCCAGGAATCCTACGTGACAACCCGACAAATCCTTTTGTACAAATAAATCTTATCTATTCAGACAGAGATTCCTGCGTGAATCCATCTGTCGAATCAATAAAAGTGATTTAGTGGACGACATGTAGGGTCACTAGTCTCAATCTCAAAGGATGCTTCATGATTGCTCCTCTCCTCCGAATTGTTATATAAGGAGCCCAAAGCATTCATTTGAGGCATCCAATCTCCGAGTTGTGTAAGTCTTGAGTCTTCTAGCTTCCTTCTCTTTGAAGCTCGTGTCTTTCTGTCTTAGGGTATTGTGATAAGCCTGCACGATTCTGGCTCGGCCAGCGTGAACCTAAAGTGGCAACAATACATAGTCGAGTCTGTCGAGAGTCTGTGCCTCCTGCACATTATATGTAATACCTGGAAATCCATTCGGCTCTTAAATAATATAAAGCTCTGATTTTTAGCTTCCGCATATCTGTTGTCTCTGTATTTTCTGTGCAAATGACTATGGACTTAGCATGTTGATGTTATTCGAGTCCGAAAGTTGCCATCCCCGGTTAGTAAGGTTGTCCATAGGGTGGATATAGAAGCCGTAATGAGCGCTGGTAGTAAGTCCCGCTAAGGCAGGTGGCCGCGAAGGGCAGTGGTAGGCGCAAAGGTGAGTCTGGAAATCCATTGGCTCAGTTTCAAATAGAACAAGTTCATGAAGGGAACGTCCTGATGGAGTTCGGGATGGAAAAAATTCATGGACATACATGATCTGTACATCTCTTTTTATGAATGGTATGCTTCTAGACCTATAAACCCTCCTATTCTATCTCCTGCAAGAGCCAGCCTAGTAAGCTGCCCCATAACTACTATGTCCATGTCAGAGCTAGGAAAAGAATTGAGCAAGTTGAAAAAGAAAGCAGAAAAGGAAGAGAAAGAAAAAGAAAAAGAAGAAGAAGAAAAGTGTAAATTAAGACATCAACCATATCATGTCTTAATAGAATAAAGGATCCAAGACCTGAACTTCAAACTCAAAACCCTCATTGATACAGGATCTGATCTAAATTTGTTAAACAAAAATGTGATCACTGTTTCTCTTTGGGATAAGGCAGACCTTCAAGTTACTGGTCTTGGAAATACTCTAAATAATATTTCCTTTTGTATCCCCAAAGTTGTTCTATGCTTTCAAAATTTCTACTTAGATTTAAAATTCTTTTTAGCAGAAATCCCAGTTGCCTGTGTACTTGGGACTCCCTTCCTAGCAGTAGTATCCCCCCATGGCTCTACAAAAATATCCCCTGAACAGGATGGATATTTCATCACCATTGATAAAGGAAAAATTCTCAAACTGCCTTTTATCTCTACTCCCAGATGTGCAGATTCTGTAACAATAAATCTATTAAAAATGACAAGGATCCATGAGTTGAAGCAAATCAGATCAGTTCTCAGGATCGAAGAGCATCTACAAAAGCCTAGTCTGCAAGAACAGATACAAGCACTAAAGAAATTGTTTACCGAAATAGTCTGTTTTGAAAATCCTACTGCTTTTTGGAAGCAGAAGAAACATGTAGTCTACTTACCCTACAAAGAGGACTACATGGGCACTCCTTGCAAGAGTAGAGCAATCCCAATGAACGCAGAATATCAGGCATTGTGTGCCAAAGAAATAACAGATCTGTTAAGAAGGGGACTTATTAGAAAATCCACAAGCCCATGGAACTGCTACGGATTCTATGTAAATAAGCATTTTGAACAAGTCAGAGGAATTCCACGACTGGTTGTAAATTATAAACCTCTAAACAAGGTATTAGCTGATGATACCTACCCTATCCCTAATAAGAGCAATTTAGTCACCTGTATTGCTGGAGCCAAAATATTTTCAAAGTTTGATTTGAAATCAGGCTTTTGGCAAGTAGCCATCCATGAGAAAGATAAATTCAAGACAACTTTTAATGTTCCTGCAGGGCATTATGAATGGAATGTCATTCCAATTCATAATGCCCTGCAGGAACATTAAAAGTTGTCTTGAATTTATCTTTCTCATGGATGGCTACTTGCCAAAAACCTGATTTCAAATCAAACTTTGAAAATATTTTGGCTCCAGCAATACGGGTGACTAAATTGCTCTTATTAGGGATAGGGTAGGTATCATCAGCTAATACCTTGTTTAGAGGTTTATAATTTACAACCAGTCGAGGAATTCCTCTGACTTGTTCAGAATGCTTATTTACATAGAATCCGTAGCAGTTCCATGGGCTTGTGGATTTTCTGATAAGTCCCCTTCTTAACAGATCTGTTATTTCTTTGGCACACAATGCCTGATATTCTGCATTCATTGGGATTGCTCTACTCTTGCAAGGAGTGCCCATGTAGTCTTCTTTGTAGGGAAAGTAGACTACATGTTTCTTCTGCTTCCAAAAAGCAGTAGGATTCTCAGAACAGACTGTTTCAGTAAATAATTTCTTTAGTGCTTGTATCTGTTCTTGCAGACTAGGCTTTTGTAGCTGCTCTTCGATCCTAAGAACTGATCTAATTTGCTTCAACTCATGGATCCGTGTTGTTTTTAACATATTTATTGTTACAGAATCTGCACATCTGGGAGTAGAGATAAAAGGCAGTTTGAGAATTTTTCCTTTATCAATGGTGATGAAATATCCATCCTGTTCAGGAGATATTTTTGTAGATCCATGGGGGGATACTGCTGCTAGAAAGGGAGTCCCAAGTACATAGGCAACTGGGATTTCTGCTAAAAAGAATTTAAAATCTAAGCAGAAATTCTGAAAGCATAGGATAGCTTTGGGGACACAGAAGGAAATATTATTTAGAGTATTTCCAAGACCAGTAACTTGAAGTTCTGCCTTATCCCAAAGAGAAACAGGGATCACATTATTGTTTAACAAATTTAGATCAGATCATGTATCAATGAGGGTTTTGAGTCTGAAGTTCAGGTCTTGGATCCTTAATTCTATTAAGACATGATATGGTTGATGTCTTAATTTACAATTTTCTTCTTCTTCTTCTTTTTCTTTCTCTTCCTTTTCTGCTTTCTTTTTCAACTTGCTCAATTCTTTTCCTAGCTCTGACATGGACAGAGTAGTTATGGGGCAGCTTACTAGGCTGGCTTTTGCAGGAGCTAGAATAGGAGGGTTTCTAGGTCTAGAAGCATACCATTCATAGAAAGAGATGTATAGATCATGTATGTCCATGAATTTTTTCCATTGATCAGATAGGTTGAGCTTTTCTTTGAGAGGAGTGGAAGAAGCAAAGGCTTTAGCCCTAGGATTCGTATAAAGATCCCAGTTGAGCATATTTTTCATCCATTTTTCTGAGACATATGATTTTTTGCATCCTTTAGCAAGTCTCAAATATTTTCTTACTTCTGGGCTAGAGGGGGTTCTGATATCTTTAGGGAAAGAAGCCTGCATCCTTTTTTCTATTTCTTGATCCATTTTGTCAGACATGAAGAGAACATGGGAATCATGTGGAAAAGGAATGTTTGAGCATTGTGGATGAGGACAGACTTCTTTTGTTGTAGAAGAAGGTGGAGGCATATTATTTCTAGGATTATGATGCTCATGGCTGAAAACAATATTGGAATGATATACAGAAGTATTAAGAGTAGATAAACTTACTAGCTCATCACAATCAGGACACTTGACAGAGAAAGGGACTTCTCCTACTTGTCTGGCTAAATGCTTTAGAGACATATGTACACAAAATTGAGGAACTGTAGGAGGTGATCTGGATGGTTTGGGCCAGGAGGAACTATGAGAAAACTGTCTTTGTGGAAAGGATAAGACTGCAGAGTTCTCAGTTTCTTTGATTTGGGCCGAAGTAATAGCTCTTTGGATTGGGATCTTAGGCGTGTCTGTTACCCAATCATTAGGAAACGAGAGATATTCCCATCTTATTGTGCTATGTTCCACCTTCTGGTTTAAAGCATCAGTTAGTACTAGGGTACTTGCCATAGAATCTTTACTAGGAGAATGAAGTACAACAGGATACATGGTATTTGTGTATCGAAAACATCCCTTGGCTAAAATAGAAATGTTTCTTCTCTTGGCTTTCATGTGGAAACCAGTGGTTAAAATTTGCAGTTTAAGGATATCTCCAAGGGTTTCATCGAAAGCAGAGACAGCAAAATTAGGGTAACAGTCAAAGTAGACTGGGCCATTAGACAAGGGTGCAACAATACCACCAATAATTGAATCTGTAAATTTGTCATGGGTAAGGTCTCGGATTATACATAAGACATATGCATTGATTCCTTTATGTACAAGGGCATTTATTCCTATTCGAATACACCCAAAATGGACAAATTTGGTTCCATGCTTCTTTGCTTCTTTTTGTATTTCCTTAGGGTCTAATAAGGAAATAGTCTGGACTTCATTGCTATTTTGTTGGATGGTACTGACAGATTCTTTTACAAAGATCCTGGTAATGGCTTTGAGATGGAACATGTTTAAATCTTGATAGACCTAGGAAAGATTTATGGCTGGTAATTTCTAGGCAGCCTGAGGGTTTTCCTCAACAATTTTCATATTGGCCTCATTTATAGATTGAGATCTACTTAGGGAAAACATATTAGCTAGACCATCTTGACCAGAAGTGTTGGCTTCTGACTCTTCTTCAGACCTCTTTATATCTCTAAAAGACATCGACCTAGAATCCATTCGGACTATTTCTACTTTTACACAGAAAGGGAGGGCTTTGAGTATTACTAACTTAATGAATCAAGTGTTCACACAAGCTGCTGGCCTTTTCCCCAGGTAAAAGCTAGAAAGTTTCGAATGAATAACAACACAGACAATTTTTTACAACACAGACAATTTTTACAGATAGACAAAAAACTTTAAACAAAACACGTGAATAGCTTGAACAGATCGAGAGAGGTTGTTCTCATACCCGGGGCAAAAAGATGTTTGATGGCTCTGATACCATTTGGATGCAGGGGCTTCCTCTGGAAGAGAATGAAGCTTGCTGAGACTTTATCTTCTGTGCGCGTTGATGTTAGACACCCACCATGAAACTACCCATCCCGAACTCCATCAGGACGTTTCCTTCACGAACCGGTTCTATTTGAAACTGAGCCAATGGATTTCCAAACTCGCCTTTGCGCCTACCACTGCCCTTAGCGGCCACCTGCCTTAGCGGGACTTACTACCAGCGCTCACTACGGCTTCTATATCCACCCTCTGGACAACCTTACTAACCGGGGCTGGCAATTTGTGGACTAGAATAACATCAACATGCTAAGTCCATAGTCATTTGCACAGAAAATACAGAAACAACAGATATGCGGAAGCTAAAAATCAGAGCTTTATATTATCAAAGAGCCAAATGGCTTTCCGGGTATTACATATATTGTGCAGGAGGCACAGACTCTCGACAGACTCGACTATGTGCAGGAGGCACAGACTCTCGACAGACTCGACTATGTATTGTTGCCACTTTAGGTTCACACTGGCCGAGCCAGAATCGCGCAGGCTTATCACAATACCCTAAGACAGAAAGACACGAGCTTCAAAGAGAGGGAAGCTAGAAGACTCAAGACTCACACAACTCGAGGATTGGATGCCTCAAATGAATGCTTTGGGCTCCTTATATAACAATTCGGAGGAGAGGAGAAATCATGAAGCATCCTTTGAGATTGAGACTAGTGACCCTACATGTCGTCCACTAAATCTCCTTTATTGATTCGGCAGATGGATTAACGCGGGAATCTATGTCCGAATAGACAAGCTTTATTTGTACAAAAGGATTTGTCGGGTTGTCACGCAGGATTCCCGGATCAAATCACCGAAAGCAAATAAGGACGGGTCCCACAGGTTGTCATGCAAGATTCCTGTGAAGGACACTAAAGTAACAGACTAGAGTAATCATGAAAATGTGGGTCAAACCGCACCAGAATTCGGAGAAGTGCTCCGAGTTTTCATGATGACTCATGACACACTTATGACTAAACTATTTACACAGTGGAGTTGATATCGACAGCCCACGGAAAACAGATGGCTCCACTGTCGGCCATCTAGACTTGAAATGAATTCAAATGACATCAATCATTTTCAATATGGCTGGATAATACAAGGAATCCCAAGCTTTCGTATATATTTTCCGGACAATATAAAGTATGCCATTTGTTCTTTGCAGCATGGTTTTGATTTGGACAACCCACTGAAAATGGTTCATCAGATAGATCTGGAGTAGTTCAGCATCATTCGGCCCTTGAAAATTCAAATCTCTTACATAATGCATAGGAGCAAACAAGGATAGAATATTAGGATCTGATTCTTCTTTATTGAGAGCAAAATCTTTCCACTAGTTCTGAAGCCATGAAGGAGGATGTCCCCTGGTTGAAGAATTCACACAGCTAAATTTTAACAGAAAACAAATATTTTCTTGATAGAGAAATTTCCACCATAACCCTGTATATTCATGATAGTTATAACAGGTTTCAGGAAAAATGATTTCTCCATTTTGCTCAGGCCATTGGAAAAGAGTTCATGGTCTATTTAGACAGAAATATTTCTGGTGTCTTTCTTCAGATTCAATTTGCCAAATTAAATCTGTGTCATGGAATAATTTTGCCAGACTCTGTGAAGCTTCATTTGCTATCCTGTTTGCCTGGTTTATGATAGGGCTTAAGATATTAGGCTGACCATGTCGCCTAACTTCAGGCACTAGGGCATAATATAAGACCTGTGTAGTTGGAGCAATAATATTGGTGCTCCTTAAGCCCCATCTTGGGATCCAATTTTGTCGGTATTCATCCCAATGCATTCTATCAGGGATATTTTCAATATGCTCAGAATTTTCTCGTAACTAAACAGAAATAATATGACAATGATGCACTATTTGGAGATTTTCCCGACTTAAGAAATCAGCCAGAGAATTAGTAGTGCCTTTAATATGCTCTATTGAAAAATCAAAATTATTAAACAAGGCCTGCCATCTAGCAAACTTGTGATCTCCTGGATTTTTCAATTCTTTGTGTAGGACTTTGCTCATTGCAGCAGCATATGTTCTCAAAATGAACTTTTTATAGATCAGATAAAGTTCAAACTTATATATAGCATTCAAGGCTACTTTAATTTCTTTTTCTAAAGCAGAATAATTTTGTTCTGCTTGATGCCAGAGGCCAGAGGCAAATTGGATAACCTCTTCTGTTTGGGACTGATTCCTTTGTTTTAGCACAGCTCCCCAACCTATATTACTTGCATCAGTCTCAACAATCTTTAGAAGATTATCATCAGACACATGTAGAATAGGAAGATGTCTGACCTTTTCTTTGATATTTCTGACTGCTTTGGTATGTGCTTCTGTCCAAGGCATAGGCTCCTTTTTCAATCTTTCATTGAGCAATTTTCTGTCTTTGGCACAGTTCTTATAAAAATGACTGACATAATTAAGACTGCCCAAAAATCTCTGCAACTGAGTTTTGTCTAAAATTTTATCAGGAAATTTGTCAGCAAACTCAACAGCATGGGATTGTAGAGTAATTTTATCATTAGAGATAACATGGCCAAGAAATTTGATCTCTATCAGATCCATCCTTTTTGCTGATAGAACAAGACCAGTCTGCTGGATGACTTTCAAAAAGATTCTGGGATGTTTAAAATGCTGGTCAACAGAAGAAGAGAAAACCAAAATATCATCTACGTACACTATTAGCCACCCAAAGTATGGCTTTAGGGCTTCATCCATGACTCTCTGAAATTTTGAAGGGGCATGTTTTAGGCCAAATGGCATGACATTCCATTTGGATGCAGGGGCTTCCTCTGGAAGAGAATGAAGCTTGCTGAGACTTTATCTTATGTGCGCGTTGATGTTAGACACCCACCATGAAACTACCCATCCCGAACTCCATCAGGACGTTCCCTTCACGAACCGGTTCTATTTGAAACTGAGCCAATGGATTTCCAGACTCGCCTTTGCGCCTACCACTGCCCTTCGCGGCCACCTGCCTTAGAGGGACTTACTACCAACGCTCACTGCAGCTTCTATATCCACCCTCTGGACAACCTTACTAACCGGGGCTGGCAACTTGCAGACTCGAATAACATCAACATGCTAAGTCCATATTCATTTGCACAGAAAATTCAGAGACAACAGATATGCGGAAGCTAAAAATCAGAGCTTTATATTAAATATCCGAATGGATTTCCGGGTATTACATATAATGTGCAGGAGGCACAGACTCTCGACAGACTCGACTATGTATTGTTGCCACTTTAGGTTCACACTGGCCGAGCCAAAATCGCGCAGGCTTATCACAATACCCTAAGATAGAAAGACACGAGCTTCAAAGAGAGGGAAGCTAGAAGACTCAAGACTCACACAACTCGGAGATTGGATCCCCCAAATGAATGCTTTGGGCTCCTTATATAACAATTCAGAGGAGAGGAGCAATCATGAAGCATCCTTTGAGATTGAGACTAGTGGCCCTACATGTCGTCCACTAAATCTCCTTTATTGATTCGGCAGATAGATTCACGCAGGAATCTCTATCCGAATAGACAAGCTTTATTTGTACAAAAGGATATGTCGGGTTGTCACGCAGGATTCCTGGATCAAATCACCGAAAGAAAATAAGGACGGGTCCCACAGGTTGTCATGTAAGATTCCAGTGAAGGACACTAAAATAACAGACTAGAGTAATCATGAAAATGTGGGTCAAACCGCACCAGAAGTCGGAGAAGTGCTTCGAGTTTTCATGATGACTCATGACACACTTATGACTAAACTATTTACACAGTGGAGTTGATATTGACAACCCACGGAAAACGGATGGCTCCATTGTCGGCCATCTAGACTTGAAATGAATTCAAATGACATCAATCATTTTCAATATGGCTGGAAAATCTGGCTGGATAGTACAAGGAATCCCAAGCTTTCGTATATATTTTCCGGACAATATAAAGTATGCCATTTGTTCTTTGCAGCATGGTTTTGATTTGGACATCCCTCTGAAAATGGTTCATCAGATAGATCTGGAGTAGTTCAGCATCATTCAGCCCTTGAAAATTCAAATCTCTTACATAATGCATAGGAGCAAACAAGGATAGAATATTAGGATCTTATTCTTCTTTATTGAGACCAAAATCTTTCCACCAGTTCTGAAGCCATGAAGGAGGATGTCCCCTAGTTGAAGAATTCACACAGCCAAATTTTAACAGAAAACAAATATTTTCTTGATAGAGAAATTTCCACCATAACCCTGTATATTCATGATAGTTATAACAGGTTTCAGGAAAAATGATTTCTCCATTTTTCTCAGGCCATTGGAAAAGAGTTCGTGGTCTATTTAGACAGAAATATTTCTGGTGTCTTTCTTCAGATTCAATTTGCCAAATTAAATCTGTGTCATGGAATAATTCTGTCAGACTCTGTGAAGCTTCATTTGCTATCCTATTTGCCTGATTTATGATAGGGCTTAAGATATTAGGCTGACCATGTCACCTAATTTTAGGAACTAGGGCAGAATATAAGACCTGTGTAGTTGGAGCAATAATATTGGTGCTCCTTAAGCCCCATCTTGGGATCCAATTTTGTCGGTATTCATCCCAATGCATTCTATCAGGGATATTTTCAATATGTTCAGCATCCCTTCTTAATTGGACAGAAATAATGTGGCAGTGATGCACTATTTGCATTTTCTCGACTTAAAAAATCAGCCAGAGAATTTGAAGAGCCTCTAATATGTTCTATAGAGAAATCAAAATTGTTAAATAAAGCTTTCCATCTAGCAAACTTATGATCTCCTGGATTTTTCAATACCTTATGCAATACTTTGTTCATTGCAGCAGCATCTGTTCTTAAAATGAACTTCTTATAGATTAGATAAAGTTCAAATTTATATATGGCATTTAAGGCTGCTTTAATTTCTTTTTCTAAAGCAAAATAATTTTGTTCTGCTTGTTGCCAGAGACCAGAGGCAAACTGAATGACTTCTTATTTTTGAGATTGATTTCTCTGCTTTAATACAGCTCCCCATCCTATGTTACTTGCATCTGTTTCAACGATCTTTAAAAGACTGTCATCAGACACATGTAGAATAGGAAGATGTCTGACCTTTTCTTTGATATTTCTGACTGCTTTGGTATGTGCTTCTGTCCAAGGCATAGGCTCCTTTTTCAATCTTTCATTTAGCAATTTTCTGTCTTTGGCACAGTTCTTATAAAAATGACTAACATAATTAAGACTGCCCAAAAATCGCTGCAATTGAGTTTTGTCAATAATTTTATCAGGGAATTTGTCAGCAAACTCAATAGCATGGGATTGCAGAGTAATCTGACCATTAGATATAATATGGCCAAGAAATTTGACTTCAGTCTGGAACATGTCCATTTTCTTTGAAGACAGCACAAGACCAGCTTGTTGAATGACTTTTAGGAATACTCTGAGATGCTTAAAATGCTGGTCAACGGAAGAAGAGAAAACCAAAATATCATCTATGTACACTATTAGCCACCCAAAGTATGGCTTTAAGGCTTCATCCATGACTCTCTGAAATTTTGAAGGGGCATGTTTTAGGCCAAATGGCATGACATTCCATTCATAATGCCCTGCATGAACATTAAAAGTTGTCTTGAATTTATCTTTATCATGGATGACTACTTGCCAAAAGCCTGATTTCAAATCAAACTTTGAAAATATTTTGGCTCCAGCAATACGAGTGACTAGATTACTCTTATTGGGAATGGGATAGGTGTCATCAGCTAACACCTTATTTAGTGGTTTGTAATTTACAACCAGTCTAGGAATTCCTCTGACTTGCTCAGAATGTTTATTTACATAAAATCCGTAGCAGTTCCATGGGCTTGTGGATTTTCTGATAAGTCCCCTTCTTAACAGATCTGTTATTTCTTTGGCACACAATGCATGATATTCTGCATTCATTGGGATTGCTCTACTCTTGCAAGGAGTGCCCATGTAGTCTTCTTTGTAGGGTAAGTAGACTACATGTTTCTTCTGCTTCCAAAAAGAAGTAAGATTCTCAGAACAGACTGTCTCAGTAAACAATTTCTTTAGTGCTTGTATCTGTTCTTGCAGACTAGGCTTTTGTAGCTGCTCTTCCATCCTGAGAACTGATCTGATTTGCTTCAACTCATGGATCCTTGTTGTCTTTAACAGATTTATTGTTACAGAATCTGCACATCTGGGAGTAGAGATAAAAGGCAGTTTGAGAATTTTGCCTTTATCAATGGTAATGAAATATCCATCCTGTTCAGGGGATATTTTTGTAGATCCATGGGGGAGTCCCAAGTACACAGGCAACTGGGATTTCTGCTAAAAAGAATTTTAAATCTAAGCAGAAATTCTGAAAGCATAGAACAGCTTTGGGGACACAGAAGGAAATATTATTGAGAGTATTTCCAAGACCAGTAACTTGAAGGTCTGCCTTATCCCAAAGAGAAACAGGGATCACATTTTTATTTAACAAATTAAGATCAGATCCTATATCAATGAGGGTTTTGAGTCTGAAGTTCAGGTCTTGGATCCTTAATTCTATTAAGACATGATATGGTTGATGTCTTAATTTGCACTTTTCTCCTTCTTCTTCTTTTTCTTTTTCCTTCTCTTCCTTTTCTGCTTTCTTTTTCAACTTGCTCAATTCTTTTCCCAGCTCTGACATGGACAGAGTAGTTATGGGGCAGCTTACTAGGCTGGCTCTTGCAGGAGCTAGAATAGGAGGGTTTATAGGTCTAGAAGCATACCATTCATAGAAAGAGATGTACAGATCATGTATGTCCATGAATTTTTTCCATTGATCAGCTAGGTTGAGATTTTCTTTGAGAGGAGTGGAAGCAGCAAAGGCTTTAGCCCTAGGATTCGTATAAAGATCCCAGTTGAGCATATTTTTCATCCACTTTTCTGAGACATATGATTTTTTGCATCCTTTAGCAAGTCTCAAATATTTTCTTACTTTGGGGCTTGAGGGGGTTCTGATATCTTTAGGGAAAGAAGCTTGCATCATTTTTTCTATCTCTTGATCCATTTTGTCAGACATGAAGAGAACATGGGAATCATGTGGGAAAGGAATGTCTGAGCATTGTGGATGAGGACAGACTTCTTTTGTTGTAGAAGAAGGTGGAGGCGTATTATTTCTAGGATTATGATGCTCATGCCTGAAATCAATATTGGAATTATATACAGAAGTATTAAGAGTAGATAAACTTACTAGCTCATCACAATCAGGACACTTGACAGAGAAAGGGACTTCTCCTACTTGTCTGGCTAAATGCTTTAGAGACATATGTACACAAAATTGAGGAACTGGAGGAGGTGATCTGGATGGTTTGGGCCAGGAGGAACTATGAGAAAACTGTCTTTGTGGAAAGAATAAGACTGCAGAGTTCTTAGTTTCTTTGATCTGGGCCGAAGTAATAACTCTTTGGATTGGGATCTTAGGCGTGTCTATTACCCAATCATTAGGAAATGAGAGATCTTCCCATCTTATTGTGCTATGTTCCACCTTCTGGTTTAAAGCATCAGTTAGTACTAGGGTACTTGCCATAGAATCTTTACTAGGAGAATGAAGTACAGCGGGATACATAGTGTTTGTATATCTAAAACATCCCTTGGCAAGAATAGCAATATTTCTTCTTTTGGCTTTCATATGAAACCCAGTGGTTAATATTTGTAATTTCAAGATATCTCCAAGGGTTTCATCATAAGAAGAGACAACAAAATTGGGGTAACAGTCAAAATAGACTGGTCCATTGGATAGGGGTGCAACAATCCCACCAATAATTGAATCTGTGAATTTGTCATGGGTAAGGTCTCGGATTATACACAAGGCATAAGCATTAATTCCTTTGTGTACAAGGGCATTTATTCCTATTCGAATACACCCAAAATGGACAAATTTCGTTCCATGCTTCTTTGCTTCTTTTTTTATTTCCTTAGGGTCTAATAAGGAAATAGTCTGGACTTCATTGCTATTTTGTTGGATGGTACTAACAAATTCTTTTACAAAGATCCTGGTAATGGCTTTGAGATGGAACATGTTTAAATCTTGATAGACCTGGGAAGGATTTATGGCTGGTAATCTCCAGGCAGCCTGAGGGTTTTCCTCAACAATTTCCATATTGGCCTCATTTATAGATTGAGATCTTCTCATGGAAAACATATTGGCTAGACCATCTTGACCAGAAGTGTTGGCTTCTGACTCTTCTTCAGACCTCTTTATATCTCTAAAAGACATCGACCTAGAATCCATTCGGACTATTTCTACTTTTACACAGAAAGGGATGGCTTTGAGTATTACTAACTTGACGAATCAAGTCTTCACACAAGTTGTTGGCCTTTTCCCCAGGTAAAAGCTAGAAAGCTTCGAATGAATAACAACACAGACAACACAGACAATTTTTACAGAGAGACAAAAAACTTTAAACAAAACACGCGAATAGCTTGAACAGATCGAGAGAGGCTGTTCTCATACCCAGGGCAGGACAAAGTTGATAACTTCCATGAAGTCAGGAAGAAATCCCTAGAACTAGTACCTGAATTTGGCCCTTTGTTTGAAGGAGCTAAAGAAGAAACATTCCAAGATGGAAGTGGAAGCAACCTGGAAGCATAAGGCAAGGAAAAACAACAATCCAACCCACAGACCATGGAAGAGCTAAATACTTTACTCGGGGCGAGTCAATGATTGTGGTTGGATCCTGTTGGGCCCTTCATTTTAATAAATAGAAGTTGTGTAAGATATTTCATGATTTTGTTTTGATAAAAAAAAAGTTGCGCAAGCTATTTTGGAATCAGACAACCAACCAAAGGAAGGAATAGAAAGCAGAGAAAAGGGAATGCACAACAAGAAACACTTAGAATAGAAAATAGTTGGAAGGACAACACAACATTAGTTTTGGAGAAAGAGGTTGCAACCGAATCAAGAAGAGGAGAGAAATATTGGGTTCTTAACTAGCAATATGGGATTAGATTATACATATGAAATCAGTATGATTGTAAAAGGGGATGATGAGAATTAGGATTATTATAAATTTCTGTTGTTGTTATCTTAGTAAAGTCCTGAGATCTGGGATAGGAACCAGACTGATAATGTAATAGGGTCATGTAGTATTATAGTGTTGGGAAGAGAAAGGGACTAAGATAACCATGTCTCACAGTAGTACAGAAGCATTTGTTGATTATCTTTGGCATGACCAATTGTATTTGTAACTCAAGTTGATATTATATTCTGAATAAGAAACCTGTTATATGATAATACAGTGGGAGGCCCAAATTTTCTTGAAAATATCTTGTGTACTTAGTCTTTTGATTCTATTGAATGTTATGTTATGTTATGTTTTATGTATGATATGCTTAAATGGTTATAGATTGCATGTAAATGTCAACGCAACTCTGTTTATCCATTGTGGATTAGGAAATGTTCAGGACTACAACAGGTTTAAGCTATCTTGCACAGGAACAATATGAATCTTGATACTTCAGAGATCTGATTGAGTATTCTCCTTACCCTTCCCTCTCCTATTCGTCTCGATTGCGCTTCGGGTGAGACTTCTTCCCTCCCAGGAAGATGAAAATGCTAGTGCACTAGACTACATCGGTACCTTTTGTTGGTAACTTGAGAAGGACCCTGGTCTGATCACTTTTGCGCCAACACTTATTGATCTTATCGAGTTTTAAGGAATCATTAGAAGCATCCCTAATGGATTTCCTAGAAATTTTACTTTCTTTATCATACCAAGGGTTGGTCGTTCTATTATTCTTTTCATAGGAAACCTCGAAAGAGAACTTGTTAATAGAAGTGGAAAGGGTAGTTGTAAAATTATGATAGAGTTATTCAATGTTGTCCTTATAAGTTAGGAGATTTAATTTACTATTTAAATGTTTTAAGAAAAGGTCAACTTTACTTTTGTCAAAGCACAAATTCCTTTGATTATCATAATTCTCTTCAATGACACTCCTGTGCATGGAAAATTTTAGAGTTAGGGTTAAAGGTTTATGATCAAAGTCGGACTCATGGTCATTTAAAAGGTCAAAAGTTTATATTTGGTTGGAAACGGGGATATCAAATATCACATAATCTATGAAACTACTACCTAGCCCATGAATACAAGTCATTTGGTTGGAGTTTGGCCACTTCATTACTCCATTGCAATTATTAGGTCTTGAGAGATGCAGAGCTTGACCAATGCAGTACCAATCAAATTCTCAATTAGGTCTTCAGAGCTTCTTTGGTAGCTATTAGATAAAACAAGGTCCTCATCTAGTCATAAAGGATTATGGTTGGAATCAATACTTAAAAGAGTAGTTTGTTTAGTTGCAGTCCTAGCGTTAAAGTCTCCTAGCAAGAGGATATTACCTTCATTTTTCAAACTATAAATATCTTGTTCTAAAATATTATAGGGACAATTGTTATCTAGATTGTTTTTCTTATAAAAAGTAGAATTAATAGGTGCAAAATAACAAATTTCCATATACATCTTCTTAGCATTGGTGTCTGAAATTTCTATCCAAATGTACTGATTGAGAGGGTCGGTCCTATGAAGTTGAATGTGAGGAGAAATGCTCTTTCTAATATAACAAGGTATGCCTCCTATCTCTATACGGTGGGATGTTTTGTTCCATGCCGACCACAAGACAAATCCTTTTATGTTAGGGACCTTAGATTCCTCATGCTGCCAAGTTTCAACTAGACAAATAATATCAATATCACTTGGGATCCAACTTATCATAGGACCTTTGCACCATGGAAAGACACGATAGTTCTAAAAAAGGATCCCAAGTCTCCCAAATACCTATTTATTATTATCCTTTTGGTCTCTATCCCTAACAATAGTTTTTCAATTTCTAATTATTGCCCATTTTCCTTCTTTCCTGGCTTCTTTTACCTTTTGAACTTCCTTCCTTAATTTAGCTTGGTCTTCAGGAATGAGGTCTTCATTTATGAATATTCCTGACCCTTTTAAGCTCGAAGATTTGCTAAGTATATTATATCTATGGTCATTACAACTTACTTTGACACAGATCAACCTATCTCTGTGATCAATTATTTTTCCTAGCATCTCTGCTTCTATGAGGTAAGTTTTATAAATTTGTGATTTATTATTTAATTATTATTTTACTATTCCTAGTGTATCCTTCTCTTGTTGTTCTTTTATACCAAAAATTATGAGGTTCAAGGATCTTTTGTTACACTCATAGTCCAGTTAGATTAGCTTATTCATTTCCTCTGATGGGTTTAATATCTAATTTGTTTTCCAGTTTTTCTTCTAGCTCTTTAATCCTATCTCTCAAGTTGTGATTTTCTTCAACCTCTCCTTCTTGGGTTGATTGTTTATGTTTTTCTATTTCTTGAATCATATCCTTCATTTTCTGCAATTCAATGTGAACCCTAAGAATATATCCTCTATTTGAGTTTGAATGGTATCTTTGAAGAGTCTAATTTTTTTTATCAATCATTACTTCTAGCTCTATTTGGAGTTTAAAGTCTCTTTCTTCACTCCCTTTTTCTAATGATTCTAACTCTATTTGGATTTTGACATCTCTCTCTTCTCTCCTTTTTTCTAATGATTCCATATAATTGTAAGGGTGATTTTGGGGAGGCGGCCTCCCCTATTAGGATGAGTTTTTGGAATAGGTGGTGGAGTGCTCATAATGAAAAGAAGAGAAAAAATGTAACAATTATTATTTTGGATTGACTTTAAAAATGGAAAATATTTTTTTTTAATTGATAAGTGATTCCACAATTATACCTATCATATGTATTATAATTTATATCAAATACATTTTATAGAGAGAATTCATATTAGGATAAGATTACTAATATTATGTATTAAGATTTGATTATTGTAATGATAGATAGTGACAAGTTTAAAAATAAGATTACTCATATTACTTATTAAGATTTGATTATTGTAATGATAGATAGTGACATTTAAAAATAATAAATTATTGAAAGTTAAATTTAATAATGGGTTTGAGTAATTGGTTTGAATAAAGGAAATTCTCTCACACACACAATAAAATTACTACTACAATATTGGTTTCAAATATGTAATACTTTGCTTTAGTGAAGAACAACTTAACTCATTATTAAACACAAACTACATTTCACTACTACATTTCAATAGTGAATTGTATGCAAGCTCTAGAGTAACATTATTAACAATTCAAAGTGTGGAAGATGGTATTTTGCTAGTGCCCGCAAATTTCACAACTAGCCATAATAGTCATTGGTAATCTTGAAGGACATGGTGGGAGTATAACTATGATCTCACTTGGCATTATGCCATAGCAAAAAATTACTGTCACCTATATATGAAAAACAAGATACTTCTTAATATTGCTTTAAACTATAGTCAAATCCACCTGTGACTTAAGAGGGGTTGGCATAAAGATGTCAAGTCTTGGCTAAATCATTAGAGTCTAATAGAAGAGGACCTCACTTTGTTGAATATTTATAGCATTAAAAATACTAACACATTTAAATTTAAGGAGAAATTGTGATGCAATAAATAATTAGAGGATAAGAGAAAATTAAGATATTACAAAGAGGTCATTAACCCTAATCTAAAATATAAAAAGTATCTCTTTATTAGAGATATCATAAAGAAGAAAATCAACAATGCTAAAATAAGAACAAACTCTCATAAGCTTCATAGTGAAAAAAGGTGTTGAACCGTTCCTAAAATGCTATGGAGGGAAATAATTTGTCATTTTTGTAATACTAAAAAGGTGGAGGATGAAAAACACTTTTCTTAGAATGTTTGCATATTCCCACATTAATTCTCAATTCAAAATAGTTGTAACGATACCAACCTTCCTAACATGTCAATTCATTAAAACTATGGAGATTTAGGAAAGATTATCTCTAATATTTTCAAGCATAGAAAAAAATTATAAATCAAATCAATTAATTCATTACCATTTTTATTAAGGTCTAATAGACCAAAGTTGGTCTAAGAGGATGATAACAATCATCACACACACACACAGAGGAGAAACCCCCTCAGCGTTTCCTTGCATTTCAATAAAATACCCAATGTAAACTCACTAATACTTATGGCACATGACCAAATGGGACAAGAAGTGAATTATGCAATAGAAGCCAGCTAGCTTAGGGGATGAACCTTAAAACCTCTTGCATAAAGCTCAAAGCAATCAACAACTTGAACTAACTCACTAGACTTTCATATATATATATATATATATATATATATATATATATATATAATTCCAACTTCAATTTAGGGAATGTGGTGAGGCTTTTCCCCTTACATCATTTTGATATATGGGACTTGGATTCAGTAATTTAGTGAGTTTTAAAATCTAATAATTGAAAAATGCAAAATTCAAAAAACAAAACAATAATCATATTGCATAACCAAAAGGTTTAAAAAGAATAACAATAATCTTTGTTTGACTATAGTTTTTCCCACTAGATTGAATGGCTTTTTTCGTTAGCGTTAAATGCTTATTATTATTGACATTTTCTTTTAATTCTCGTCGCATAAATTATATAACTATTTTTCTTAAACAAAATGTTTACAGTAAAATAAGAAATATATTTTCTAGGTGTATATTAAAAAATTTAAAAACTATACACGTGTATAGTGCCAGAAAATTCAGCATATTTTAGATTTTCAAAATTGGACGATCAAGGGTGACCTCGAATTCGAGGGTTGCTGGAGCCTGGACGGGGCTCATTCCCAATTTCCCACGTATTGTTCATGGACAGTACGGCCACTTGCTCTGCTCGAAATTTTGACAACTGGTATGTCGTAGGAAACCGAAAGTTATGTCCCGGGTCCCAATCTATTGACAGAAAAACACGCAATTGTACCCTCCCTAATCATCCATCGTATTAGTCCTTGAAATTATCTGACACACCGCATGTGACAGCCAATCTGGCCTTACTTTAAATCCCTACAGTATTCCACTGGATCTACAATTCAGAGCTGGCATTCCCGGGTCTCCGGAAGAAACTCGAATTCACTGTACAGGCAGCTCTTCGTTTCGCTTACAGTCGTGCCTATTTCTGCATTCTGCAGACACTGTTTCATTTATAAATTTGACAGCTTTTTTCAGAAGTCTTATTTTCTTTGTTGGTAATCAATATGCATCTAGTAGCAGAGTACTAAATTTTGTATAAGCTGGGATATACACAGTGGGATCTAAATACTTTTAAATTTAATTGTGTGTATCCAATTTATACAGCTTTTATTACTTTGTTGTGGGATGTATATTGTTTGTCACGGCTTTTTTCATAAGTCTTATTTTCTTCGTTAGTAATTAATATGCATTCAGTAGCAGAGTACTAAATGTTGTATAAGTTGAGATATACACAGTGAAATCTAAACACTTTTAAATTCAACAGTGTTTATCTAACTTATACAACTTTTATTATTATACTGTCGGGTGTATATTGTTTGTCACAGCCTGTTTGTCACAACCTTTTTCAGAAGTCTTATTTTCTTTGTTGGTAATCAATATGCACTCAGTGGCAGAGTACTAAATGCTGTATAAGTTGGGATATACACAGTGGAGTCTTAATACTTTTAAATTCAACACTGTGTATCTCAACTTATCCAATATTTATTACTCTGCTGCTGAGTGTATATTGTTTGTAGACAGTTCAGAAGTTGTTATTCCGACCATCTTTTTCAAAAGTTTTAGTACTAAATGCTGTATAAACTAGGATATACATAGTGGGGTCTTAATACTTTTAAATTCAACACTGTGTATCTCAACTTATCCAACATTTATTAATCTGCTGCTGAGTGTATATTGTTTGTCTGACAGTTCAGAAGTGTTATTCTGACAACCTTTTTCAAAAGTTCTATTCTATTTGTTGGTAATCAATATGCACCTAGTAGCAGAGTACTAAATAATGTATAAGCTGGAATGTACACAATACATCTAAATACTTTTAAAATCAATGTGTGTATCTTAACTTGTACAGTATTTATTAGTCTGTTATCTGGTGTATGTTGTTTATAATTATCATTTGGATGTTAAAATTGTAAATATCAATTATTAATATTATAAAATTATATGATAATAAATATATTTAAAAGTTAAAAGTACATTTTTATTAAAAACAATAATTTTAATAATTCAATTTCTTTTGGTTAAAACATAATAATTTTAATAATTCAAAATTATAATTTTAACAATTTATTTTAATAACATATCAACATAATAAATATAAAAAAATAAAAAATTATAAAATCATTTATAATTTTTCCTTTCTAACTCGAGACCAATCTTCCTTGAAAATTTTCTACTTTCAAATTTCTGGTCAATCCAAAACTCAAATTAAGCAAAATCTCTAAAGTAAAGTTCTGAAATGCATGAAACTTTGATCGTACAAAACTCAAATTACCCCTAAAAAATTCAAGACCATTTATTTACCTGAAAAGCAGATCTGTTTGCTCCCTAATTATCCTACTCCTATTTATTCAACTCTATTCCACTGATCACTGCACAGTACGAGGGTTACTTACACTGACATCAACCCTGAGAAATTTGAAACCTAAAGAGAGAACACACTGAACACATTGGGACCAAATCTGATCTGTACTGCTCTGACAGTTATAAAGATTTATTGCAGTGCTGCCACAACCACCATTCTCTGCTTTGCAGGCTGCCCGTATCACTAAACGTTAAAACGTGATTCGATTCAGATCATATGGAGAATAAATCCCCTCCTGCTGAGGAATATCAGCAATTTTCCTTTTTGTGCGCGGAAGGGGAATGGACTTTTCCTTTAAATTCTTTTGTTTTTCAAAGTATTCGACTCTCGCTGTTTGTGCCTGACAGGCGAAATACTGATGAAAGAGAATATGGTTAAATTAACTGCTTCTAACAAACTTAGACAGAGAATATGGTTAAATGAACTACTTCCAACAAACTTACACACTTCATTTAAATCCAGCGGAAGATTGCACAATCATCCACCATTTTGTTACTTCATATATTTATTACCTTCTCAAATGACTTATTTAAATATTTTATGTTTTTTATTTTTTTGGCATTTTTTTTACTGGTTTTATTTAAAAAAATAGTTAGGAATAGCAGATTTCAGTGATTGAGGACATTTTTTTGCTGGTGTTATAGAGGTTTTTGAAGGCTTCAATTTGAACACTCTAAACAATTACGTTGTCCAATTTTAATGGTAATTGCTAAAAAAAAATAATAATAAACATAGAACTTTTAGACTAAACTTTCTCAAATAATTTAAAATAAATTAAACTCATCTAAATCCAACTAAATTGACTCTTTCTTTCACCATTAACTTGCATAAATAACTAAGGTTACCTTTAAAAGTGCATTTTGTTGCCTCTCTCTTTCACCATTAGCTTGCATAGCCATGGACAATTTTATGGGATGTAACAACCTTTTTAGTACCAAAGCCTTTTTTAGTACCAAAGCATAACATTGATGTTTGGCACATGTAAGTGGGTCCATTACATGACAATTATGAATATAGAGTGTGTGTGGGGTATTTATATTTGAAGAATTATTTAATTGTTTTACTTTTTGGATTTATTTTAATTATATGTTTATTGATTTTGATAGTATATAGATCCAAAAAAATAGAATATTTAAAAGATTCTTTTTGAAATGTGCCTATAAACCATATTTAAATCTCATTATATCACAGAAATTGCATAAATTATTTGCTAAAAAAAAATTGCATAGATTACTTGCTCAAATAAAAAATAAGGTAGAAAATTCATTTATACAAAATTTCATACCGAATGTTAATGATCTAGAGTCAAAACCTTATAATCAAATAACATTTTTTTAAATAAGGTAGAAAATTCATTTATACAAAATTTCATACCGAATGTTAATGATCTAGAGTCAAAACCTTATAATCAAATAACATTTTATCATTTAATAATTAAATGAAGAAAAAATTATAATAACATTTTATCAATTAATAATTAAATCAAGAAAAAAATTATAATTGCACACTTACTTATTTAGAGTAAAAAATTTTCAATTTTATGTAATGCAATTTATTATCAACCAATAATTATGGAAATAATTTTGTATACCTTTCAATCTTGTGACATGCAACTTATTACTAACTAATACTAAAGTGAAATATGGGATGGACATGTAAGAAGAAGAAAGATGCAAGAATTAAGGAGAAAGTGATGTGATGAGTGGAGTTGGTGGAGTAGTTGTGGTTAAAGTATTTTCAATTATAATTATTTATATGTATGGGTGGGTTTTCACAATTACAACAGTGGAGATGGATATTTAAAACAAGGAAAATAATTTAAGTTAGGATGGATCAAAGTTTTTACTAAGAAATCCTACCATGCTACTAAACATTAAATGAGAGGCCAAAGTCTAGAGATTTAAATCATGAAATTGACATTTAAATGAGAATTTCAACAAGTGTGAAATATTAGAAAGATAAAATAGAGAACCTTCATGTTGCTAATATAAAATTCAAAATCCATACAATATACAAAGAATTCATAAAATGTAATGTATTTAGTCATAATTATTGATGAAAATAAAAATAAAAATATGTTATTTGAAACATTAATACTCTAGAGTTCAAGTGTTTCAATCTTATATTATACAATTCAGTATCAACCATAAATTAAATTAAGCAGAAACAAACTTGTAAACTTACAATTTTGAATCTAACCTTTCAACCTTATGTCATACAACCTATTACCAACAAACAAATGAATTATTACATTAGAGAAAAAGAAAATAATTGAAAATGTGAAAACACAACAAAATAAGTCTCCCTTTCCAAATTACCTTACACGGAAGACAAGAGGCTACCTAAAATTGCTTCAAAATCAAGTCATAACCACCATCGACTCAAGCGAGGATTGCATAAAGACGCCCGGTCTTGGCTAAACTATTGGGGAATCATGGAAGAAACCATTTTGCAGAAAAAATATACTATTAAAAAAAATGTCAAATCAAAATTTAAAGAGAAAATGTGGTGTGATAAAGAGTTAGAGGAGAAAAGAAAATTAAGGTATTATAAAGATGTAATCAAGCCTAATCTAGAATATCAAAATTATCTATTTGTTTTTCCAAGTGTAAAGAAAAAAATAAACATTGCTAAGATAAGAACAAATTCTCACAAGCTCCATAGTGAAACTGGGCGTTGGTCAATTCCTAAAATGCCATGGGATGAAAGAGTGTGTCACCTTTGTGACACTAAGAAGGTTGAAGATGAAAATCACTTTCTCTTAGATTGTCCAGCCTATACCCATACTAGATTTCATTTTCAAAATATTTATCACACTACCAACCTTCCTAACATCTTAACTCAACAAAAGTATGGTGATCTTGGAAATCTTCTCTTAATGTTTTTCGAGCACTGAAACAAAATTCTAAAGAATCATAAGTAATCACTTACCCTCTTAAGGTCCAATAGACCAATTCGGTCTTAGTGGACGTTAATCATCATCATCATCTATTTGATCAAATATAATGTTTTTTATGTTTATTATCAAAATTAATTTAATGGCTTAAAAGTTTCCCCACTAAATTAAAACCAAGACAAATTTTAATGGGAATGGGTGATTATGTTAACAATGATGTGGATTAAAACTTCAAAGGTTGTGAAGGGATGGAATTAATTTCTATATTTGGCAAAGAGGCCCATGTTATTTAAAGAGAAATGGTGGTTAATGTTTGATAGAGGGTACTTAAATCATCTTGTTTTCAGTGAGGGTAGATTTTTTGGTAAAGAAAAGTTTTGTCCTTTCCATTCATTTATGATGATCTGGGTCATCTTAAAATGGACCAAAACCATTGCGAAAAAATTCTATGAACAAAGTTTCCAACAATGAAGTAGAACTCTAACTTTCAACAAAGTTCTCATCAAATTTAGGGGCATTTTTGCTAAATAAAGGAGGTGATATGAATGCCATGTATTTTGTGTTGATAAGTATCAAGAAAAGTGTTAAACATAAACATAAACATTTAACTCAAATTATAAAGGAGTAATAACTATGTGTTCCTTTAAACATTTTGTTTTTGTTAAATCATAACACTTAGTAGAGTTCTATATCTTTACCATTCACTTAATTGATAAAATTAGAAATGCAAAGTATCATGGGAGGACTACAACCCTTATAGGTTACACTTCTTAAAACATCTTAATATTAGCTCACTTACAAAATAGGGCAAATTATAAAACAAAAATCAAATATGTATTTATATGACTTGTAAAAAGATGAAAAAACAAGGCAAAACTAGTTGAAATATCTCAAATATGTATTTAAATGCTTATAAAACAATGGGAAAAAAAAGGGAAAGTTGCAAAAAAGTAAGTCACTATCTTCAAGTAAGATTTAGTAAATAGATACTTTATTTAAGCATACTTGTTATTGGGTAACTTGGAGAGAACCTATAGTAAGGAAAATTTTAGGGGCTAAATTTCACCCATGAGCTAATTTTCCATGTTTTTCCCCCAAAAAATTCACCAATTTCTGTTTTTTTTCTTTCTAAAAATGATTCGCCCTTGAATTATTTTACCTTAAAAATCATCAAAATTTTATAGAAATTGTATAAGATCTTTATAAATTTGAATATTTTTACAAAAAAAATTACATTTTATAGTTTGCATATTAAATACTAGTAAGATTCGCCAAGGTTTCTACGTTTTAATATAAATTCTCATCTTTAAAATAATCCATGGTCTACAAAACATACAAGCATGGATTAACAAGCAACAAGCGGTAGGCACATTGTGATTGTAAGTCAATGGTGCATATAGCTCAATGTCATAATGACAAACTTCACATAAATGTTGTTTATGTATGCTCTAGTTTGGAGTTTCAACTTTCAAAGTTTGAAACTATGTTCAACCCAGTGAAATAATTATGGACACGGGTGGCAGACAACTTCTCAATAATGAATTTTCTAGCATCACAATTATGATAAGCACTATAATTTATATGATAGTTGATCCAGAATGGGTCATTATATAATTTTTCATCTATCTTGGTACTTTCTGGGTGGAAAAAATGGAGGAATTAACTTGCAAGCCTCATTTTAGGGGTAGGTTCAACTTTGGTGATTTGGAAACTTCAAAATCCAATTTGAGGAATCGAATGACAATTTTTGGGGTAAAAAAATTGCAAGCTTAGTTCATATCCCCTCAACGCTATTCTACACATTGAAATATTTCCATCGGTGCAAAAATCACCTTAATTGGAGTTTGTGTGTGAAATTTATGTCTCCCACAAGTTAACCTACCTCATTAACCACCATGGTATCGAGTGGATGCCACATCAACCCCTTTACTCACACATGTTGCACTAGTCATGTGTGGACTTTAGACAAGATTCTATAGGGTCCAAAACTCTAACACTAATTGAGGGTTGAGGCCTGTAAAAACACTAACCCTAACCCTAGACGGATATCATGCTATGTTAAATATTGGGTGCTAGGAAGAGAAGGGGTTCCATTCCTTTGGTATTATTATTGTTCCATAATTGAACAGAGCATCTAGGAGTGAGATATTAAAACATAATAGAGAAGGTACACGATTCAGTAACAACCACTCAAGACACAATGTCCATGGAAATTCCATAGTGAGTAGAACATGGGCATCATCTTCTAAGTGGGTTTTCTCCTATATGAGATTTCTAAAGACACATCTTGTATTCATTTGTGTGGATGATATGTTATTTGTTTGTTTCTTTCATTTCAGTTTTAGTTATTTCCTTAATCTTGTACATAAGCTAATAATATTAAATCTAAAATTTAAGTTAATAAACTACATAATAAAAAAATTCATAATATTGTAAGATTTATTATGATGAATTGTTCAAGTAAAATATCTATAACTATATCATTATTTACAAATCAATAAAAATCAAAATTATAATAAAACAATTATTATTTATTTTGAGAACATAATAATAATAAATATAATAAAAACATAATAATAATAAACTAAAATTTAATAATAATAATAATAATAATCATCATCATCATCTTGTGACAATAAAACTAAAGTTTAATAAATTGTTTAATAAATAGTAAACTCTAAGAATGTGATCTCCAATTCAATAAACTTTAAACAACATATATGTGCATGGTTTCCCATGCATAAGATTTGCCCATAAAATTTATATATAATAAATAATAAATATATTTATGGATGATGAATGCATTTCCAAATATTTATATTTTAAATATGCCCATGATATTTGATGATTATGTACCACTAGATATGTACATATCAACCATATTCTTTATATCAAATCAAAACCTTATAATCAACTAACATATTATCAATTAATAATTAAAACCTTATAATTATATAATTAAATAACATAATTAATTAATAATTAATAATTATTATATTAAAAAATTATATTATTATATTAACAAAATTATATTATTATATTAAAAAAATTATATTATTACATTTAAAAAAAAATTGCTTTTACGCATCAAAATATTTCAATCTTATATTATACAATTTATTATCAACTAATAATTAATTATTAAATTTTGGAAATCTTATATTAGACAATTTATTATTAATCAATAATTAATTATTAAATTATAGAAATGATTTTGTATACTATTTTCTTAATTCAAAGTCTTTTAATCTTGTGACATGAAATGGACATGTAAGATGAGGAAAGAATGAAGGAGAAAGTGATGTGATGAGTGTAGTTGGTGGAGTAGTTGTGACTAAAGTATCTTCAATTATAATTATTTATATAAAGGAAGTATGGGATGGATATGTAAGATGATGAAAGAATGAAGGAAAAAGTGGTGTGATGAGTGAAGTTGGTGGAGTAGTTGTGACTAAAGTATCTCTAATTATAATTATTTATATATAAGTGAGCTTTCACAATTACAACAGTGGGGATGGACATTTAGAACAAGGAAAATAGTTTGAGTTAGGATGGACCAAAGTCTTTATTAAGAAATTCTACCATACCACTAAACATCAAATGGAAGACCAAAGTCAAACATTTAAACCATGGAAATAACATCCAAATGAGAACTTCAACACACTTGAAACATTAAAAAAATAAAATAGAGAACCTCCATGTCATCGTAATATAGGTTTGAGGTGGTTCATATATTATGTAAACTTCATACAATGATATTGTAGGTAATGTGTGTGTGATTAATATGAAATGCAAAATCCATACAATATACAAAGAATTCATAAATTAAATGTAATGTATGTAATCATACTTATTAATGAAAATAAAAAGTAAAACATGTTGTATCAAACATTAATAGTTTGAAGTCCAAATTTTCAATCTTAAGTTATACAATCTATTATTAACCAACAATTGATTAAATTAAGGATAAACAAAACTATAAACTTAAAAGTTCAATGCAAAGCTTTGAATATTATAACATACAACCTATTACCAACAAACAAATCAATTAATTATGGCATTAAAGAAAAAGAAAATAACTCAAAATATTCAAAATTTACAACAAAATAAATCTCCCCTTCCAAATTACCCTAAACACTCTTTTAATATCAAATAGAATGTTTTTTTTATGTTTGTATAACATATAATGTCAAAAATATTGTTTTTTAATATTTATTATTAAAATTAATATAATGACTTAGAAGTTTTCCCACTAATTTAAAACCAAGTCAAAATTTAATGGGAATGGGATGTAGATTAAAACTTCAAAAGTTATGAAGGCATGGAATAATTTTTATGTTTGACAAAGAGGACAATGCTATTTAAAGAGAAATGTTGGTTGGCGTTTGATATAGAGTACTCAAATCACTTTATTTTCAATGAGGTAGATTTTTTGGTAAGAAAAAGTTTTATTTTTTCTATTAATTTTTTTGGAAATCTGACAATCTAGGTCGTCTTAAAATGAACCAAAATTCTTGGAGAAAATTTCTATAAGCAAAGTTTCCAACAATAAAGTGAAACTCTAACTTTCAACAAAATTCTCGTCAAATTTAGGAGCAGATTTTGCAAGATAAAAGAAGTGATATGAATACCTCATATTCCATATTGATAAGTATCAAGAAAGATGTTAAATGAGACTAAATATTCCATACAAGAGTAACCATAAACATTTAAAACCATAAGCATTTAACTCAAATCATAAAGTAATAATGATGAGTTACTTTAAACATTTTTTTGTTAAATCGTGACACTTAGTAGAGTTCTTTATCTTTACAATTCACCTAATCGATAAAATTAGAAATGCAAGTTATTATGGGAGAACTATAACCCTTGGTAGATTACACTTCTTAAAATATATTCTTTACTTGGTTCATTTACAAAATAGAATAACTTATAAAACAAAAATCAAATATGCATTTATATGACTTGTAAAATGATGAAAAAGTAAGGCAAAACTATTTGAGATTTATATTAAGAAAAAATCGAATATACTTAAATGCTGGTAAAAGAATGAAAAAATAAAGAAGAATTGCAAAAAAAAAAAAATGGTCCTTACTTTTAAGTGAGACTTAATAAATAGATAATTTGCTTAAGCATACTTATTATTGGGGCAACTTGGAGAGAATTTATAAAACTAACGAACATGGATTAACAAGCAATATGAGGTAGGCATGTTGCAATTCCAAAGCAATGGTGCATATAGTTCAATGTCATAATGAAAAATATTGCATACATGTTGTTTAGCTATGGTTTGGTTTAGAATTTTAACTTTTAAATCTAGTTAAATAATTATGAACATTAGTGACCAAACACTTTTCAATAATGAATTAAGTTAAGCTAAATACTGCAAATAGTGGTCAAAGTCAATAATTTACAACCTCGATAAATTGAAAGCCTTTTAATAGAAAAGTTTCTTAACATTGTTATTATTTACATAATTTTATTTTTATTTTTTTTGACAGAAACGTTTAGAGAGATTTGTATTAAATGTGGACTAGCCACTAATCGGTTACAAAATGGCAAAGCTACACTGAGCTGCTGCCTGCAATAAGCTAAGATGCATTACTAGAAATGCTAAAATTAACTATCACCGCCGGAAGCGGATCTGATCTCCTAAACACAGAATTATTTTAAAGCCTTGGCTTCTATACAAAATGTCAAGATGCTTGAGATGAGGGGAAATCACTGCAAACCAAGTGGATGACTACTCTTTGAGATCCTTTCCCCATTCGATATTCAGCTTGGACATTTTTCCTTCCAGTTCACCAATCCGTTCCTCAAATTCATCTTTTGGGTTCTTCAACTCCTTGTGTAATTTACTGAGCTCCTCTGTGAATCCAAATTTGACAGTGGAAATATCTTGCTCCAGTTGCTCCAGCCGTCTGCCTGCCTCGGAATCTAAGTTCTCCAGGAAATCGAGCTGGTACTGGAGCTTCTGCTTCAAGTTTTCCAGCATATCATCCATAAGTTTCAGTCGCTCCTCCATGGTGAGATTTCGGCTAGAACTTGCGGCCATCTTCCCCCCTCTGTTCCGCGCGCACTTAATCCTCTCAGTCGGGTTCGCTTCACAGCTAAAAATGGGTTTGCTTCCAAGCTGAGGACGCTTCATGAATTTAATCTTGCCCTCCCTGCATCCATCATTTCGCCCCTCCTTGATTTCCCCAAGAGGCATGGGCGGATAGTCCTGTTGTCCCCTCTGTGCAATAGATCCGATCTTTCTTGGGTCGTCCTCTGCCCAATATGTCCTGTCGCACGCCTCTTTATTGGTTGGGTTTGGACGCTGTCGATTTGGCTCTGTCCCCCACTTTGCCACTTGCATGAGCCTCTATTTTAGTTTGGAGATGGGTCACGGTATGTCCACCGTGGTTAACTGGCCACTTATGTTCATACATCCTGGTGCTAGTAGGACGCCTCTATTCGCCTCTTCGTCCGCTTCCTTATTCAACTCTCGTAGAACATGAAACAATTGGAATGAGTCAAACTTTTTGAGGAGAAGGCGAATTATGTCCAGCAAATTATTGAGTTGAGCGCTTTGGTTTTTTGAGTGATGGATAATGGCACTAATTAACATGTGGGAGTCTCCTGTGATAATCAAATTTCGGATTTCGTTCCTTCTGGCTTGGCACAGGCCTTGCCATAGTGCCATTGCTTCTGCATAGTTGTTGGCGGCGATGCCTAATCCAATGGTGTATCTCACCATGACTTCTGTGTTAGGGCTCACAATCATTCCACCTCCTCCTGCTTGACCTAGATTGCCTTTTGAGGCCACGTCGAAGGACAGGATATAGGCCTTCCTTTCATTTTTCCATTTATCGAATTCCTTCCTCCCTGTCCTTATTTCCCAATTCTCTTGAATTATGGTGTTGCGTGTGTTTCTGGTTTGCATTTGAATTTTGAATTGGGCCAACCAAAGATCTTCTTTTTCTTCCATCTTCCTGCTGTATTGAGGATGACGATGGCAACTGGCCCATTCGCCAAAGAATGCTTGGACATTTGCACTCACTAGTGGGGCACTCCTCTTCTTATCCCTGAACACTCTGTTGTTTCTTTCCAACCAGAGCCCCCACAGGATAAACCTTGGGATTGTTAGCCAAAGCCCCGAGGCATAACTTTGCTTCTTACATTGGAAAGGATAAAGGGCGTTCCAACTTTGGAAGAGAGTCTTAATGTCTTGAGGAAGGGGAAGATCAATTTGCAACCCGACTGCCAGCCTCCAAACTTCTTTTGAGTAGCCGCAGTTGAGAAGGAGATGATCTGAAGTTTCTTCAGCTTGTTGACACAAGGGGCACCTGAAGGGGCCCTCCCAACCTTTCTTTTGGAGGTTCTCCCCTGTTTGAATGCTGTTATGACTGACAGTCCAGAGAAACAGGTCTATTTTGGGGATGGATTTAGACTTCCATATGGATTTCCAAAGGGCAGGGTTGGGTGGAACGTGGGGGATGCTTCGGAAGGTGTTATATCCCAATGAGGTGGAGTAGGGCTGAGCATTCTCCCCCCACCCTCTCTCATCTTTCCATTTTTTCTTTAGTGGGGATTTCCCCTGAAGTCTAATCTTTAGGGCGCACCAGTCATCTTCTAAGTCCGGAGGAAGGTTGCCCACTTCCCATCCTTGCCACGACTGGCATCTGTCATTCCCCCACGTTGAGATATCAAAGAGAGTCTTCAGATTTTTCCCGTCCATCCAACCTTTTAGACGCTGCAGGTCCTGACTCCACTCTAGAGGGGGGTCACCTAGAATAGAGTCCTGCCAGATTTTAAATTTTTTCCCATTTCTCGGCACCCAGGTAAGGTGAGGAATGAACAGGGCCATGGCCTTTTTGCAGAGAGTGAAGATTGGGGACCCCTTAGTCTCTCTGCAAGTGTTTTCTATGCACCTCTTCCTTGCGCTTCTGAAGTATTTTTTCCACAAAGCATCCTTTCTCTAGGAAAGATCGCCACTGACAATGTGCCACAACAATTTCGCCCCTAAAGCCAGATTCTGCATTTGGGTTTTTTTGAAATTGAGACCTCCTTCCAAGAGGGGTTTGGATATTTTGTCCCAATTTATAAGGTGAAGTCTTCTGCCTATTTGCTTCCCACCTTCCCACAGGAAGCTTCTCTGCATTGCCTCCATTTTTTGGATTATGGAGCTTGGTGCTAGAAGCAAAGAATTATGGTAGATGGGTACACTAGCCAGGACGGATTTGATTAAAACTATCCTCCCTACTAGATTTAGCCAATTCGCCCCCCAGGAGAAAATTCTCCTTTTTAGCTTGTCTATTAAGTGGTTCCATTGTGAGGCCCTTGGTGCAGCCTTAAAGATAGGGATTCCCAGATAGGTGAAGGCCTCCCAGTTAATGTTCCCTTCCATCCCCAAAGCTCTGGAAATTCCCAGCATTTCTTTGGGTGTTATATTCCATCCATAAATCTTTCTTTTTGTTTGACTTATCTCACTTCCTGATGCTGCAGCATATGCATCAAGCTCCTCTTTGAACCTTTTTTCTACTAACAGACTTGCCCCCCCTAGTAGCAGGGTGTCGTCTGCAAATTGCGCATGGTTAATTTCCTTCACACCTTGTGCTATTCTTAGCCCTTGGAGGTTGCTTTGGATTCTGAAATTTTCCAGCTGATAGCTAAGGACCGAGGCTTGGATTGCATAGAGGAGGGGCGAGAGAGGGCATCCTTACATTAAACCTCTAGATGCCTTGAAAAATTTTGTTACTCTTCCATTTACCATGGGGGCTATCCATGGCGACCCTATGTAGGCTCTTATCCAATTCACAAAGGACTGATCGAATCTGAACTTCCTCATTACCTCAAATAGGAAATTATGACTGACTCTGTCAAAAGCATTTGAAAAATCTATTTTAATAATCATACCTTTATCTTTCCTGCGCAGACTTGAGTGAAGAGCTTCTTGCACCAGAATTATGTTGTCTGCTATTTGCCTACCTTTGATGAAGCCTCCCTGGTTCTCAGGGACTATGAGAGGGAGAACTTTTTTGAGCCTGTTTGCGATGACCTTGGTAAGAATTTTATAGCTTGTGTTATAGAGGGAGATCGGCCTAAATCGACTAAAGATGAGCGCTCCTTTCTCTTTTGGGATAAGTGCCAGGAAGGCCGAGTTTGTGCTTCCTCCTAGCTTGCAGCTCGATTGTGATTTCCTTATCATTTTGGTTAGATCAGATTTGATTATTTCCCAGCACTGCTGATAGAATCTGGCTGTAAATCCATCCGGTCCGGGGGCCTTATCCGGGTGCATTTGGTCCAGTGCCTCTTTTATTTCTAGCTGCGTAACTTCCTCCACAAGCCTGAGATTGATGTCGTCTTTTATTAGATTTGGAACAATGGAGAGGGGATACCTTTGTGGGTCCATGCTTACCCTTTGTGTTTCTGAGTAGAGGGTTCCAAATGTTTCAAAAGCTGCCTGTCTAATGCCCTCTGGATCAGAGATTGTGGTGTTTTGGACTTGGATTTCTGTCACAACCTTATATTGTTTCCTTGCTTCCGCTTGCTTATGAAAATAACTCGTGTTTTTTTCTCCCTCCTTCAGCCAGAGACTTCGAGACTTTTGCCTCCAATAGCCTTCTTCCTCTCTGCAGGCCTTGTGCCATTTCCTTTGGAGTTGATCCTCTTTAAGTAAGTCCTGTTGTGTGATCTCCCTTGTTTCCAGATCGAGCTGATGACTCTCTAGACTCCTTTGGGCTTCTGTGCGCAGAGTGGTTGGATCAGGTTGTCTTTTTTCCTAGCCTTTTAGCTCAGCCTTAAGTCTACACAATTTTTCTTCCCAGACATAAAATGCGGAGCCATTTACCTTGCTTGTCCATACACTGGAGACTTTGCACATAAAATCTTTGTCCCGTGTCCATGAAGGATTAAATCTGAAGGGGATGGGCCCCTGGCCTTGGTCCTTCCTTAGCTCTAGACTGATTGGCTTATGGTCAGAGGTACTATGGGGGAGGATTTCTGAAGTGGCTATGAGCCCAAGGGTCAAGAACGAACTTTGGACAAGGAATCTGTCCAAACGGGTTGCGATGTGCCCTGGGCCTACCCTTTTGTTGGTCCAAGTGTAGTGTCACCTGAGAGGCTTAATATCCATTAAGTCCCATGCTGATATTAGGTCCTCCACCCATTCTCTAGCTGGGTCCCTTACAATAGATCCTCCACACTTTTCTTCTTGGGCCAGAGTTACATTTAAGTCCCCTCCTAAAATGATGTTTTCTAGTTCATTATTTGTTAGGTAGTCTAGGAGGGCTTTCCAACAATTCTTTTTTTCTTCTGTATGCTGTGGGACATAAATGTTAAAGAGTCTTATCGTATGCCCTGACTCCCTGTGGAGCAGTTGGGAAAAGATCCAGTGCATGCAAGAGTCTAAGCGGATCAGGTCTATTTTGGAGGCGTTCCACAGGGTGCAGAGCCCTCCTGACGCGCCTCTGGCGTTTTTGGCTAATCCTTGGCTGCTTCTCCATATGTTTTTTGAGACTTTAATAGAGTCCTGCTGACTCATCTTGGTTTCCTGGATAAGTAGGATGTCCGTTTTCGATGCTCTGATTATGTCCTTGAGAGCTTCTTCCTTCCTTTTGTTGCCTAGACCCCTACAGTTCCAGGAAGTTAACTTCATTGACTACTTTGGGGGGGAGAATGGCCTCCTTGGGAAGCCTTGGCTAGTTTCTTGGTTTTCCTTACTCCGGTCAATTGTTTAATGGTTGGTTGTGCTCCTTTTAGAACGTCCTTGTAGGTTTCCTGATCACTTTCCTCTTTTTTGGATTTCCTGCCTCTCCCCGACTTCTTTGGGGTGTCCCAGGCTTCACTTGCTCCTTCTGAGTCATTCCCTGACGAGATCTCCCCCTCCTCGGCACCTTGAGTTGCCCCAATCCTTGGAGGGGATATGGGTTTCTCCACTTCTTCTGTTGCTTTTTGAGTTTCTGCGATTTCCGGGATTTGGGCGCCTCTTTCTTCTTCATCTTGGGCGCCTTTGTTTGGATCCACCGTCTCACTTCCATTACCCAGTGCCATGAATCTGTTATCCGTCTCTCTATTTCTGGGCTTGTCTTGAGAGGGATTTGGATTTTCCCTTCTTGGGCCTTTGGACTTCGACCTTCCTTTCCGGGGCTGTTGCCAACCTTCCTCACCTGCTTTCTCTGTATTTGGGGCTTTTGGGAAGTTTCTTTGAAAATGTCCATATTCATGACATCCTCTACATTTGAACGGGAGCTGCTCATAGTCCAGTTTTTGTAGATGTTGCCAATCTCCAACCTTCAGTTTTACCGCTTTCGGCAAGCCTATTTCCAAATCCACTTCCACACAAATTCTTGCATAAGAATATTGGTCTTTTGGGTCGGCTCTGTCAATGTAGTTCCCTAGTCCATTTCCGATAGCTTGCATCGACGAAGAGTTCCAGTAGTGGATTGGTAGGTTTGGAAGTCTGACCCAGACAGGGACGTCTTTTGGCACTTCTGAAGCTGGGTCAAAGTTTGGAGTCCACCGGTTCAGATAGAGCCCCTGTGTGCCCATGAAGTATGGCCCATTTCTGAAGATTAGATCACGGTCCTTCTGGGAGATGAATTCGAAGATGAAGTAGCCCCTTCCAACCACATAACAAGTTACACTGTTTGTTATAAGTGGCCGCCAGTTTCTTTGAATCCAGTTATCCGTTGACTTGGTTGAGGGACAAAGGCCCATGAACTGACCTACCAGACCTCGATCTGAGAGGGAGAGCGCTACTTTCATTGGTTGTTCCGGGGGGAGGTTAATCTCTGGAACATCATCCAGTCGTTTCACAAAACTTGGCGTTTCTTCCTGGGGCGATTTCTTTCTGCAGGCTGGGACTAGTTTCCTGAAGGACGTGGTTGGGGAAGGAGGGGGCGGCGGCTCCCCTCCGCCCTGGCTTGTCATGGCAGCGAAAGAACTCAAACCCTAGTTCAGAGCTTGAGCTTTACCTACGCACGCATTTCTTCAAAATTTTGGCTTCAACATATTCCTATCGTTGTTGTTTAGAGTGGTATTTACATAATCTTATTAATGACTATGAAATTTATTATTTTCCATAATCTTAATCTTATTAATGATTATAGAATTTATATATATAATAAATGTATTTATAGATGATAAAGTTTCTTAATATTGTTATTATTTACATAATCTTATTAATGACTATATTATTTATATACATAATAAATGTATTTATGGATGATAAATGCATTCCATATGTTTTGTCATTGTTTGGAGGATGACACAAACATTGTGATATATGGTATTCAATATTATCGTGA
>ML796901.1:144961-166630 GCA_009831015.1 Picea engelmannii | reverse complement strand
TATTCACAATCTTTTACTATAATGCATTTGCCATTATATTGTATGTCTATATTTATGAAAGAATGAGATATTATTTTTTTGAGCTATGTTCCATACCAATGGTTATAGATTGTTTACATTTGATAATGTTGCAATCTTAAATAATTAAGGATTATTACATGCGAGGCACATAAAAAAAATATTTTGGTAAATTTTACACTATTTTTAAATTACAACAAGATTATTACATGGCATGATCTCTAGTTTAAGGAAGGGAAACTTGAAGTTAAGCACCATGGCTATTTGTTGAAGGGAAAAGTTTAAAAAAACTATATAGAAAGAAGTCAAGTACATAATTAGGAGAAATAATAGGATTACAATGACCAGACTATTAAGAAGAAGCATTACGATTAGACATTGAATAATAAAGGTAGGAAGAAGAATACCTATCCTTATTATAGGAAATTAGGACATATGTAGAAGGCTTGTCGGTAGAAGACTAAAGACCTAATCTTGAAGGATATGTGACGATTGGACATTCAACCAACCTATAGCACCGAATTCCAAAAGGTAATGTGGATAACTACATGTTCTCTATGAGTTCTTCTTAGGTTTTTCATTCTCACACTTCTAAAAGTGAATGGATAGTTGACTTTGGTTGTACCCATAACATGGCTAAAGATGCTTCTTTCTTTTCCTCATTGAGTAATGCTACAAAAGAAAAAAAGAAAAAAACCTTTGTGGCTAATGATTATGATTTAATGTTGTAGTTTGTGGTAAACTTGAATTTTAGAATGGTGTGGTCATTGACATGTATCATGTACCTAGTTTGAGTGAAAATATATTATCTATCCCCCAGCCAACTCAAATTGGTAAGAAGGTATAATTTTGGCCAAATTAACTTGTTGTGAAATATATGCACAATGACGAAGAAAATAACTTCGTCATTGTTATTGTGGGTATTATTGATCTGAAGGACAAGTTTTGTAAGATTTGTGACTTTCCCAAAAAATATCCAAGACCTACTACACTCATAACAAAGATTGAAAAGAAAAGTAGAATCTAACTTGAAAGATCTGAACATCTGAATTTTCAAAGTATGGAGTTGATGGTAAAACATGACATGGTTACTAGGCTACCTAGGGTTTTCCCTTTGATGGTGTATGTGAAGGGTGTGTGCTTCGAAAGAATCACTAGGTTGTTCGACAACATAGGTATTCCAACAGAGGACGAACACCTTTAGTAACCACTCACACAACTAGATCAAAGATCAACACATTGATGTTTTGACGTGGTAAAACCCCTACGGGGAAAATTTCACGACCCCAACCAACGTGGCCACTTGGAGAAGTTTATTAATGCAAAATGAAAAGATTACAGAGATATTTTACAAAAGATTTTCTCACAATCGATCATCGGAAAATGACCCTCCATGCTCTTTAAATAGCGATCATGGACCAATCGGGTTTTAAGCCACAGATCAATGGTCATTAAGATCGAGGAGAATATGAACCATCAGATCACTCTATGTCGAGAACATATCGTGACCACCAAATTTCCTAACTACAAATGCATAGTAATGCATACTAAAGAAACACACTAAGAAACACACTTTTACCTAACAACACATTAGACCAAGTAGATCTTAACTAACACCTAAGTGTTTAAATATCCTAACACCCCCCCTTAAGAACTACTTGGGATAGGATTGAAGGATTTACAATAGTGACACAATAGGAGAAGGAAGGAGGCATTAGAGCCTATCCCCCCTTAATGAAAAATTATTGAACTCCTAACATAGATTGAAGTTTGGAAAACTTTGCTTCTGTAAGAGACTTTATAAAAATGTCTGCAACTTGATCTTTTGTAGGGAAAAAGAGCACTTCAATAACTTGATCATGAATGATATTTTTGATGAAGTGCATGTGTAGCTCGATGTTCTTGTTACGTTGATGTTGAAATGGGTCTTTGGCGAGCTTGATGGCACTCTGATTGTCGCACTAAAGGCTGGTTGGATGCTACTATTGGAATCCAAACTATGAAAGGATCTGTCGAAGCCACAAGGCTTCTTGACTTGCATTTATCGTTGCTCGGTACTTTTCTTCTACTAAAGAAAGTGCAATAGCCTATTGTTTCTTATAGGCCCAAGTGGCAGGTCCTCAACCAAGGCTAAAAACATAACCTGTAGTAGACTTCCGATCATCAGGGTTTCCGACCCAATCTAAATCAGTGAAACCAACCAATAAAGGAGTCCCCCCTGAACTGTAATGTATCCCAAACTGAACTATACCACGGACATAGCGAAGTATCCTTTTAGCTACTTTCCAATGGCGTTCATGGGATGTTTTCATATACTGGGCAACAAGACCAAAAAAAAGGAAATATCAGGATGGGTATGAGTCAAGTATAAGAGGATACCAACTAACTCACGGTACAAGGTGGCATCAACTTCGGGAAAAGTACAAGTGGCAGTAAGATTGACTCTAGAATAGAAGGGATAAGGGGATGGTTTACAATCATCCATGTGAAAGCGATGAAGAAGGTCACAAGCATACTTAGACTGGGAAAGAAAAATTCCTTCATTGGTTTGCAAAACTTGGAGGCCAAGGAAATAGTGCAAAAAACCTAAGTCTGTCATTTCAAATTTCTTCTTAAGGTTGGTTTTCACATGGTTTAAAAGTTTTGAGTCACTACCAGTAAGGATAAGGTCATCAACATAAAGGAAAAGGATTATGAGATGGCTTCCTACTTTCTTGGTATATACATTAAGATCAAAATAGCATCAAGAGAATCCGGTGTCAATAAGAAAGTTGTCCATTTTTTCATACCGAGCTCGGGGAGCTTGCTTAAGACCATAAATAGATTTCTTAAGGAGACAAACAAGGCTAGAGTCATTTTGGACATAGCTAGGAGGTTGTTCCATGTAGATTTATTCTTGCAAATCTACATGCAAGAAGGCGGATTTAGCATCCATCTAATGGACCTCCCATTTATGTGAGGTAGTAAGGGAAAGAACAAGGCAGATGGAATTCATTTTGACTACATGGGAAAAGGTTTCATTATAGTCAATTCCTTCAACTTGGGAAAATCCTTTGGAAACTAACCGAGCATTGTGTCTTTCAACACTTCCATCTAATGCATACTTAGTTCTGTAGACCCATTTACATATGACAAGTTTTCTTCCTTTTGGAAGAGGTACAAGATCCCAAGTATCGTTGGCCATTAAAGAACGATACTCTTCATTCATTGCTATATCTCAATCTGGATGACCTGAAGCTTCTCCAAATGTCTCTGGATCATGTGTATTTGAAACTTGAGCCAAAATAGAAGAGGCTTGTTGGAACTGTGAACGTGTCCGATGTTGATCTGAAGGATCACTGACAATATCACCAACTACTTCTTGTGTTGAACGGACCCATCTAGGAAGTTGTGGAGCTAGTGTTGGTTCAGGTTCAAAGGACTCATCTGGAGGAAGGTGAGCAGGCGGAGTTGGATTTTCATCCTCACTGTCATCATCTGAAGAAGAAACCAGAGTAGGAACAGATGAAGGCACATACGCCAAAGATGGATCATAGGCCGAAGAAGGCACAATCGTCAAATTAGGTTCGTAGGACAAGATATTTTCATCAAATTTAACATATGTTCTAATAATAATTTCATTACAATATGGTTGAAGAGTTATATAACCTTTGACATCTTCAGAATAACCAACAAATATATAGTTCTCACTTTTAGGCTACAATTCTTTCATTTTCTCATCAAGAATGTGAGCCCATGCTATACTGCCAAATACACATAAGTGACTTACATCTGGTTTAATTTTATTCCAAGATTCTCCCGGTGTTATATTTTTAAGAGCCTTTGTGGGAGTGTGATTTACTATGTAATTTGAACAGTTGATTTCTTCCGCCCAATACTTTAGACTTAATCCCTTAGATTGGATCATACAATTGGCCATTTCTTTTAATGTGCGGTTCTTTCTCTCAACAACACCATTTTGTTGTGGTGTATATGGAATAGTGTGTTGCATCTGGATGGCCTTTGTAGTGTAGAACTTGTAAAATTATTATTCACATATTCGTCTCCATTATCTATTCTTAACTTTTGAATTTGATGTCCAGATTGCTTTTCTACAAGGGCCTTGTAGGCCAAAAACTTATCAAAAACTTTGCTCTTAAGTTTTAAGAAGTAAACCCAAGTACATCTGGAAAAGTCATCAATGAAAGTTAAGAAATACTTGCACCCATAAAAATAAGGGGAAGAGAGTAGACCACACAAATCACTATGAACAAGTTGCAAAGGGCCCAAGGTGTGCCAAGAGGCACGTTTGTCAAAACTGTCCCGATGATGTTTTCCAAGAACACAATCGGCACAAACACCATCTCTGCATGAAACAAGAGGAAGACCAGTCACTATCTGTTGATTACATAGTTGTTGCAATGATCAAGGGATCAAATTTTGCTCAAAAATTCAAAGTGCTCGGAATCGCTTCAAAACGGACAAGAGCGTAGGCCTCGTCATTGTGAACCCAACGCAACCCGTTTCGTCTCAAACGAACATCGAGAGAGAGAGATATTGCAATATGTTCAAAAAGTCAAACAGGCAAAAAAAAAGTACACTCACTGTACCGTCCATACAGTCCATACAGGTGACGTGGCAAGGACGTACGACTGTACGCTGACATGGCAGAGGTGACATGGAAATCATCTATTGGCAGACCGTTGGTCGAATGGGAAGTCGACATGTGGCACTGTTTGGGCAAGTGATTGGGTGCCACGTGGCCCAATCATGGGTTGCCACATGGCAGCCTGGTATTGGCATTTGGTTTGTTTGTTAAAATGTATTGGAGTCTGTGGGGTTTGACCCCCAGACCTCCCCACTGCATAGTTCTTTCACAAACTCCGACCGACCAATGGGCTATCATTTATGCCTTGTAATGTATATGAGCTTTATTGTATTTGAATTAACATATTGTAATGTGTGGCGGGGGGTCGGGCCGGGGCTTAGCCCCGACCCGTGGTTCCACTATTCATACATATGACCATGCCTTTGTTAAAAGGCACGTGGAGTATTTCACATATGTTTTCAAATGTAAACCACATAGTTCTATGGTGTGCATGTGACCACATATCACACGGTTGGCGTGGGGTTTTAATACATACCTCGTGGTCTTGTTAACACATATGACCATAACCGGAGCGCGGGGGGATTTTAAATAGTTGTAACGGTTCTAAGCCCTTTTTGCCAATACGCGCGGTCCTATGACCCATGTGCCCAGGTGCTAGGCGGTTAGGGGCCGGTGCGCCCATAACCGTCCTACAATTTGCACCGTTGGCACGGTTGCACCCAATGCTGGGTTTTTACGCTATTTATTGCGTGTGTGCCAGGTTCATTTGACAAGGGTGCGTTTTGTAGATGCAGAGACAACAAGCTTGAAGGGGGGACTTCTAGGAGGCCTAACTTCTTCGTTTTTCGACCGATTGAGGTGCCGAAAAAGCCCAACTTGGGGTTTTTGGACGCTCTGAAGCCATTGGAGCAGTCGGTTGGTCAGTTTGAGCATTGTAAGACATGTTTTTGAGCACTTTGAGCAATTAATAATAATGATCCATTGGAAGCTGGACCAGGAGATGTAGCCCAAGAGAGGGGTGAACTCCTTTATCAATTGTTGTGTTTATGTGCTTATGTTCATTGATTATGTTGTTCTCTATGTGTATTTTGCATGAGTAATCCTTTAATTTATGTGTTGCAAAGTTGATCCATTTGCTTCTAACACGTAACATTTACTTGCAATAATTTCAAGATTTCAAGTCTTCTTCATTTTTAGATCATGCAATGAGCGATAGTTTATATAACCAAACCGCTCATGCCAAAGTTTGCTCAAGTCATTGCTATGAGAAACAAAAACTGATGAAAAATATGATGACCCAAATTTGTCAAACTTGTACAACCTGGTAATATCATCAACAATTCCAATTGCAAGAACATTCTTAGGATATTTTAGATCCTTGATTACAACTTGGTGAGGTGAAAACTCTAAGATTTTACCTTCACCTGAATGAGTGATTTGATATACTGATAGAAGGTTACAAGAAATACTTGGAACACATAATACATCATTGAAATGACCATTTTCTACTTGAACTGTTCCATATTCTTCAACACTAAGAGATCTATCATCACCAACAAATATTTTCTTGGTGTTACATTCATTTAGAGCAGAAAATATGTCCCTATCCTTAGCCATATGATAAGATGCTCCATAATCAATAAGCCACTCATCAAAAGAAGAAGTAGAAGTTGTGTTAAAGGAGAAAACAGAAGCAGAAAGTGCATGTTTATGAGAAGAAAACGAAGAAGTAGAATCAATATTGATGTTGTGCTTCTTCATCATTGCTTCTTAAGTTGCCATCTTCTTGAAATATTTGGACTCATCATGATCATCTTTATCACAAAAGTTGCAATGTATGTCAGTCTTCTTACTTTTATATTTTTCTCCTTTGTCACCATTAGGAGCGGAAGTTGTCTGAGTGGGTTTGGGACCCTTATATTGCTTGTTGTTGTGGCGAGGATGTTGCTTCTTGGGATTCTTGGGTTTATCTTTCTGATGGATGACTAAGGCTTTGTTAGAGGTATCTGCAGTGCTGATCACTCCAAGTTGTACAAGCTTATCTTTGTCTCTAATCAAAGCATCACAAAAGTTCTCAAGACTAGGTTTTTTATAATATTTCCCTAGAGCCTCTTGCATGGCATAAAAGGTAGATACAAACACAAAATATGGACTACCTAGCTTAGAAAGAATAAGATATATGCAATGTTCTTCTTCTATCTTTATCTTACATTCTTCACATAAAGTTATGAGTGTTTTAAACTTAGATAGATAGTCTTCAATGCAAGAAACATCATTTGGACTTAAAGTTAGTACTTGATTTTCTAACTGTTGTGCTCGAATAATATTGTGTTTATCAAACACAGATTCAATCTTGTACCAAGCTTCTTTGGGTTGATCAATTGATTGAAGGTGAAACCTTAAATCAGGAGAGATGGACATTCTGATTAATCCACGTGCTTCGTCATTCCTATTATCCCATTTGACTTTCTTATCAGCATCAGTGGGCGTTTTTTCCTTTCCCAAGGTAATCCGGTACAAGCCTTTACTTCTTAATAAATCCTCCAGATGGGATTTCCAGTGGAAGTAGTTGGTGCTGGTAAGCAAGAGATTACTTGTAAAATCGCTATTAAATATGCAGATAATATGGATTTAAAAATTGAAACTGATGATCTTGATGGAAAGATCTCAAAAAGTTAGGCGGTTTTAAAAAAGATGGCACTGAAAACAAACTTTGGATGTGAGAGTTATGCCATTTTTAAAAAAGGCATAAATGGTAACCAAAGGACCACGTGGTGGTGTAAGTTGCTTTATGAAGTGATCCACTTTTATAAAGAGAAGTGGGGATCACTTTTACAATGAAGTTACTTTATAAAAGAAAATTTGTGTGCAAAATAAATAACTCTAAAATAAAATATTAAAGCTACTTATAGTGATTCACTTTTAGATTTGAAGTGATATACACTTTACAATTTTAACATGAACTTTTTCGAAAACAATAACAAAAAGAGAGACTTGAACTCAAGACCTCTTACGTAATAAGGCAACTTTTAACCAAATGGTCTAGCAAAAAATATTGTATTGTTTAGCAAGAGGATTGGGGTTGTTGTTGTTGTTGTTTTTGTTGGAGAGCATGCTCAAAAAAACTCTTTTCACACAAGAAAAAAATTTTGTTTCTCGATGACAACAAGGGTTAGATCTCGATTAGCTTACCCGAAAGATTCACCTTTTTCTATTTGTTTCCGATTTTTCGAGATCGCACAGAGCACAGGGAAAAGAGAATACGCAGATCTAAAATAGTAGCAACCCGGAAATAAATAATATAAAACCAAAATAATACTCTGCAAAAATTTTAAAAATGCGTATTCAGGCTTTATACCTCCAGATCTGACTGAAATGGCTGTATTTTGGGAAAACAGAAACCTTTTCGAGTGAAACAAAAGGTGTTCCTAACTGAAACGAGCGCTTCGGACGCAATGGAATAGTCCTCTCATCCCAGAAATGTATGGAAATGACAAAAAATGGAGATGAGGCAACTCGACTTCACGATCTCGATCTACAACAAGAGCAGGTCTTCAAACATGCTCTGATACCATGTTCGAAAAACAAGTATTCTAACAGAGGACGAACATATTCAGTAACCACTCATACAACTATATCAAATATCAACACGCCGATGTTTTGACCCGGTAAAACCCCTACGGGGAAACATCCATGGCCCCAACCAATGTGTCCACTTGGAGCAGTTTATTAATGCAAAAGAAAAAGATTACATAGAGATTTTACAAGAGAGTTTCTCACAATTGATCATCGGAAAATGACCATCCATGCTCTTTAAATAGAGATCATGAACCAATCGGGTGCTAAGCCACAGATCAATGGTCGTTAATATCGAGGATAATATGAACCATCTTATCACTCTATGTCGGGAACATATCGTGATCGTCGGATTTCCTAAATACAAATGCATATTAATGCATACTAAAGAAACACACTAAGAAACACACTTTTAACTAACAACACATTAGACCAAGTAGATCTTAACTAACTCCTAAGTGTCTAAATATCCTAACATAGGCTATATTTGAAATAAAATATAATTGGAGAGCAAAGACTTAGTTGAAACTTGTCCATAGTGACCTATGTTCCTTGAACAAACCATCACTAGTAGGTGGAAGATATGTTTTGACCTTCATTGATGAATTTTCCAGGTACACTTCGATATATTTCTTGAATAATAGGGATGATGTATTTGAAAAAATCAATGAATTTATGGCATTGGTCTAAAAGCAATGCAGTTGATCCATGAAATGTTTAATATCAAACAATGGAGAAACATATTTGGGAAAAACCTTTGAAATCTACTTGTCATAGAATGGTATCTCTTGCTATAATTTGTACCTTACACACCTTATCAAAATGGTGTTTCTAAAAAAAAGAATTAGACCTTGGTCAAAATGGCATAGTGTTTGCTTCAAGCCAAAGATTGCTAACTAGCTTTTTAGCAAAAGTTGTTTACTACTCAAGCCATCTTTTGAACTTGATTTTGACCAAAGAAGTATAGAAAATTACTCCTCTTTAGAAATGAAGTGGGAGAAATCCCTCAATTTGACATCTCAAAACCTTTAGATGCAAATGGGCTCATATTCCAAATGATAAAAGAAAGAAACTGGATGCAAAGAGACATACTTGTATTACGATGGGCTACTTTGAATATTCAAATACCTATAGGTTCTCTGATCTAGTCAATCATGATATAATTTATAGGAGATATGTTTTATTTAATAGTATACCTCAAGTATTACTCCATCAAATTCCCATTCTATCTTATTAAGTAGTGGTCCATTGGAAACCTTACAAAATTATGGATTTGATTGACTAGTACATAGAACCATATGTTGGACAAGTTCTGACTCATATACTAGAATTGACTTGTAGTCAACCTTTCATATAAGAGTCGACCACAAGTTTGGGAACCCCTATTCAGTCTATTAATTGTGATTTCTATGTAGGAACTCCTTCAATGAAGGTGATTTGTCTTACTAGATGGGAAACTAATACAATTGAAGCTATTGGTGTTGATGCAAGATATTTCAATTACTAAAGGTATACAATAAGTTAGAAACAAGAGGCATGTGATCTTGATAAGGTGTGTAAGGTACAATTTCTAGCAAGAGATACCATTCTATGATGACTGATGGGTATCATTCCTTGATGAAGAATCAAACATGGGATTTAATCCCTTGACGACAAGCAAAGAGTGTGGTGAAATATCAATGGGTCTACAAGACCAAGTTTGCATCAAAGTTTCTATTGAAATACATAAGGTTTGTTTGGTAGAAAAGGGTTTTTTTTAGTAAGAAGGAATTAACTACACTAAAACTTTTTTCCCTATTGAAAAGACAAATTCTATTTAACCAGTTCTTTCACTTGCTACTCGTTTGTTTTTATGGGAGGTACATTAGATGGATGTCAAAAGTGATTTCTTACATGGTGATATCATTGACAAGATTTATATCGAGCAACCTTGTGGCTTTGAGAAAGATGGAAGTATTGTCCATCAATTGAAGAAGTTATTATATGATTTGAAATGAGCCCCTAGGGCATGGTATGAGAAGATTGGTAATTTTTTCCTCAAAATTGGTTTCAAATGTTGTGAATCAAATCATGATATTTATGTTTTACATGCAAATGGTGAAATTTTAATTGTTGCATTGTATGCAGATGATCTAACCATCATTGGAAGTAATGTTGATTTAATTTTGGGTTTCAAGAAATGATCATAGATACATTTGAGATGTTTGACCTTGGTTTGTTTCATTTATTTTTGGGCATCCAAGTCTTACAAATGGATGATGGTTTATTTCTTTCTCATCTTAAATATGTACTGAATATATTATAGAGGTTCAAAAAGGAATATTGTAAATGGTGTGCTACACCTTACTAGTCAGGAGTGAAGCTAAATAAAGAGTGTAATTCTCTGAAATTCGATGCTACTCTCTACAAGAAGCTTGTTGGTATCTTTATCTATTTGTTGGTGGTTTTGTAGAAAACAAGTATACCAACGACCTAACCTAGTTAGTTGTGAAACTAGGCACATACAATAATGAAAATAAAAGAAACGGGAAGACAATATGTACACATGAAAACACTATATACTAAACCCTAGATTATGCATGGAAGAAGAATAAACACAAAATAATGCTAAAACCTAATATCCAAGCATAATGAATGGTGGGAAATAGTACAATATTTTATTAATCCCATGGAAAAGCATGGGATTAGAATCAACACATGGGAAGATGGCTTTGATGTAACTAGGTAGGCTCCAAATCCTCTCCTTAGGAGGGTCCTTTGTCTCCTTTTGTTCTCCAACTCCAAGATCTTGTAGGAATATGGTGGAACTTCTCAATGGATGAGTGACAAGAAAAACGGTTTCAAGTCTATGTAGAGGAATTTTGATGGCATAACCTTACTTTATGTGGTGTCTTTTAAAATGAAACCCCAAGATCTTTATTTATAGGTGGATACTGAAAAACCTTTTTGGATCTAGTGTGTATGTGAACTATCTCAATGTATTGAGAGGATTCATAAACTTAGTGGACATTATGGAGGACTATATCAATGTTATTAATAGAACAAATGTTTGACAAGGTCCACATGTACCCACTATGACACTTAAATAAGCACAAGGACATTAATGAGTTGTTGGTCAAGTATTTTTGTAATTATGTACAATCAAATGGAATTTAAGGGATTTCCTACATGTCACATGAAAAAAAAGAAGGATAATTTGCATGACATGGAAACTAATCAAATGATGAGTTGACTCAAATAAGTCGGGTACCATAAGATCATATAATCGTGAAATGGGATGTATAATGTAGCTTATGAGTACAAAAGTGATGTATATGGGTGAAACTACTCAAACTACACAGGTGAGAAAAATTAGGCTAATAACACTATCTAACTCACAATCGATTTGATATTTCCTTTGTTGTCAATGTGGTCTCTTGGTCCATGTAGGATATATGGGAGAGTCACTTGAAGATTGAAAAAACAATTGTTCATTATACCAAAGGTACATATAAACAAGTTCGTATAAAATATTTCCATGCTAATGTGAACTAGTTGGTTAGCTAGGATACCAATTTAGATTAGGCTGGAGATGGTGATGACAAGAAGACTACATTTGGCTATGTGTTTCATCTTGGCTCTAGACCCATAGTCTGGTCTTGTAAAAAAAAAAAAGGTGGGTTTTCATCTGATCATGAATACATATAATTGTGGTGTAGTTAATGCTAGAATAAAAGAGGCATGGATCTGCAACCTGCAATATACCAGATGAATAATAATATGTGGAACAGAAATGTTTAACAAGCAGTGATAGAACAATAAGATTATATCTAGAAAAATAATAGAATAACACTAGAAAGAGCATATTTATTAAAGATAACAATGTTTACTTACCTCTTTGAGGGGGCAACCTCCAGTAGAGCAGATCTCTATTACAATAATCTCCAAGACAAAAATATCCAATACCTCCTACTACTATTTATACTAATTCTACCTTCTAAGGAAACTTCTAGAGGAAGATATTTCTAGAAGTGAAAGCTTCTATTAGGTCTTCTTACATTGACTTATTCTCCTTTATTTATTAGGCCTTATTAACTAATGTCGGCCTTTATTACATATAAAACATATCCTACTAACTAATGACTCATGAAGAGGGGTTAGGATCAGATCCTAACATGCTCCCCCCCTTCAAAAGAAACCTTGTCTTCAAGGTTGAAGGTGCGGAAACTGCTGAAGTATGGTTGTCGGTTCCCAAGTCGCATCCTATGGTGATGTGTCCTTCCACTTGATTAACACTTCTTTAATAGTTTTTCCATGCAACTAATGTTCATAATAATTGAGGACTTCTTTTGGTTGGAGCCAAAGGGAGCTGTAACATCCTGCTCTTACGCACACTGCGCGAACTTATTCCTTGAGGACACTTTCTTGCAATCGATCCAGATTATTATACTAATGGTTGTTGACTATAATTATGAGGCATTATGGATGTGATTATATGTTATTTCGTTGTATTGACTTAGACAAGTGTTATTGACTCGGTTCTCCTGAGTGTGCAGGATTTTGGACCTCGAGGATGCAGAGGCATCGATGAAACCCCTTGGACTCCGGATCGAGTCAGGGAGTGGACTATTGGGTTTGATTGTTGTATATATATGACATTTGTGCATATGATTAGATGATATGATTACGTATATTATTTCTGAAATGATTCGTTGATGATGCAGGCTGACAATAGCTTGTTGGCCGGACTCACATGTGGAGTAGAGGGGTCACGTACGACTACCAGAGACGTTGAGGGAGAGGTGTGGACAACAACCCTACCATAACCTACTAGCACTCCTGTCGTGGCTCAAACTATAGGTTAACGACTACCTAGTTCGAGAAGAACCCACGATGTCGTGAGGGTAGACTACGACAGTCACTCACGATGATTCGAAGGGGCACGCAATAAGGCAGGGGCCTTATTCCTTAGAGGCCCTTAATCTCCCACAAGATCACCTAGCACAGTATTGACTCTAGGGATTTTTGATGTCTACCAAGTTAATCAAGAGGCGAGTGACACCCTTGGAGCACGTAGTGTGTCCTGAAGGGCACGTCGCGCAAGAAAAATGAAAAGAGGCGAGTGACACCCTTGGAGAACCTAGTGCATCCTGAAGGGCATGTCATGTTGCTAATTAATAAATGAATGAACCTAGATGGCCTTAGAAGTAATAATGCGATGAGAAGGATTTAAAGCAATTTCCCTAATAAAATGTCGTCGAACCCAGGAAAATAAAGTCTAGGTCTAAGAAATACTAGTGATAATATATATATATATATATAATAATAATAATGATAATCATCATTAATCATGTGACGAGAAGAGGGTAAGTAATTCATTTCATTTATAAAAATATTTTGGGGGATAAAATTTAAAAAGGGAAAAAGGGGAAATAATTGTTTTGTCACTTATGCTAATTAAAATTTATTAATTAAAAAATAAAAAGGGAAAAAGTTAATTTTCTACACCTGCCAATTTGAGTTTTAAATGAAAAGGGAAAGAGGGAAATTTAAAAGAATTAGGAAACTAGGAAAAAGCGGGAAACATAAAAAGAAAGGGGAAACACAAGGAAAAAGTAGAAAGTCTAACTTAGTAAGGTATCTAGCATTTAAGAAATTCCTAAATTAAACTCAACTAGTAAACTAGTAAGGGGGAAAGTCATTAAAACTTGTAAGGGAATATGGGGACACCTAGGAGCGATTCTAGGAGTGCTTTTAGGTGGGTGAGGGAAATAGGAGTAATTAATTAATTAATGAAATTAATTTATTGTGCAATGAAGGGGATGGGTGACACATGTACGGGGAAAATTTTATGAATTAAATTGTTGAAAAATAAATTAAATGGGAATTTGGGAAAGTAAAGGACTTCGAAACTCTATATAATGGAGGGAGGAGAAGGATGATGGATCTCTTCTGTAATGCGTAAAGTTATGCTGCAAAATTTTAGACTTGACTGACTTAGCTTGTGGGAGTTGGGATACCCAGCTTAGTGAGAAGTGGTAGCTCGACCTTGCGAGGTGAGATGGGAGCTAGTTGCTCTCTGTTTTTGTGTGTGTGGCACCTTTGCGGCTCGGGGGGATAAGGGGGAAGAAGAGTGCCCCTAGCATTGGCTGGGAGGTACCAGTGAAATCTCATCAGTCGACAAGAGGGAGCTACATGGAGCGCGTAGGACAACAACTCAGAGCAGGTGACTTGGGCTACAATACACTTCCTTTATTTCTGCAGGGTAGACTATTAGTATACTTTACGCTTTTAGTTATGTATTTTAATTGGGTAAAGAAAATGATTGACCTAGAATTTTAATTGATAACTGAATCTCCCTCATAGCCTTAAGCTCGTTGTTGATTGATTCCCTTGGCCTTCAAACACTGCATGTTGTGACTGTCCTATGGTTTTAGTGATTTTGTGATGAGTTGCGCTTTTACTTCACCCTCGTCCCTAGCTCCTCAGTCCATGCCTGAGTAGTCGTCCAGGAGCCAAATCTTTGGTCGTCACTTCAGTGTTAATAGACCTATAGATCCCGACGCCTTTCATTTATATGCATGGATGAAGAGTGAAGGAGTGTTTGCTCCATCGTCTGCCCCTGTTGATTGTTCTTGGTTGAATGATTTTCTTGCACCCTCTTGCGATTTATTACCTCTGCGATTGTTATCTTTTCACTCAGTGAACCGCCTATGACCCTCTATGTTTGTTCTCTACATTTGTACTTTGCGTTTTACCATTTGATTATGGCAGTGAGTTACCTTTCTACTTGTCTGCAATTTACCCTTGCAAAGTCAACTATTACCCTTTTCTATTGGCTGCGTTGGACAGTTTTGATTGTTTGACAGTAAAATTTTGCCTGGAATGACAGCCAAAATAGAGGCTGCGCTTGTTGTGTTTGACTGTGATTTTCATGTTCACTGTATACTGGGCAACGACCCATCATTCTTAGCCTACAACTTCACTGTGAACTCTTCTCTTTTTGTGCCAATCTTACCATTTGTGCCCTCTGCCTATTACTGATGTCTTTAGTGCGAATTTAATACCATTGGGAGAACAACGTGGTGGGATAGCGTGTTTATTAATTCGATTTTTTCCTAAGACTATAGATATATTAATATCCATATGTTAGACAACAACTTGAAACTGGATAGGCCATAGTTCCTTTGATGACAACATTTTCCACATTTGATAAATAGCATGCCATTTAATCACAGTCAACTATCTTGTATATTTATAATGACCGTCATTATGCAGGTTGACAAGTAATGTTAATAAACCGATTTCTAGACAGGCCAGTTATGATGATAGCAGTTATTATTTTCATTTAAGTTCGTAGGACAATGATTTTATTTATATCAAATTGATTGACAGTAAAATTGATTGACGATGACTGGTACAAAGAGGTCAAGGATTTTATCAGACAAAACACAATGATGGTACCGAGATTTGAAGGATTTACGTTTGATGACGATGGATTATTGAGGTTTAAAAATTGGATTTACGTACCACCGAACGATGATTTGAGGATTTTGATCCTAAGTGAGGCTCACAAAGCAGTGCACATGGCTCACCCAGGGGACACGAAGATGAGGGCGAACCTTAAACCCTTATTCTTCTAGAAGGGAATGAAGGCTGACATAGTTAACTATGTGGCCCGATGTCTAGAATGTCAGCAGGTAAAGGCTAAACATAGACATCCAACCGGATTACTACAACCACATGCTATTCCAGAATCGAATGGGAGGTCATTTCGATGGATTTCAATGATGGATTTCCACTGATGGCAAGAAGACATGACTCAATTTTTGTTGTAGTCGACACTTTGACGAAGAGTGCTCAATGAGAGTGGGAGGTTGTATGGCATACCTACGAGGATTATTTCTGATTGAGGATCTGTGTTTACTAAATGGAAGATTAAATGCAAACTAAGACAAGGGATAAAAGAAGCGCAAGATCGGCACAAGAGTTATGTCGATGCGCATTGTGTCAACCATAGTTACGATCTGGAGATCGAGTATTCTTGCGGCTAAAATCGCTTAAGAGTTCGATCAAGTTGGGAAAAGGGGCTAAACTATCTCCTAGGTTCATGGTAACCTACGAGATTGTGGAAAGGAGAGGTCCATGGCCTATTGACTAGCCTTGCGGATTCTTGAGGCGTATGCACGATGTCTTTCACATCTCTGTTTGAGACATTATGATTATTGATCCTACACATGTTTGACTTGAGCACCTTGCGGGTGTCAGATGAGGGTGTGCTCACAGCGGAGTCGATCGACATCCTGGATCATCGCATTCGACAGCTACGGCGTCGAACAGTAGATGAGGTCAAGGTCCAGTGGGACAACTAAAGTCCGCACCCGACGACCTCGGAGGACGCATATGATATGCGCCAACAGTTTCCATTTTTGTTGGATAGATATACTTATGATACTGTGATACACATTATTTCGGTACTAATATACTATGAAACTTTGGGACGAAGTTTAGACCAAGAGGGGGTGTATGTAACATCCTGCTCTTGCGCACACTGCGTGAACTTATTCCTTGAGGACACTTGCTTGCAAGCAATCCATATTATTATACTAATGGTTGTTGACTATGATTATGAGGCATTGTGGATGTGATTATATGTTATTTCTCTGTATTGACTTAGACATGTACTATTGACTCGGTTCTCCTGAGTGTGCAGGATTTTGGACCTTCAGGATGCAGAGGCATCGATGAAACACCTTGGACTTCGGATCGAGTCAGGGAGTGGACTATTGGATTTGATGGTTGTATATATATGACATTTGTGCATATGATTAGATGATATGATTACAAATATTAATTCTAACATGATTCGTTGATGATGCAGGATGACGATAGCTTGCCGACCGGACTCACATGTGGAGTAGAGGGGTCACGCATGACTACCAGAGACGTTGAGGGAGAGGTGTGGACAACATCCTTGCCACAACCTACTAGCAGTCCCGCCGTGGCTCGAATTGTAGGTTAATGACTACCTAGTTTGAGAAGACCCATGATGTCATGAGGGTAGACTGTGACAACCACTCACGATGATTCTAAGGGGTGCGCAATAATGTAGGGGCCTTATTCCTCAGAGGCCCTTAGTCTCCCACAAGATCACCTAGCGGAGGATTGACTCCATGGGTTTTTGATGTCTACCAATTCAATCAAGAGGCGAGTGTCACCCTTGGAGCACGTAGTGCGTCCTGAAGGGAACGTCACACACAAATAATGGAAAGAGGCGAGTGGAACCCTTGGAGCACGTAGTGCGTCCTGAAGGGAACGTCACATAAGGGAAACATAATGGGGTGAGTGGCACCCTTGGAGCACGTTGTGCGTCCTGAAGGGCACATCGTGTTGCTAATTAATAAATGAATGAACCTAGATAGCCTTAGAACTAATAATGTGATGAGAAGGATTTAAAGCAATTTCCCTAATAAAATGTCGCCCAGCCCAGGAAAATAAAGTCTAGGTCTAAGCGATACTTGAGATAATGATAATCATCATTAATCATGTGACGAGAAGGGGGTAAATAATTCATTTAATTTATAAAAATCTTTTGGGGGATAAAATTTAAAAAGGAAAAAGGGAAAAAAATAATTTTCTACAGCTGCCAATTTGAGTTTTAAATGAAAAGGGAAAGAGGGAAATTTAAAAGAATTAGGAAACTAGGAAAAAGCGGGAAACATAAAAAGAAAGGGGAAACACAAGGAAAAAGCAGAAAGTCTAACTTAGTAAGGTATCTAGCATTTAAGGATTTTCTAAATTAAACTCAACTAGTAAATTAGTAAGGGGGGAAGTCATTAAAACTTGTAAGCGAATATGGGGACACCTAGGAGAGATTCTAGGAATGCTTTTAGGTGGGTGAGGGAAATAGGACTAATTAATTAACTAATGAAATTAATTTATGGTGCAATGAAGGGGGTGGGTGACACATGTACGGGGATAATTTTATGAATTTAATTGTTGAAAAATAAATTAAATGGGAATTTGGGAAAGTAAAGGACTTCGAAAGTCTATATAATGGAGGGAGGAGAAGGATGATGGATCTCTTCTGTGATGTGTAACATTACACTGCCAACTTTTAGACTTGACTGAATTATCTTGTGGGAGTTGGGATACCCAGCTCGGTGAGGAGTGGTAGTTGGGCCTTGTGAGGTGAGATGGGAGCTAGTTGCTCTCTGTTTTAGTGTGTGTGGCCTCTTTGTTGCTTGGGGGGCTAAGAGGGAAGAAGAGTACCCCTAGCATTGGATGGGAGGTACCAGTAAAGTCTCATCAGTCGGCAAGCGAGAGCTGCACGGAGCGTGTAGGACAACAAATCAGAGCAGGCGACTTGGGCTATGGTACGCTTCCTTTATTTCTGTAGGGTAGATTATTAGTATACTTTACACTTTTAGTTATGTATTTTAATTGGGTAAAGAAAATGATTGACCTAGCATTTTAATTGATAATTGAATCTCCCCCATAGCCTTAAGCTCGTTGATGATTGATTCCCTTGGCCTTCGAACCCTTCATGTTGTGACCGTCCTATAGTTTTAGTGATTTTGTGATGAGTTGTGCTTTTACTTTTCCCTCATCCCTAGCTCCTCAATCCATGCCTGAGCAATCGGTCAGGAACCAAATCGACAGTCGTCACTTCGGTGTTAATAGACCTATAGATCCTAACGTCCTACTTTTTTGTGCGTGGATGAAGAGAGAAGGAGTGTTTGGTCTGTCGTCTAACCTGATGATTGTTCTTGGTTGAATGGTTTTCTTGTGACCCTCTTGCAATTGATTACCTCTGCGATTGTTATATTTTCACTCAATGAACTGCCTATGACCCTCTATGTTTGTTCTCTACGTTTTTACTCTTCTTTTTACCATTTCATTATGGTAGCGAGTTACCTTTTTACTTGTCTACGATTTACCCTTGCAAAGTCAACTATTACCATTTTCTATTGGCTACGTTGGACAATTTTGATTATCTGACAGTAAAATTTTGCCTGGAATGACAACCAAAATTTTGGCCTTGGGCCACCTGCGTTTTATGGCTATCTGTGATTTCGTTTTTCTGTGTAATGGCTGCATTCTACTCAAGGATTTTAAATTCGGTGACTTGTTGATGAATAAATTTAAGTTATATTGATGGTGGTGATTTTTATTGCAAGGTTAATCTAGCAAAGAGATAATTACTTGGCTTTTGACCAATGACTATCTAATTCGACACCGTTACTTGACCCTTTTAACTCAACATCGGTATTACTCCAGCAACTCCAACAATCCATTCGTTTATCTGGGTGTTCTACCCATCTCCCAAACCTTGATTTTCTTGGCAATGACCCGTGACCTTACTTTTATCCTTTACACAATCACTTCAATTAATACCTGTGGGTTCACAGATTTAAATGACAACCTTCACGTTTTTTTTCTTGACTACAATTTAACAGTGTGTGCCTGCTTTGTTGGACCCGTCTGCGTCCACTTAATATAGAGGTTGTGCTTGACTGTGATTTTCAATGTTCATTGTATGTTGTTCAGCGACCCATCGTTCTTACCCTACAACTTCACTGCAAACTCTTCTCTTTTGTGCCAATCTTACCATTTGTGCCCTCTGCCTGTTACTGATGTCTTTATTGGGAATTTAATACCATTGGAAGAACAACGTGGTGGGACAGTGTGTTTCTTAATTCGATTTTTTCCTAAGACTATAAATATATTAATATCCATATGTTAGACAACAACTTGAAACTGGATAGGCCACAGTTCGTTTGATGTCAACGTTTTCCACATTTGATAAATTGCATGCCCTTTAATCATAGTCAACTATCTTGTATATTTATAATAACCGTCGTTATACAGGTTAACAAGTAATGTTAATAAACTGATTTCTAGACAGGTCGTTTATGAGGATAGCAGTTATTGTTTTCGATTTTATTTATATCACATTGATTGACAGTAAAATACTGACAACTAATTTATAAATGGTAGGGCAACACTTGATGACAACAATCCTGTACATTGGCAGTTATTTCCATAATGGTTATTGATTAATAACATGTTGTTGACCGCCCTTATTAATAGCTTATCAATGGAGTCACCCAGAAACTTGTTAATTTAGACCAGCGATATTAAGAACAACAACCCTTTTTATTTTTATTTCTATGATTTTAAGACCGCGTTCGTAGATAACAAAATTATTTTCTTGAGGCTGGGAATGACAACGAGTGGTTGTTGTGTTAACGGTGTTTCGGTTGGGTAATTTTATTGCTTTAATAATACCTTATTGCACCTTAATATTTTTTACTGACCGAGTAACCTAGTGGGAAATTTTTTAGCATTGAAGAGTGTGTACTAATAAGCCTCATGTTGTAGGCAGTGAATCCCCATTGATGGTTGTCACAGTCTTATTACGAATTGGTATTGCTTCTGTCGTTACCATGTAATAATGTAATCACATTTTGATGGAATAAGGTCCTCACAGTTATTTTGCTATTACAATCATTTTGTGATTTTAATAGGTAGTGGCAGTGTAATTCTTGTTAAAAGACAACAAGTTGTTTTTTATTGAAGGACATACTGCTATTCTTTATTACCATAGAAACCAAAAGTATTTAATACCAATATGATTACAGATGGAATATCTTGAACTATCCGTATTTAATAATGATATCTTATATATATTAACCATTACCCCTATGCTAATATTTATGGGTCATATGTTAATATGGTTAAAATACCACTATCTTTTATCGCAAAATTTGGTTATGTGAACCTTATCTGAATTTCTTAAATTTTGTAAAATAGTTGTATTACCTTGTTTTAATCTTATCAACGATTTTGCCTCTACCCCTTTTTGCCCTTTTTCTTTTAAAAGAGTTGTACCTTAATAGTTTTTTCGAGGTGCGCAGATAGACTTGGTTGCACAAGGAGGTTGTGGTGTTGCTTGAATGTCTTAGTCGTCTTGTTGATTGTCATCGGCTGTTAGGGTTAGTCATCAGGTGGTTAGATAGTCCTTTATCTCCTAGCATGTTGATTTTAGTGGAGGTGAGGGTCCAGTTATATTATTGCAGCACGGTTGTTGTCACGCCTTTCACTTGGCGATGACATGATCTCGATGGAGGGGATCATTGCGCACCCTAAGGGATAGAGGCAAAGGATAACTGGGCCGAGGTCTATGCTACCACTTGTGGGAGTGGTTTGCGGTCGATGTAGTATTGGCGTTTGGGTTGTAATGCCTTCATGCATTGTTGCGCACCATAGAGGTTCCAGTACTGGACATTGAGGTCATGGTGTTGGGATGGGAGATGTTGTCCTTAGGCTTGTAGGCGTTGTCATTTTTGTGTTGGGCGGGTAGTCGTCCTTTCCTTATTTACATTTGTTTCACCCAGTTGCTCGATGTTCCATCGCATAGAGTCGTGTTTTCTATTGCTTTATCTGTAGGCATTGTGTTCATCGTCTAGGTGTGGATAACTGTGTCATCTTTGCCTTCTTGCCAA
>ML796901.1:130115-144492 GCA_009831015.1 Picea engelmannii | reverse complement strand
CCTTGAAGATAGGTAGTGATTGTAGGTGGGAGTTATCCATACACTGCTTCATATGGGGTCATTTTAATGGTGCTATGATAGGAAGTATTGTACCACCATTCTTCCAAGGGGAACCATTTAACCCACTGGTGTTGTTTGTCTGAATAAAAACACTACAAGTAGGTTTCCAAACATTTGTTGACTACTTTAGTCTGACCATCAGACTGGGGTGATAGGCTATGCTCATGTTCATTTGGGTGTCATGCAATTTAAATATCTCTTGCCAAAATGTGTTGGTGAAAGTTGGGTCACGATCAGATACAATAGAGGTGGGCATGCCATGCAACTTGAAAATATGATCAAGGAAAACATGTGCTACTAGTGCCTGTGTGAAAGGGTGGGGTAAGACATACAAATGAGCATACCTGGAGAGGCGATCAGCCACCACCATGATGAAAAAATTGTTCCCAGCTTTAGGAAGTCCCACTATAAAGTCAATGGAGATGTATGTCCACATAGAAGCTGGAATGGGTAGGGGTTGTAGGGCTCCTCGAGACTTGATAATTTCACCTTTATTACATTGGAAAACCTCACATTCGGTGACAAAGTGAAGGATATCCCTCTGCATGCCTGCCTAGAAAAAGGAACGATGAGCATGAGCATAGGTATTTTGGAAGCCCGAATGACCCACAATAGATGATGAGTGAAACTCATTTAAGAGTCATGGCTAGAGTGCTGAAGAGAGCGATAGAACCAGGAAATCCTTATATCTGAGAATATTTTCCTATCAAGTGTAGTTGATGGGAGGATTAGGGTCCTCCTAAAGGAGTTGAATCAACCGAGAGAGATTCGAGTGAGTTAGCCATTATTGGTGTACTTTTTCAATCCAATCAAGGATTGGTAAGGATAAGGAAAAGAGGGATCCATCCTCCTCATGTTGTCTAGACAATGCATCAACTACTATATTGTATTTTCCCTTTTTATATATGATTTCATAATCATAACCCAACATTTTGGTCAACCACTTGTTTTGTTCTGGGGAGGATAACCGTTTCTCCAAAAAATACTTCAGACTATGGTGATCTATTTTGATCTGAAAATGATGCCCCAAAAGATATGGCCACCATGTGTGCACCGCATGGAGAATGACCATAATTTATTTTTCATACGTAGATCTTCTTAGATTGTGGCCAGTCAAGGATTTTCTAGTAAAGGCCATAGGTCAACCATCTTGTGTGAGCATGGTGCATATACCAATGGCAGAAGCATCTGATTCCACTACAAAGGTTTTGTTGAAGTCAGTAGTTTCTAGGACAAGATTAGTGAACATGCCCCTCTTTAACTCTATGAAGGATTTCTTAACACCATGTGTCCAATGAAATGCATTCTAGTTAAGAAGATCGGTCAAGGGCTTAGCAATTTTTCCATAATGGTTGAAAAATTTCTTGGAATATCCTATGAGACTAAGAAAACCCCTTAGGATATTTAAGGTCATGGGTCATGGTCACTCCTTCATAGCTTGTGTCTTTTTGGGGTCCACTTTTACCCCTTCTCGACCCACAATGTGTCCCAAGTATTCCACTTCACTAGCTCCAAAGGAACATTTGGTCTTTTTGACGAACAATTGGTTGTCCTCAGCAAGTGAAGGAATTTTTTCACATGCAGAAGGTGGCTATCCCAAGTGAGTCTATAGATGAGAATGTCATTAAAGAAAACCAGGAAAAATTGTTGAAGGTGTAATAACCCTAGGTCGAATCCCAACTATAAATGTAAATATAAATGTACATATGTATAGAAGTTGGTGAGGTGTTTGTATAGTGTCTTAGAATTAGTGTTGTATGTGAATTCCATAATATAGCGTGCATATGTGTTTCACACTAAAAGAAGAAGTGTGCACATCCTAGGATACCGCGTGCAACAACTTTAGTGCATGATCTTGAGGCTAGAGAGCCTTTGTGTATATGTTCGTGTTTTTTAGGTTGGTGAACCTGGATGAAAAAAGGATAGTATGTTTGTATTATAAATGTGAATCACATGCAAATATTAATGAAAACACATCATTGTGGCATACAAACCATGTAAAAGAGTATGGGGGACTAAACATCACTAGATAGGGAAAGGGGGCTAAAATTTAAGGATAAGGGGCTAAGCTAAGGAGATTAAGCCAAAAGGAATATTATATTAATATTCCTTAAAATATAAATCATGGGTAATTATTTTATCCTAAGTTATAAGGATGGGAACAAGTGGGCCAAGGTAGTTCTCAACATGACAAGTGTTAAGTTGGGAGCATGCATACATATATTTTGGACTTAGTTCATTTTCCCATCATTCTATCATCATTCACTCACTCATTCAACTATCCTTGGTACCTTCCTGTCACTGTACATGTACCCGTACCCATACCTGTACCTGGTTATCCTAGGTGTTAGACTGAATAAGAGGGTTGTCAGGCCCATGGCATATTGAAGAGGCGAATTGTCAGGCCCGTGAGAAATTCTCTCTATGTGAGATAATTTTTGGGAATTGATTTCCCAAAGGTGCCAAACTACAGCTATAGGGCTCTACAACTTCCTTTCTGACTTGTTACTAAAGCCTTGGAAAGGAAGTGGGGAAACCGAGGGACTGTTGAGAAGATAATGGGCACACTTCCTGGGGTGGGAAAGGCATATGGGGAATGAGTGACTGTAGGTTGTTAGTTCAAGTTGGAACCTGTGACGAAGTTTTTCCTATTGTCTGAGATACATCAACCTGGTTAGGAATTCCTTTACCCAGGTGGATTTTAGTCTCAGCTGGGGGGTGACCCACTGTTGAGAGTTTTGAGTAGTGTGGTCTAAGGCTAGGAGGAACGTGGAAGTTTTGCACACAGTTGGTGATCTTTTTATCAAGATAAGTGTCAATTGTGTGTTAAACTATGTGCTACATTATTATTTATGATTTTATGTTTATGGGTTTTTCCTGTGTATGTTGCATGTGTATTTCTATTATTATTCTATATGAATCGGTGTATTTGTATGTTTTAATTTGGTATCAAAGTTTGAATTCTTGGTTGATATGGACCAGTTGGTTGATGGGGATGCTACAATGTGGTATCAGAGCTTCAATTTTCAACACTGAGCCTGGATGGCCCAAGTTAGCATAATGTGAAGCGAAATTCCATGGAAAATTGATTTCAGAGTGGCTGAATTTCAAGTTATAGTGCGTCCATGGAGAAATCAGAAGCAATTGAGTGGAATTGGCAAAAATCCTCAATTTATGTTGTTAAATTTGTGGGGAATTTGGGAAATTTGGCCAAGTGATGAAATATTCTTAATTTTAATATTTGTCCTAGCAAATTCAGACCTGGAATTGGTCGAATTAGAAGTTATAGGGAAGCCATGACAAATTGAGCAAGATTAGTTGACTAAAATTCTCAATTCGTGAATGAGTTTGGGAAAAAATCGTCCTAGGAATGTCAACCAGCAAGGATTTGTTGTTGCAGAGGTTGAATTTGTGTTATCAGAGTGAAATTGAATAAATTTCATGGTTGCAAAATGTCCATGGTAGAAAGTGGGAGAAAAATTGGGCAAAAGACCCAATTTCTAAAGCAGAATTCACGAGGAATTGATGCACAAAGAATAAGGGTGTGAAGGTGTGCATGCTAAAATTTGGCGCTACGTGGTGAAACGCATGTGATGTATGGAAATTAAGGATGCGCAGTTGTGTGCGCTAAAATTTGGAGATACGAAGTGAAAAGCATATGATGTATGGAAATAAGGGTGTGTAGGTGTGTGCATTAAAATTTGGTGTTGCAGGGTGCAAGCTGGTGATGTGCGGAAAAATGAGGGTGTGTGGGTGTGCGCACTAAAATTTGGCACTGCAGAGTGCAAGCTAGGATGTGCAAAAAAATAAGGGTGTGCGGGTGTGCACACTAAAATTTGGTGTTGCGCGGAAAAATGAGAATGTGTAGGTGTGGGCACTAAAATTTGGCATTGCAGAGTGCAAGCTAGGATGCGTGGAAAAATAAGGATGTGCGGGTGTGCGCACTAAAATTTCATGTTGCATGGTGCAAGCTAGGATGTGTGGAAAAATAAGGGTGTGCGAATGTGTGCACTAAAGTTTGGTGTTGTGCAGTGCAAGCTGGTGATGCAAGGAAAAATAATGGTGCGCGGGTGTGCGCACTAAAATTTGGTGTTGTGCAATGCAAGCGTGTGAAGCACGGAAATATTATGGTGCACGATATGCAAAGTAAATTTTAGCACTGTGTGGTGCGGATTGGGGGGTGAAAGCATAATATTGGCACGCGTGGTGTGCGTATGCATAATATTAGCGTGCATGGTGTGTGCATTGAGTATTGCCAGAGCATAGAGGAAATTTGTTGGTGCACGCACAATGTTGGTATGAGTGCATGCATGTTGAATATTCATGTTGTGTGACAGTTTAATTAATGGTGCACCCAGAGTACTGGGGAACAGTGGGAGTGCACTAAACCTTGGCATGGTGTGACACATAGAGTGAAATGGGTGTGAAATATTAGCACGTGACACAAAAAATAAGTGCAATAGGTATTAGAGCATGAACCAAAATTGTGTGTGGTAGATCTTGGCATGTGGCACAAAAGTAGTGTGCACCAAATATTGGTGCGACAAAGAAGTGGTCCACATTGGTTATAGGTGCACAAAGCATGTGCTACCTTATGGCGTTGCTATGCATGCTAAATATGTGTGTACATTTTCAAATTGGTGTGCGTGAAGTCATTTGGATGTTCTACAACAATAGAAAACTAATGAATTTATGCGACATTTTATATTGTTTGAAGGTCATCTTTTTGCAACACGTTTTTGAGGCCCTAAACAACGTTTTTAGCTACTCAAAAACCACGAGAACATAAATTTCTACCAAGGTACATTGTTTCTTTGCAACTCAAATTAAAGAGCCCTGAGAGAGTTTTCTAATGGTGGAAACAATTCATCAAACAAAGCTTTTATGAGGAAGTTACAGGACAAATAGTGGAGGGTAAATTTTAAGACCCAGTTAACTTCGGAGGGCCATACCTTTCTGCTCTGGAATCAGATTGAGGCACAGGAGTAGTCTATGGAAATCTATTGAACCATAGAATACAATCATGGAGCTGAATTAAAATTCTGTGCATGTTAACAAATTTTAAAATGACACAGAAGGTACTTGTATCATTTAAGGAAAAAAACACTAATTGGCCTAGAACTTCAGTAGGTTGTAACTAGCAACCCATAACCCAGAATGAGGTGAAACTTGGACAAACTGTCCAAAATATGCATATGAAGAAACCCAATTGGGGTCCTACCAAAAATCCAATGGAGTAGGTGCAAAATGCATAATTACAGTTCAGAATTGCACCTAGTTGAAGTATGAACAGAAGAATTAATGGATGATTTTCAATTAATTATAAATTTATGCTCAAGACTCAGAATTAAGCATGGAATCAAGCGTTGGAAAGGTCTTGAACAATAGAATATAAATATTCATCTAGAAAATTGATCTAGGCAGTCAATTTTGCAAGAAATCAGAAGAAATAATTTTGATGCATTATTGAACCAAAATTGTAGATAATTTCATGAAATTATTAAATTATTTAGCCTAGCAAGTTTTGTTGGCTACACATTTTGTAGAGTTAACAAAAATTATATCAGAACAAGATCAAAACAGAGATTTGAATCATGGAAGTCACACAGGAGTATTAAAACCATGAAGATGAGGTTAGAGGCACGTATATCGATATGGGTAATGAAGGTACAAATTCAAATGGACATGGAAAAGACAAGGAAGAAAGCATGAAATTGGTAGAGACCATTAAGAGTTTGAAAAAATGATGTCCAAAGTTATAAAGATGATAATGAGAGGCTTATGAAAGCCAAGGAGCAGCAAGAGGACTTCAACATAAAGTTAATGCGGAGCTTGGACAAAATAGGAAAGAAGATGAATAAGGAGAATGACTCAAACAAATTAGGAAGTCACAGGTCTCATGATGAGAGGAGAAGAACAAGAAGTGTTGGAAGACATCACCATCACTCCCCAAGGAATTTCTGTAACATCCCCAGCCACCCACAGGCCGGGGTATGCTACCTTCAAGCCAACCCTTGGACTTCGTACTCTTATTGGTACCTTCTTTATTTAATAAGGACACATAAGATAAAAGATTTAACGACATGCACAACAATATCCAACAAGCATGCATAATCTAAGATTTAGTTAAACAATAATTAAAATACACAACAAAATACATTCATACACAGATAACAATATCACAACAGAGAGCACTTATCTTTATAAAAAGGTGACACCAATTGGCTGCAGATCAAGGACGTTCCACCCAACCGTAGACACTACTACTCCAAATCTCAACAATAGTGTCACCCTTGAGCCAGGGCTATGAATCCACAAGGATGGTTATAGAGTGTAATTGGGTTCCCAAACCATCCAACTCTCAAGCTCTCACAGGTTTCCCAACACCCACAACAATCCAAGTACCCAACTCTTTTCCACCCAGCTTGTACCACCCAAGAGAATGGACCTCCACCCTTCTCTGCCACGCAATCCCTAAGGAATTCCTTCTCCTTTTTCCAGGGCCTCCAACATAGCTAGTCCAGAATCTCAATGTTGAAACTCTCATGACTCACAGTTATGAGAAAAACAGGGCACAGGCCAATGCATCTCAGACATGCAGGCCCCAATTCATGGTTGGATTGCACCAGTGACCATTACAACCAACTATCCCATGGCTAATATTCAACAGTTCCTTTTCCTTTACCCAACTAAGACACAGGTGGGGATGGATCAATGAATGGGTGAGTGAGTGCATGAAAGGGCATGAGGGAAATAATGGTACGAATGCAGGAGTGAAGGAGTCGACGAGCCAACGACCAACCCCACAATCAGACCAGGGATGGGTTTAAGTATTTTTGTGGGGAATCAATAACCTCCTGGCCTTCCCCAAGAAGCTCACGTAACCAATCCCATCCCTTAGGAAAAAAGGAAATTAACATAGGAATAAACATTTATCCAATCAATCCCCCTATAACTATAGTCCTTGTCCGTCTAGTAGCCATCGATGTGTTTATTATTAATAATGATAAAAAATTACATTTCTTGGGCATACTGGCCCTTTAATAATTGTTTGGGCACTTAGGCCTCTCAGCATGGTAACAATACATTATTTAAAAGGGGGGTTTGAAAACTGGGGTGTTACATCCCCTCCCCCTTATCTTGGCACTGTCCTCAGTGCATATACAAAATAGAGATTAAAATCTAAAATTTGTTCAAAAAGTTGCAGGTACTCTACTCACATGACATATTCATGCTCCCAGGTAGCATCTTCAGGACCGTAGCAGGTCCAATGAACTTTTTCCAGCTCTATAACTCGATTCTAGAGCATTTTGACCTTTTTGTCTAATACCCGCACTAGTTGAACCTAAAAGTATCCCTCTGTCTCTACCTGAATCATATGCCAATCAATAACATGGTTAGGGTCATGTACATATTTCTTTAGTAAAGATACATGAAATACATTATGCACATTCATGGAAGCAGGCAATGCAATAATGTATGCAACTGACCCTATTCTGTCCAATATTTCAAATGGACCACAGAATCTGGCTGCCAACTTTGTACAACTACCCAATTTCAAAGAGCTTTTCTTGGGCTTCACTTTCAAAGTACATGCTCCCCTACTTTAAATTCTCTAGTTGTCATGTTCTTGTCTGCATAAAATTTCTGTCTATCCTGAGCTTCCTTTAAATTCTGCTTGATCTTAACCACCTGGTCTTCCATGTCCTTGAGAAAATCTGACCCAAGTACCACTCTATCTGTTGGGTTGTCCCAACTTACTGGAGTATCGCATTTCCTAACATACAAGGCTTCAAATGGGTTCATTCTTAATGAATCTTGATACCCATTGTTATATGAAAACTCAACAAAGTGTAAGTAATCTTCCCACTTAGATGACTTATCCATCACATACATCCTCAACATATCTTCAATTATTCGATTGACTCTCTCTATTTTCCCATCTTTCTGGGGATGATACGCAGTGCTAAAGTTTAGATTTGTGCCAAATCCTTTAAACAATCCCCTCTAGAAATTGGAGGTAAACTTCATATCTTCGTCCGAGACGATTGTCCTAGGTATCCCATGCAACCTAGCAATTTCCTTCATGAAAATTTATGCAATATTAGTCGTTGTATGTGTTGTCTTCACAGGCACAAAATGAGAAACCTTTGTTAATTTTTCAACCATGATCATGATTGAATCATGTTTCTTATTCGTTCTGGGTAATCCTATGATGAAATCCATGGTGATCACTTCCCATTTATTCTCTGGGATTGGAAATGGTTGCAACAACCCTGTTGGGTGCCTATGCTCAGCCTTCACCTTCTGACATTCCATACATCGAGCGATGTAATCAACAACATCCTTCTTCATTCCCGGCCAAAAGAACTGGCTTCTTACTGCTGTAATTTTTTTCTGGTAACTGGGATGTCCAGCATAAGGAACATCATGCATTTCCTTCAGTACCAAATTCCTCGGTTCTCTGGAACTAGGAACATAGATTCTATTTTTATGCATGAGTAATCCGTCTTCATTTATCTCACACTCCTTTATTTTCTGTTGTACATTTCCTTGTTGTATGTTTTCCTTTACCTGTAAGTAATGATGATCTATAACAAGACCATCTAAAATTATGCTCTTTAAGTATGACTGATGCATACTAACAATAGTAGCATGCATGAGATGCACTCTTGTATTAAGCACATCGACAACTTTATTCTCCTTTCCTTTGATATGCTTGATATCGAAGTCATATTCACTTAAAAATTGTTTGCCTGGCATTCAAGGTCGGTTGTTCAAAAAGATACTTCAGGCCAATGTGGTCTGTCCTTAATTCGAATTTCTTCCCCATGAGATAGTTCCTCCACATCCTCAAGGTGTGGACAATGGAAGCAAGCTCCAATTCATGGCTGGCATAGTTCCTCTCATGTCCCTTAAGCTTTCTGGACTCATATCCAATGAAATGTCCATTTTGTGTGAGGAATCCCCCAAACCCTTCCTTACATGCATCTGTACATACCACAAAACTTTCATTTGGGTCAACAATATTTAACACATGTGCACTAGTAAGTAATTCCTTCAACAGGTTCAAATTATTTTCACACTTGAGTGTCCATTCAAATTTAGTTCCCTTATTTTGCAAGGAAGTGATAGGATGAGAAATCTTAGAGCACCCTACTATGAACCTTCTGTAGTAGCCAGCTAATCCCATAAAATATCTGATGTCTGACACATTACTGGGTGTTGGCCATCCTCTAATGGCTTCGATCTTCTTTGGATCTACTGTTATGCCCTGCTCTGAAATAATGTGTCCCAAGTAACGGATCTGCTTTTGATAAAAAGAACACTTACTCAACTTGGCATACAACTGATGTTCTCTCAGTACTTGCAATACCAGTCTTAAGTGATGTTCATGCTCCTCTTCAGACTTAGAATAGAAAAGTATGTCATCCAAGAATACTATGACAAACTTATCCAAATAATTTTTGAATATGCCATTCATTAAGCACATGAAGACAGTTGGTGCATTGGTTAGTCCAAATGGAACAACTACAAATTCATAATTCCCATGCCTGGTCCTAAAGGTTGTCTTATGAATGTCTTCTTCCTTGATTCTTACTTGATGGTATCCTGCCCTCAGGTCAATCTTTGAAAATATCTTTACTCCTCTTAGCTGATCAAAGAGGTCATCAATTTGGGGTAGAGGATACTTGTTCTTTATAGTGTACTTGTTCAACTGTTGGAAGTCAATACACAGCCTCAAGGTTCCATCATTATTTTTGACAAAAAGTACTGGTCCTCCCCAAGGTGAAACATTTTGATGTATGTACCATTTCTTCAACAATTCCTCCAACTGCATTTGTAATTCTTTTAACTCTGGTGTGCTCATTCTATAAGGTGTTTTTGACACCGGGGAAGCTCTTGGCTCTAAATCAATTGATAAATCTATCTCCCTCCTTGATGGAAATCCTGGTATTTCTTGGAATACATCTTCAAATTCCCATAGCACCGAGAAATCTTCAAGGCTTGTCCCCTTTGTATTATCTCGCTCTTCCACATGAGTTGCATATAGTTGACATCCTTTCCTAAAACATCTTTTCAGTTGTAAGGCTGAAATATCCCTTATAGAGATGGGTCTTGGAACTCCTTTCACAGTGCTCTGTTTTCCATTTCCATCAAGACATGTAATTGTCTTGTTATGACAATCTAGGATAGCATGATGCTTGTCCAACCAATCCATTCCAATCAGAATATCATAAGACCCCAATTGTCTGATATTTAGATCCATACTAGTATTCACACAATTAAGACTTATGGAACAACCTCTGACCATATCATGGATTCTTCTTTTGGTTCCGGTGGCTAGCTTAACCAAACTTTCTTTTCCAAGTTTAATTTTCTATAAATGAAATCTATCCACTATCTTAGGATCAATGTAGCAATGAATTTCTCCTGAATCAATCAAAATAGCAACAGGCTGATTTATGATCTTACCTTCCACCTCGATCATATTGGACTGGTACTTTGCTTTTCGATCATTTAAAGCCACATAGATTCTTCCCATATCTTCAATTGTTGTAGCCTCTTGGATGTTGTGCAAGGTCTTCACTCTATCCTTTCTATGTGGGCAATCCTTGTACAAGTGATTTTCCTTGCATTCTCAACATTGGATTGGTGGTCTTCCCCTTTTTCACAAGGAATCTTCCTTCTTGGAATCCCCCTTATCATATTGATCTTGATGATTCCTATTAGGCTCATTCCTATTGAAGGGAGGTTTGAATCCTTTCCTCCTCTTATCAGACTTCTCAGTAATCTTTTCCGTCCAAGATTTCTGTAGGGATTCTCTTCCTCGACCTTTGATCATACAGGTATTTAGCCTTCCTGATGGCCTCAGTCAAGGTCTTGGGTTCATCATAATTGATATTTTCCTTATAAAAGGTTGGCAGTCCACTTAGAAATCTTTGTATTTTCACCTTCTCATCACCAATGAACCTGACATATTTTAACAATCCCAAGAACTTCTTCTCGTATTCTTCCATAGTCATGCTTCCCAACTTGAGTTCAAAGAACTCATGCATTTTCTTTTCATAGAAATTCTATGAGAGGTACTCCTTCTGGAAGTACTTCTTGAACTAATTCCAAGTGATCCTACTCTCATTAAAGTGCTCCACTTGCTTCACTTGGTCCCATTGCAACTTTCTTGTGTAAATGGTAGTTGGAAATCCTAACTTCCAGGTTGGATGAATAGTTATGCAACTAAAAATATCTCCTGAGCCCAAGAAACCATGCTTCAACATCATATTCCCTTTCTCTTTCACCCTCAAAGGAAGGTGGCTTGAGCTTCCTCAACTCTCCTTGCAAACTATCTACCTCTTGTTTCCTTCTTTGGTGTCTAACAAAAGACACCTCTGGACTGCTTATAGGATCATCTGATGCATAAAACTTTCTTTCTAAGTAAGGAGGTGAGTGGTGTCCATGAGCTTTGCTCGCACTTCTAAAATAACCAACTCTTCCATGATCATCCCTTATTTCATGGCACCTGGCTTCTTCCTCTTGTCTTGAGTTTGATCCCTTCTTCGTTTGTCTCTGCAAATGATTTAAGCTCTACAACACTTGAGCATTTATCTGAATTTTCTCTCTCATTAGTCTCTCGTTGTCTGCTTTGTAGCTCTGCACTTCCATCTTCAGGATTCTTACCGTTTCTATTAATGTTTCTTATTCTTCTTTTCCCTTGTGTCCATTGGACTTTGTCTCTTTATTACCAACTTTGGTATTATAGCCTTCAGCCTCCTTATCATGAATGGAGGCTCCTTTGCCTTCTTCCATTTCCTTAATATGCATCTTGAGCTGATGTGCTTAAGCCGCTTAATTCTGCAAAATGTGCAAGCGGCCATTTTGTTAGAATTACGCATATGATAAACAAAATTGTCAAAAATGCTACAGTTCCTTTTACTTCTTAATGTAGTCCCCCTTCTCTCCTAAGGTTGTGCAACCTCCCGGTCAAGGGTCTTCAATCTCGAGCCGAATTGGCTCTCTGAAACCTTGATGGTTTTCTTTTGTATATAAACACATGCCCTTCCGGCTTTCTGGCACAGGTCTGATGGCCCCCGCGACCTTCTCCTTCGCCCTTGGAAAAATCTCAGAGTTGGAGCTATTTATTTTTCTCTCGGCCCCTCCTTAGATGTGACCTTAGGCGGTGACCTCACACAGACATGTGATTGCGTCCACACTCAAAGGTGGTTTGGAACCAAACTATTTTTTCCCCACAATTCACCTCGAGCCACCACGTGTCCTTTTTCCAAAATCATGGTCTCAATTGCGGCCCACCCTTGTCTTCATAAATCCTAAGCACCTCCTGTCCCTGCAATGCGAGGTGACCGTTGATCTCGTGATCTTAATGGTTCTTCTAAAGGAATGACCAAGATCTACCTCTGGGGAACCAATGGTTCATATTTACCTCTCCCAGATCAATGGTTGTGGTCGTTTCAGAATTCTAGACTTCGTAATTCTCAAGTCTCAAACTTTACTTCCCTCAAAATACACAGGATTCTGCCATGCTTCCTTTTGAATCAGATAGTGGGAAATTAATTCGGACGATCTGACGATCATCGTTTACATCAGGTCCTTACCTAGAATTCACAGCTTCACGCCACCTGTTCTCATGATCTGACGGTTTAGGTCTACTTCGGGAGATCCAATGGTCGACGTTTAATTCGGGTCTCTGACTCTCTGGGCTTCGAGAGTTTCAACTCTCAACTGAAAACTCTCGGAGCAATTTCTATGGAGTCCATGATCTGTCACCATGTAGCGAAATACTGTAAGCAGATACGTGGTCCAATCAAGCAGGTGACACATGTTACGTCCTAGCTGACATTTCAATCATTCGCATGCTCAAAACTTATTGACACAAGGCGCACATCCCCTATGTCCACACCATCCCCGGTGATGTCCGCAAGCCACGTCACTTCGAAAATTTTGGTGCCCACATCACCTCTTGGTGACGTCATCGTGCCCCACTACTTCGGCTCTTCGGGCTTCAGGACTTCAGGAGTTTCCACACTAACACACTTCCAATTCTCCTGAACTCCGATTTCTCGAACCAACCAAACTACCGCCATGTGTCTCCCTTATCAGATGGGCCATATTAACCCTAGACTTCGAGACTTCAGAGGTTACCGCTGCAAGGATCAACGACTGCAATTCCTTCGAGCCTTTGGACTTCAGAAGACTCAAACCTCAACTTTTTCCGAAATTCTTTTATCCGAAGCTCGCAATCTACGGACGTGTGTCGCCCACGGATCGACAACTATGATTTCTTCGGGTCTTCGAATTTTGGAAATCTCAACCCTCAAACTTTATTTTTCCTCGAAGTGCATGGATTTTTTCCATGTGTCCTCCTGGATTAGACGATTGTGATTCACTTTGGATCTCCGAGGTCCANCCTTTTTCCGGAGTGCTTTCACCTAGAGCACATGATCGATTAACGCGTGTCCTCCTAGAGATCAGCGGTCCTTGACTACTTCTACTCTTCGGAGGTTCGTCGCTCGAGTACTAACATGTCACATCGTTGCATGCCTTTCAATTTGCGGGGGCATGGATCGGTGGTTTGGAGTAACCAGATTTTTGCCCTATAATTCTCCTGACGCTGACACATAACCCCTTGGCGAAACCGTGGTTTGGATTATGGGACTGCCTTGGGGAATTATCTCTCATGTAACTTGGTTCCCCACAATTCCTCCTATCTGTTGATCTCTCTCTCCAATGGGATCTGACGATTGTGACCTTAACCCTTGCTTCCTTTTCATCGGACGACCCCTGTTCACCTGTCCTCCAATCCAACGATCCCTGATCTCTCCTGATTCCATAGTGGTGATCGCTCCCGAATTCGAAGGGGGACGGTCACGATCCTTCAAACCCCTTACAACTGATCTCTGATGATCTAACTCCTGCATACATTTTTCAACACCATTCCTCCTGAGCTTTTCAACTTCGCGGTCAGAGTTCAATCTCGACCACGAGACTCTGAACAACATACCTAGCCCGATGTTTCAACCAGAATCTCTGATACCAATATGTAACATCCCCAGCCACGCATAGGCCAAGGTATTCTACCTTCAATCTCACCCTTGGACTTCGTACTATTATCAGTACCTTCTTTATTTAATAAGGACGCATAAGATAAAATATTTAATGACATGCACAAAAATATCCCGCAAGCATGCATAATCTAATATTTAGTTAAAAAATAATTAAAATACACAGCATAATACATTCATACACGGATAATAATATCACAACAGAGAGCACTTATCTTTATAAAAAGGCGACACCAACT
>ML796901.1:51670-114287 GCA_009831015.1 Picea engelmannii | reverse complement strand
AGAGGAGCCCAGGACCAATTTCGAGGAGTAATGTCGGTCTCATGTTGTAAATGACTTTTGTGAGATTAATATAAAGAAGTACTTTTTCCATCCCGCCAAATGACGTCTTAAATATTTATGATTTGTTTACATTTCTTGCTTATTATGTCTAACCCACTAATCCATACATAGAATGCATGCTTTTAGTTTCTTGTTTTTATTTTGGTGAATGCAGGTCAGCCTTGGGAGGAGACTTGCAGTTAGGAAACAACCGAGTGCAAAGGGATCGACACCGGATGCAGAGTTTAAGGTATGCCTACCGGATCCCTGTACTTTGTCTTTTATGTATGATTGTGGGATAACGTCAGGATAGTTGATAAAAAGTAGGAGACTTTAGACAGTTAGCTCTGCCTACATTTTAGAACCCTGGTGTAGTCCGTAGAGGGGTTTTCCCACTATAGAAATCTAGGCCATTTTTTCACTCACATCTGTGAGATCTGAAAGAGCATTTGCCCTCAGAGTAAAACATCAATGATGGGCTATCTGGACTATTATTCTCAATAAAGGAAGAATAAATGTCATGATTTCTGAGCCTGGACCATTCCCCACCCTGGTCCATTCCTCCGGAACTAAACAAAGTGCAACCTAGAGAGAATGAGTCTGCCTTAAGGAATGTCTACCCTTGATTGTTGAACCTGGACCATTCCCCACCCTGGTCCATTCCTCCAGCACTAAACAAAGTGAAACCTGGAGAGAATTAATTGTCCCTAAGGAATGACTGTCTGGACCATTTCCAAAGGAAATGACTGTCCTGCACCAACCACCAAAATGGACCATTCCCCATGTTAACCACAATGGGAAATCATTGTCCAGTGAGGCGGGCTAGTCTTCTTGAGTAACCCTCAAGAAGAGAGACTTCCCTAGACCATTCCCCATGTTAACCACAATGGGAAATCATTGTCTATGGTACATCAACAATCCATCGAACCATTTTCATTACGAAAATGACCATTCAATTTGGACCATTTTCCAAACTGGAAAATGCCTGTCCGTCAAAAATCTCACCACTTTCCGAATATGGAAAGGAACCACCCAAGATGGACCATTTTTCAAACTTGAAAATGACTGTCCTTAATTCAATAAAATGTCAGTGCTCCCTCCCAAATTGGAGAGTAATTTCTTCCTTTTCAACTAAGGGAGTTATTTCCACGATCCCCAATTTGTCTCAAAAATATGAAAAAAAAAATCTGGACAGAGGCTTTCTCAAGATATCTGTTGTCTGCTCATCTGTGGGGATATACTGGAGCTTTACTTCTCCTTCTTGGACTTTATCTCGAAAAAAGTAGTATTTGATCTCAGTATGTTTCAATCGTTCATGAAACACTCGGTGTTCTGATAGCCTTATATAACTCTGATTGTCACAATGTATTATGGTTGAATCTGGAACCTGATCAAATAAATCAGAGATTATCTTTCTCATCCATATTTCCTCTGTGCATGCCTCACATGTTGCAATATATTCTTCTTTTTCTTTGTTGAGTGCGACAGACTTTTGTTTCCTATTGCCCCAAGATATCATGGGGGAACCCAAGCTAAAACACATACCTGAAGTACTCTTTCTATCTTCTACACTTCCTGCCCAATCTGAATCTGTGAATCCATGAAGTTGTATATCACTGGATGCAGTATATATTAGACCATAGTTTATTGTCCCACGAATATATCTTAAGACATGCTTTGCAGCTATCCAATGATCATGTCTAGGTTCCACCTGGAACTGGCTTAGTGTGTTCACGACAAAGCAAATGTCTGGTCGAGTATTTACCAAATACATCAATGACCCAATCAATTTTTGATATAGTGATGGATCTACTGGATCAGAATCTAAATCTCTTACTTTTCTTATATATGTAGTCATAGGAGTGTCCATGGATTTGCAATCCATCATTCCAAACTTCTAGAGAATCTTTATTGCATACTTTCCTTGTCAAAGGAATACTTCACCATGCTTCTGCCATACTTCTAGTCCCAAGTAATAATGCATGAGACCAAGATCTTTCATATCAAACTCAGCAGCTAACTCCTTTTTTCACTGGATGATGAGAGACTATTCACCTGTTAGGAATAGATCGTCAACATATAGTAGTAGAATCAAAGGTGCATTGTTCACGACTTTGTAGTAAAGGTTTGGATCTGCATGACTTTTGGAGAAACCAAGTCTCGTTTGATAGCTATCTATTCTAGCATACCAAGATCTTGGAGCTTGCTTGAGTCCATATAAGGCTTTCTTTAGTCTACAAACATGAGTGTCTCTGGAATGTACCTCAAAACCTTGAGGTTGTTCAATATATACTTCTTCTTCGATTTCTCCATTGAGGAAATTTGTTTTTACATCCATATGATGTAAACTCCATCCCATGGAAGCGACAAGAGATATGATAGCTCTAGTGGAAGTATATCTAGCAATCGGAGCAAATGTTTCATCATAGTCTTCTCCCTCCTTCTGGGAAAACCCTCTAGCTACGAACCTTTCTTTATATTTATCCACACTTCCATTTGATGCATGTTTGATCTTATATACCCATTTTGAAGTTACAACTGATTTTTCTTTAGGTCTAGGCACAATTTCCCATACATCATTTTTCATGATGGATTGGTGTTCTTCTGTCATAGCTTCTTTCCATTGTTTCTTTTGAACTTCTTGTTCAAATGTTGTGGGTTCTTCATCTAGAAGCTTTGTCATACATGCTACATAACTTGAGAATCTTTTAGGCTTCTTACTTTTTATGAATGTCCCATCTATGACCTTGAGTCTTTATGCTTCTTGTAAGGTGGCTTCAAGCCAAGCTAGTCATTTCTTGGTCTTAGGTATGATGTCTGTATCAATCTCACATGGTTGCATGGGATGATCAAGTTGTTCATTTTCATCATTCTGGTTTTTTGTGCTTTATTCTATAGTTTCTTCTATGGATTTCTTGAAATCCATATTTTCATTGAAGGTCACATCTCTGTTGACTTCAATCTTATGTTGTTCTGGAATATAGATTCTATAAGCCTTGGATGATTCACTATATCCCACGAATATGCCTTTCTTTCTCGAGGGTTCTAATTTATTCCTTTTTTTCCTTTGGAATGTGAGAGTAAACAGGACATATAAATATTCTTAGGTTTTCCACATTAGGTTTCTTACCTAAGAAGGCTTCTTCTGGAATCATGTCCTTTAGTATGCGGTGAGGACTTTTGTTCTAGACATATATTGTTTTCATGGCTGCTTCTCCCCATAAGAACATGGATAAACCTTAATCGTTTAGTAGTGCCTTCACAGTTTATTCAATAGATATGTTCTTTCTTTATGCTACACCATTTTGTTGAGAGTTATGAGGAACATTCATCTCCCTCCTAATCCCTGCTAATTTACAGAATGCAACGAATTCCTTTAATGTGTATTCTACTCCATTATCTATTCTTAAGGTCTTGATTTTCTTGTTCGTGAGGTTCTCTATCTTTGCTTTGAATTATTGAAACTTGTTGAATACTTCGTCCTTTGTCTTCAGAAGATATAACCAAGTCTTTCTTGAATAATCATCTATGAAGATTACGTAGTAAAGAGAACCTCCTAGAGATTTGACTGGCATCAGATTGCAAACATTTGAGTGTATTAGATCTAGAATCTTCTTAGATCTATTGTTGCTTCTTGGAAATGGTTTCTTGACATTCTTTCCAAGAGCACATCCGTTGCAAATTCCTTCATGTGTAGATTGCAATTCTGGTATTACTTCAACCATCTTTTTGAGAAAAGGTAATGCTTGATAGTTAATATGAGTGTACCTTCTGTGCCAAAGTTCATTGGAATTGAATTCATCATGTACAAGAGATTCTTTATTTTGTTCTAGTAGTCTATATAGATTTCCTTCACGAGTTCCAATAACCCTAGCATTCTCTATGTTGGAGTCTTTACGCCAAAATAACACTTTTCCATCTACGAAATCTATTATTTTTCCTTTGTCTTATAAGTAATATATGGATACAAGATTCTTTTCTAAACCAGGTACATATAAGACATTGCTCAAATGAACATTGTTACCTGTTTTCAACTTGACGGAGGCTTGTCCAAATCCTTCGACTGGGTAAGTGATTTTGTCTCCAAGCTCTACCTTGTACGATGTATTCTTCTCATTTAGATTTGAGAGTCTAGATTGATCTCCCGTCATATTCCTAGAAGCTCCACTATCAATTATCCACATGTCATCTTCAATCGTTCCTGTGAGAATGAATAGTGTAGATGACTAGTCTTTTCACCCATGACTTTGGTTGACTGGTGAATGGTCATGCCTTGATCCAAAACTTCAAATTTGACATTTCTTTCTTATGAGAGTGCCAATTGGTGCGCTGGACTAGGGCTCACTTGAATACCTTCTCCTTGAGCAAGATGCTCCATCACAAGGTGTTGGATCTAGGTTTTAGGGTTTCTGCAACTGCACATGCTAGTAACCCTAGCGACAATGTCTTGGAAGTTGCTCCTGCTAGTAAACCCTAGCGGTATTTCTTCAACGAGCTCAATATCCTAATGGATATGCTTCCTTCCAGCGGTTAGACTGAATGAAGGAGGTGTGGGCCCATAACCTATTAGAATGTGCTCGTTTTACCATTGAAAATATCACTATTGTCACTGAACCATAGGCCGAAGCCACCCTCCAAGAACCTTGACCTTGACAGAGAGAAGAATCCTGGTAGCAATCCAATAGCCAAGCAAGGCTAATGCACCAAGCAATAAGTAACCAAAGTTGATCAAAGAGTCCAACCCAAAAGATAGAAGCAATAGGCTTTAGAACTGGCGGCAACACCTTCTCTAGAACTTGTGCACAAGACTGCCACACGGCACTGCGCACAAGTGCCTGTCTGCAATTCTGAGAAGTGTGTCAAATGAAAGACTGGCACCCTATATTTATAGTAATCCTAGTAGACTGCCTGGGCGGACTTCTCATTCTTGGTATTAATTAATTCATATTAATTATCTCTCTCATCTGACATCTCTTCTAGGGTTATGTTCACTTATTTTCTTTCTTACGGAATATTCTAATATTGTCAAAGGTCAAAATGGAGGTTCATACCTCCCGAAGCTACCATAATATCAACAATTAGTCCCTAAAGTTGCACTTGAATGTGAGATGGCAAGCTAGGGCATCATCAAGTTATTGCAATGGTTTTATGGGTAAATTTTTCATTTAGGTTTTGAACTAGTTGAAGGTTGGGCTAAGGATAATGTGAAAAATCGATCCAAACATGCAAGAGCAAAAACATATCTCAATGGCTTAGTAAATGGTTGTCAATGTAATGGATCAGATGGCAAGAGCAATATAAAGGGGAAATATGTAAGCTTTCAATTTGTCCACTCACACATGAAACTGTTGATCCTAAATATCATTCAAGACACAAGAGAAAAATACTTGAAAGAAAATATGATTATGAACAAACAGTCAGTAAATGTTTCACTGGCTTACTTATAAACAAGATACATCATATACATTGCAGAAGATTAGCATGCATTCAAGTAGAAAAAAGATAGAAAAATAGACAAGAATTAGAAATCTAACCATCAGATTGCCTTTAGCATTTAGTACCAATTGAAATATATGGTTGTGTTTGCAATAGAGTGTTCTTCAAAACTGGCTAATGGTTCCCAACCTATCCCCTTACATAATTTCTCCTTCTACCCTGTTTATATAGAAAGAATATGTATTCATCAAGATCCAAAAAAAAGGATCTGAAAACCTCATCATCTATATTTAGTATCTTGTTTAAAATAATCAAGGAGGAGATCATATGTGATCTCCAGGTTGAATTGATGAGGTGGCTTATCAACTGTTTTCCATGAGATTTTTTAGGAAAATAAATCTGGCAAATTTATGAAAAATAGGGTATAAATATCTCTTCGTATATCCCAAAATTCTGATATAATTGTAAAAACAGAGAGAGGTTTTTGAGAAGGGGGCCATTCCCAACAAAAACCTCTTTTGGTTTCCAAAAATTCATCTCCATCTGCTTTGAAACCTCACCAAAAATTACTCACTAAAATAGGAAATAATTTATTGTGAAATATCTGAAAAATAGGCCTCAAAGATATATTTTAACCTCTTAAAATGTGATAGATGTGTAAAAACCGAGATAGGTTTTTGTGAAGGGGCTCGTTCCCAAAACAAAACCTCTTTTGGTTTCAAATAATTCATCTCCATTGTTTCATAAAATACTCTTGAAGATAAATACCTAACATGGAAAAAACAGAGTATTGTCTGTATTGATTTATGCCCTTCTTATTTTGATCTTTTCTTTGTATGAAGAAATAGTAGGTGACTGTCATTTTTCATCCCCTGCACTTTTTGTTGTGTTATCATCTATAACAATTACATATTCCTTCTTAATAGAAGGATTAAAGAGGGCTTTGGAGTTCAACCTGAATTTATTTGTTACCCTAGTCTTAGACTTGCTAGGACAATTCACCACAATTGAAGTTGATAGGTACAATGCCATCTAGTCTTTTGTGGCATGATAGCTTTGGCCATATTAATTATGGAAGTCTTTGTTTGTTGAGAAAGAATGTTGTTTCTAGTTTTCCTATTATTCCTAGGAAATTGAAGTAATGTGATGCTTGTATCCTTGGAAAACACAACAAACAACCCTTTCATGATTCTACTTCCAAAGCATGTAGAAAACTTGAATTTATTCATTCTAATTTGTGCATCCCTATGTTTGTTCCTTCTGCAAATGGAAACAAATATATCATGACTTTTATTGATGATTACACTAGAATGTGTTGGTTGTACTCATTGAAAGATAAATCATAAGCTTTTGAAACTTTTAAACATTTTCATGTATGGATTCAAAATGAAGCTCGGTCTTGTATTGTCTATCTTTGCACTGATAATGGAAGAGAATATACATCTAATTAATTTGAAATCTACCTTCTCCAAAATGGGATCAAACATCAAACCACAGTTCCATACAATCCCCAACAGAACCATGTGGTTGAATGAATGAACATGACACTCCTAAATATGGTTCATTCCATGATGTTTTTCAAGAATGTTAAATTGGTGTTTTGGGATGATGTGGTTTTATATGCAGTTTATGTCAAAAATAGGTGTCCATCTCATGCTCCTAAAAAAAAGAGTCCATATTAAATGTGGTATGGCCATCAGTGAGACATCTTAGGGTCTTTGGTTCCAGCTGTTATGCCTTGATTCCTAAGGAGCAAAGAAGAAATCTTGATGCAAGGAGTAGGAAGTGCATCTTCTTGGGGTACTCAAATTCCACCAAGGCATATCATCTTTACGATGAAACAAACAATAAATTCATCCTTTCCAAAGATGTAATATTTCTTGAATACTCTAAGAAAGACAAAATTGTTGAGAGGCAAGTTGATCATCTAGAAAAATTCACTCATGTAAAGACATATCATGAATTTGAAGATGAGATTCCACATATTGAAGGGGGGATCCCTATCTTAGGTCAATCTCTAGAATCTACTTTTGAACCACCATCTTCCCCACATGAAGAAGTTATTTCTACTTAATCATAACCTAAAGATCATTTGGGTGATGTGATCGAGAGGATTGAAAAGATTAGGCTTGATGAGAACTCAACACCATCTCAATTAGCTGAGAAACCCAGACCATCTCATAAAGGTCCACAAAAATGGCTCACAAAAACACTTGAAATTTTTCATCCCGATGATGTCGGAAAGACAGGAACTATAATGTCATCCAGACAAGATGGAGGTAATGTAGATAATTCAAATCCAGGTGATGTAGATGGCATGGATGTTTCATAGGATTTTGATTTGAATTTATCTACTAACCTTGAACCAACTTCCTGTAAAGAAGTTGCTTCTCATTATGAATGGAATGAAGCCATGCAGAAGGAATACGATTCTCTCAGCAATAATGGGACATGGAAGTTGGTGTATCCTCCTTTTGGAACCAAACTAATCAGCTGCAAGTGGGTATTCAAGAACTAGTATAGATTAGATGGCTCACTTGACAAGCACAAAGAAAGGCTCATGGAAAAATAGTTTTCACAGAAAGAAGGTGTTGATTATGAGGAGACTTTTTCCCCCACAACAAAATGGGATACCATCCGTACTCTTTTTTCCATGGAAGCACAAAATGGATGGAAAATTCATCAAATGAATGTGAAGATTTCTTTCTTGAATGAAGACTTGAAAGACAATGTGTTCATTTCTCAACCATAAGGCTTTGTTGTGAAGGGACAAGAACATAAGGTATGCAAGCTCATCAAATCCTTATATGGCTTGAAACAAGCACCGTGAGCATGGTATGAAAAGTTAACTAAGCATCTTCTGAAATTAAATTTCAAGCATTTCAATCTTGACAATGCAACTTTGTTTGTCAAGAAAGTTGTAAAAATAGTTGTATATATTGTAGTATATGTAGATGATCTATTGATAACAAGGAACAATGAGTGCTACATTGCATCCATAAATAAAGATTTGAAGAAAGGATTCGAGATGACAGACTTGGGACATCTTCATTACTATTTGGGCATTGAAGTGATTCAAAATCCAATGTACATATTCATATCCTAGAAGAAATACATTGGAGAACTGTTGAACAAGTTTGGCATGGCTGAGTGTAATCCCATTTCTACTCCAATGGAACAAAATTTGAAACTCACATCAAAAGAAGGGAATGAATTTGAGGATGCAACCAAGTATAGACAACTCGTGGGAAGTCTTATCTATCTTACTACCACTAGAGTAGACATTTCATTTTTTGTTGGGATTCTTTCCAAGTTCGTGCAAAATCCTTGTGAAGGTCATTGGTCTGTTGCATAAAGAGTTCTAAAATACTTGAAAGGAACTCAAGATTTTGGACTCAAGTACTCTAAGGTAGATGAATTCATCCTAATCAGATATTTTGATTCAGACTTTGTTCGGGATAAGGAAACTGGAGTATCAAATTCAATCTATTTCATGAGTCTTGGATCAACAACTATCTCCTAGAGATCATGAAAACAATTAGTTCCAGCAGATTCCACAACATAGGTAAAATATGTGGCAGTTGCAGAAGTGATGAAGGAGATTGTGTGGATCAGGAAAATACTTGAAGATTTGCAGGAGAAACAAATGAATTCTACTCCTCTTCTAGTTGACAATACTTATGCAATCAAGTTGGCCAAGAATCCCATATTCCATGATTGAACTAAGCACATCAACACAAAGTATCACCTAATTCGATATCATGTAGAGGCAAATACTATTCACTTGAGACATTGTTCCACAAATGAGAAAATTATAGACATCTTCACCAAAGTGCTTGAAAGAGAAAATTTTCAAAATTTTAGAATGATGCTTGGACTCACACACACCCCTTCGAATTAAGGGGAGGAATGTTAGAAAAATAATCTTTGGGATTGTGTTACTATAATAATATTGTAAATATGAAGAGTCATAGGTTATAGGAAGCGTCTTTAGTTATGGAATACCATCAGTCACATTCTTTGTACTTATTCTCCATTCATCTTAATGCAATACACATAGAGTGTGGAGTTACTTTTCTTCCATCCTTGGCCTAATAGAATGGCCTATTCCTGCCAATGTGACAGAGGTCAAGAGTTTCATGGGAGAAACTCAGTATTTTAGGAAATTCATTGTAAACTTCTCCATAGTAGAAACACCATTGCATGCCATAACTGCCAAAGGAAAGAGCTTTCATTGGGGTAAGACAGAACAAAGAGCAGTTGAAGACTTGAAGAATGAAATCAACGATGCTCCAATGTTAGCCATGCCAAATTTGCAATGACCTTTTGAGATAAAGACTGATGTTGGTAGACCATTGTGGTAGACCACTTCAACAAAATATGTGTGCTCATTCCCTATAAGAAGACAATATTTGGACGAGAAGCAATTCAACTATTTTTCATCCATATCTGGGTGCATTTTGGATTTCCAACCTCCATCATATATGATCAGGACAACAAGTTATTGAGCAGATTTTGGATAGCGCTTTGGGAGAGAATGGATACCAAGTTGAAGTCCTCCACTTACTTCCATCCTCAGATTGATGGACAAACTGAGGTAGTAAACAAGACACTAGTGAAATTGTTGAGAGGTTACAATAATAGACATCTAAAGACTTGGGATGAGTAGATAGTCTACATTCAACACTCTTACAATAGAGCACATCATTATTCCACCAATAAGTCTCCTTTTGAGACTTGTTTTGGAAGAAACGAGACTACAAGGAGAAGAAAAAAAGACAAGCACATTCATGGATAAGATTAGGCATATACATCTAAGGGTTCAGGAGCAGCTCAAGAAGAGATAATAGTTGTACAAAGACAGGCATGATCAACAAGGGAGGATCATAAATTCCATGTTGGAGACAAGGTGTGGCTCTATCTATATAAGGAATGACTGCAAGGAGCAATAAAGAAACCTAAGCCCCTTATATATGGGCCATTTGAGATCATTAAGCAACTAATGAATGAGAATGTCTTTAGGTTGAAACTTCCACCTTATATGCAGATTAGATCAATGGTGAACGTGGAAAATTTGAGTTTGTTTGAACCCTCCATGTTGGATGAGGAGGAAGAGCATCAAGTTCTTCCCACTATTGAATACCTTGCTCCTCATGGACTTGAGTAGTTGAAGGAAGACATAGTTTTGCAGCACAAGGAGGGTATGAATTGTAGAGGACAAAAAGAAATGTGCCAGTCTCAAGGGACAGATTGCAAGGAAAGAGAAGTGGTGTCATCAAATTTTACACATTGTGGGTCATCAAATTTTCCCTTCAAACTTTATCCTCAATTGTTGGTTGCTAAATTYGACTTTCCCAAGTTTCCCCTTCATGATTGGTCGTCGAATTTTCCTTTCAACTATTTATTTGAACCTTGGATCAACCCATTTCCAAYGGGGTTCTTTCTTAGTCGACTTCCACTTCTTCATTTGATYGGCAATCCTTCCTAGTCGACCCAATCTGCCCACCTTTCGATTGGAGTCTCTTTTCGTCGGTTTGGATTTCTTGATCGACCCGACTTTTGTCTTCTCCGACTTGGTCTACTAGACTTTGGGTCGACTCAAATTTGGTCCACTKCCCTTTCACTCACTCGAATAGAMTTGCATTTTCTGACTCCTTTTCTGACCCAACTTGCATGTTCTTGACTCGGTCTTCGACGTGACTCCCTCTTTATTTAGTCGACTTGACTTGGTTGGTCGAGTATATACAATTATCTAAAAGAGAGCAAGAATTCCAGTTGTTGAAAGGGTCATGTGTTGGTGAGATAGATAGGCTATAAGATTTTTGTTTATGAATCAAGTACCAAACTATATTTAACTCCCTTGAAGCAAGGAAGACGAGGTTCACTTTGATTTTCTAGGTCACATAACAAACTCCTTGAATTCTACCTCAACCTACACATTGATCGACTACACTAGTCATCCCGACTAACTAGTTAAATGCTAAGTAGACCACTTAGTTGATCATCGAGTCAACTGTCAGATAGTTTCCTCCAAAATATTTAGAGATATGATGAACTTGTATAACTAGCTATTCCAACAAAAGAAGCAAGCAAAAGGGCAAAAAACTCTCAATGATGGAAGGATGTGAAGGTGGTTCTCTATCTTTCCAATGAAATTTCCATAACATAACCTTGTTATTTTTCATCTTGTTGTAAAATGCAACCCCATGGTTTCTTTATATAAATGAACAATGGAACTCCAATCTAGAACTTGCTTCCATATGAGTTATTCTCCTTCATTAATGAGAGTTTGTAATCTTGGCGGAAATTATGAAAGGATAAGTGGTTGGTATTAATGGAGATAGGGTTCAAAACATAGCCACATGTACCCACTATGTTGACTAAACAAGCACATGCATTTATGGGTTGTGGACTAGCCATTTTGGGGGTTTAAAGGGATCACAATGTTTTCAAAGGATTTACTGCTCAAGTTGTATAGGAAATGAATAATCTACTGTGATGCCCTATCAATGATCAATTAAGGGTTTGACCAGGCTAAGTAAGGTACAAAAAGGGCCATATGGAAATATGTGGAGTGCATTATCCTTTTTCCGCATGGTAAAATTTCATCTTAATGTACTTATTCTTTCAAAATTCCAATTATCTGGATCATCTTAAAATGGACCAAAACCACTCAATGCCAAATTCCTAGATCAAAATTCCTATCAATTAAAGTCAAAATTCCTATAAATTTAGACAAAATTCCTATTAAATTTGAAAACAAAATTCATGAAAAAAAAAATTAAAATTATCTACTACTTTAACAAACCATACAACAAATTACATTATTTTCAATTTTTTTAAACATTTTTTTTTCTGCTTATATTTAGTATAAACAACACTTATTTTTTTAAGGATTTTATTTACTCCATAAATTTTTGTGTACACAAATCATTCTACGACATTTCCCAAATTGCATTTCAAAATAAATTCTAAATAATTCAAAACAAATTAAACTCATCTAAATCTAAGTGGGTCTATTTATCTTTCGCACATGTAAGTGGGTCCATTACATGATAACTATGAATATGAATATATATGCGTGCGTGGGTGTTTAGACCCTTTTTATTTTTATGTACATATATTATTTTATAAAGAAATTATTAAGGATCATGTAATAAATCAATTATTGATTCATTGTTTAGTGTATTTTGTTGATATTTATATTTTCTTTTAATATATAAATATATATTTTTATATCAGAAAAATATTAAACACAATACAATAAATCAATTGTTTATTAAAAGCTTAGTACTTCCTTTACAATAAACCTCATTTTCACTTATGTTGACTGTAACCATTTTTTTTAAAAAACAAAATAGTGAATAGAGTCAACATCATGAAATAATAGTTTTATCTTATATAAATGTTGGCAGAGTTATTTCAACCTCGTAACCTTACTCAAATACTCATTACCCCTTTCCCTTCAGCACAGAAAGAAAAAAAAAATGATCTTCCTTGGCTGGACTCATTTTAATGTTTAGTTGACACAATATGTAGGGTAAATATGTTTGAAATTTTGAATATTTGAAATTTTGAATGTAGGGTAAATATGTAGGGTAAAATCTATTAAAATTTTGAATTGGTTTGAAATTTAAAATGTAAAAATAACTCGGAAAAAAAAATTACTCCTAATTAACCTACTCCAACAAAAAAAAATATTAATTGTGTCAGCCATACAATAAATCTTTATAACGGTTATAACAGAGTAAATTCGGCAACAATTTAACTAATATTGTATATATTAAGATATAGTATATAAAAAATCACTTCATATTCAATGGTTTATATCCCTATCCGATAGTATTAACACTGCTACCTAGTACATAACATTAATAACACTGCTACTTAGTGCATGCTACTGAGTACATAACATTAATAACACTGCTACTTAGTACATAATATTTATTGCTGATAAAATTTGGTCCCCAGTGATCTTTGTTTATCTTTAAAGTTTGTAGAGTATGTCAGTGTAAGTATCATTCGTTTCGTGGAGGGATCTCTGGAGTAGAGGTGAATATAGGTTGGGAATTTCAAATTAAATTTGACAAGTTGTCAAAGTAAAAATTTGATGATAGTGATTTGTTTTTAAATGTTTGTAATTTTAAATTTGTATTATCTTTCATGTCAAAAAAAATTATATTTTATGTTTCATGTCAAATTATCTTGTGTTATTATAAACAAATCTACCATCTTTGAATATAGTTTATGATATTTTTCCTCACACCTTATGATAATTTACATTCCTTGAAAGTTATCTGTAACATAAAAGAAATTGGGTTCCATGACCAGAGAAAATTGCAGTAATTTACATTCCTTGAAAGTTGTCTGTAACATAAAAGAAATTGGGTTCCATGACCAGAGAAAATTGCAGTAAACCAAGTTGGTGCTGAAAATCCAAATGAAAGACCTGTATAAACCGAAATCCAAACCAAAAAAGGAATATGCTTAAAATTGGTGTGAAGGTGAAAAGTATGACGGATGGCAGTCTACCGGAATCGGGTTTAAGGAGGCCCTGGCCATGGCTTCTTTAGCAGAGATGTTAAAGATGAGAGTACAGAAACACAAAGAGCCCCGCAAAAGAAAAGCACGCACCTAACAGACAGATTATGCCGAAAACAGAGCCTTATCTGCACGACCCCATTGTCTGTGGGGGAGGACTATTTCAGAAAATGCAGGATTTTAATTAATTCAATTCAAATCCCCAATGAACTGACACTATTTCCTGTAAGTACTTACTATAATTTATAACAGGTACCCTACGCAATTAAATTTATAACAGGTACTATGCAATTAAATTTATAACAGGTACTCTATGCAATTCAAAATTTTGATGCCAATGACTGGACGTCTGAACGTTTACCTGTCAAATCAAAAATTTGATGCCAATCACTGGACGTCTGAATTTTGTGTATACTTTTCAAATATGGTTTTGGAGAGGATAAACGTCCTACAAGCCGTCAAATGCCAAGCTTGGGTGAATATATGTAAGGCAAAAGGGCCATTTAGACCCAGTGTGGGGATTGATATTAATTTCCCAGGTACGTGTGGAGTGTAGATATGGTCGATTGATTGAGATGGTTAATAATAAGCAGTCTGTTACACATCATTCAATGTTATGGTATGTGTGGAGTGTAGATATGGTCGATTGATTGAGATGGTTAATAATAAGCAGTCTGTTACACCCCGTGAGACAGCGCGGTTGGTAATGACAAGTACCTTTCTCCAAGTGTTGGGAGGAGGTTTTGAGGTCAAATCCGGCTGGGTCTCTGAGACGAATTGTAATGGCTGCTTGTGCTTGTGATGTAAATGATTTATATCTCTAATATAAATCGAGTTAATTTCTCGTTGAAAAAAAAAGGATCTTTTATTAAATAGATATGGTCGATAGAGGACTGTGTCAAAAATAAGTAACCTGTTACACAGCATTCAATGTTAGGATGAGATGGTATATACACTATTTGATCATTTTGATATATACATCAAGATATATCCAATAATATATATACCACCTGGGACAATATTGAATGCTACATAGTAAGCTAAGCTGTATATTGCTAGAATACAAGTAAATAGCTAATTACAAAATAATTTAACTATCAAATAAGACGAACAATTCCATCTATATTTCATTAAACAGCTTGGAAATATGTAACACGTTTAACAAATTGATTATAAACATCAAAGTTGATTGTAACATTGATCTGAAATTCCAATCCTTCCTGGGTGACAACCAAAGAAAGCAAGTCAGACTTCAAGAAAAGGCTGTCAAATTTATCAAATAACGGAGTTCCTGTGGGATGCAGAAATACGTATCACTGAGACAGTGAGACTTCAATAAAAGGCTGTCAAATTTATTAATTAACGGAGTCCCTGCAGCATGCAGAAATACATATAACTGTAACCTAAAAGTGAAACGAATACCTGCAATCATCTGCACTGAATTCCAGCTTCTTCCAAGACCGAGGAAGGCCAGCTTTGAGCTGTATATCCAGATTGGCTCTCACATGTGGTGAGTCAGATGATTTCAAGGACTCAGTGAGTCAGATCGATTGGGATGTAACTGCGTGTTGCTTATTTTTCAGTAAATAGGATGGCCCCAGTGGGCAGTACTTTTAGTTTCCTACTACTGGTTGCCAGTGTCAAAGTTGTTTTACTTTTTAAGCTTTTGTTTTTTCAAGGTCTTAAAATTTATAACAGTTATTTTTAGTTAATAGTATTTTTATACTGATATAATTGTTAAAAAGTTTAATAAGAAGGTATATATATTTTATCTTTTTAGATTTGAATCTAAAGAAAAAACACATCTTCTTAATCATTATTTATAAAAAAAAACTTAAAACCAAAATTATCTAAATCTTGTGAAACTTTATTCTAATCTATTATTTTACATATTACATTTTTACATATTACATTTTTATATCTTTCAACATTTTAATTAACTATTAATCATAAAAAAATCTCATAATTTTTCTTTTTTAGTGTGCATCGTGAATTTTTGTTTTCAGAATATCGTTTTCACACCAACCCACCTTTCACCTAATTTGCCTTTCACAAAACAATATTGTTTTCACACCAACCCACCTTTCACCTTATTTGCCTTTCACAAAATGGTTTTCACACCAACGCAGGGAAGCAAAACCAATATTATTTTACTATTAAATGATTATTAGCAAAAATCCTAAGCAACATGTACCAAGTGAAACCAACGCAACCAACCTAGTTGAAAGCCCTATTCAGTTGTCCAACTTCTTAGCATTAAGATTCCAATTGAACAATGCTATTTCAACCTTTTCAGTATTTGTTACATTTGATATAAGCTCACAAGATTGTTGGTTCCAACTAAACTATGTTTAGTACTATTGTATCTCTCATGGTTATAAGCTCACAAGATTGTTGGTTCCAACTAAACTATGTTTAGTACTATTGTATTTCTCATGATTATAAGCTCACAAGATTGTTGGTTCCAACTAAACTATGTTTAGTTGTATCTCTTATGGTTATATATTACCCTAGGTTATTAGCTATTGCTACTTGAAATTGAAAATGCTAGCATCAATATTGTTGGCTATATATTACCATAGGTTATGAGGTATGGCTACTTGAAAATGCTTATATTACTTTAGGTTATGAGGTATTGCTACTTGAAAATGTTAGCATCAATATTGTTGGCTATATATTATCATAGGTTATGAGGTATTGCTATTGAAAATGTTAGCATCAATATTGTTGGCTATATATTATCATAGGTTATGAGGTATTGCTATTGAAAATGTTAGCATCAATATTGTTTGGTAAATTAAACTTCTCCTCTATGAATTTTTGTAGATTTATAAAATTTAGCTGCAATGTTAAATGTATCAACATGTTAATAGAAGTTTTGGCTTTTCTATAGAGATTTTTAACTTTGTTTAGTCATAATCATTGTTTCTATATTACTAAGTTTTATCCTTCTACGACCAAGAGCTCAAGATTTATCGTTCATTTATAGAAAAGGAATATAGATTCATTTTCCAACCCATGATTTCATTTTGCAGTGGTAAGCAATTCTCAATTTATTTTTCAATGATTGTTTTTTTTTTTTTTTGTTAGTGTGTATGTTACCTATGGGAGTAGCATGTGGTCTAAGAAACTGCAACCTAGGGGCACCTAAGCCGTCAAATCACCTGGGGATCGCAGCCAGTCTAGGCCACACCAACCCTTTACATGGCTAGAATTTTTTGGGTGTCTCCTCCCAACTATTGGGAGTTTAGAACCTTGGTAGCCTTATAGAATGAAACCCTCAAAATCCAATTGCGCTAGAGGGATTTGACATATATCAATGATTGTTATCTCCATCTAAGACATGAATTTTTAATCCTTCTCTTAGTGCAATTGTTTTTAAACTTTTGGTTGTGTTATGATTTTGTTTGTTTTTAGTAAATCTTGCATTTTTAAATTAGTATATTTTTAAACTCACTTAGTGAATCCAATCCCCATATATGAAAATGATTTTAGGAAAAAATCTACACCACATTCCCTAAGTTGAAGTTGGAATTTCTAAAATACAATCATTGAAGTGAACACAACAAATGAAAACAAGACAAACTTGAGAGAGAAGGAAAATAAGTGATTCCACAATTTTGCTCAATAAAACCCCAACCTGCAATGCACATGCATATTATTCTAATTTTCATGTTTCGAGTCTTACATTATTGCTCCGTGAAACCCCAACATCTGATGCTCGAACATATCATTTCAATTTAGAAGTTTGGAGTTCCAAGTTTCCAACTTGCAAATTAGCCACTGCAAGCCACCATTTTCCACAACAAACATGTCTCTACTTTCTTTACTATAATAATAATAATAATAATCTAATTTTAAAATCACTACCAAGCGAGACACCAAATTGGTGTATGAGACCCCTTGTTTGTGGGACAAGGGACCCCCTCCATGCAGCGATTTGATTGCTAAAGTCTACAGAGGTATACATACCCTACCCCCCTTTGGATTTGAACGTGTGACCTCTTAGGAGGAAACTATGTGAGAACCAATTTATACCTTGTCATCATTACATGCAATTTATGCCATATTTTTGTAAAAATATTCAAATTTCTAGGGAGTTTATATAGTTTCTATAAAATTTTGGCAAATTTTAAGAGTAAAATACTTTTATACTATTGAATTTGGGCTAATTATTATATATAAAAAAGGAAAATGGTGAATCTTTTTTTGGAAAAAAATCTTGAAAATTTAACCGATTGGTAAAATTTAGCCCCGAAATTTTTCCCTACTTATCGAGTCATGTGTCCTAATCAATGTCAATGAGTTTACATTGGGTACCTGATATGACCCCAATGGGGGCATATATGGGGTTAAATGTATATGATATGGGCCCAAGGGGGGGCATATATGGGGTTAAATGTGTAATGTGTAATGTAATGTGTAAATGTATATGTAATAGGGTCAATCTAATAATAAATGGACCACATGTGGAATGTATGAATAGGTATATATATAGAGGTCATGTAGTCATTATTGAGGACATGTGAATGGTTAAGTATGAATGTATTTGGGTATTTGGAGGCAATTCCCCTATTATTTAACGAGTTATTGTGTAACTTATCTCTCTTATCTATCTTGGAGTTGTGCTCTACGCTCACATTGGTGTACACAGTGTGTACTTCAGATTTATTGTGATATTTTAAGTATTTGGCACATAACAGTACCATTCATGAAATGTAGGGAAATATCTGAGGGATTCTTTGTGCACACACACACACACACAATCCACTAAAACCAAGATTGGTTTGTCCGGCCTTAAGAAAAATGACAAGGAATTAATTGGTTTACTTTAGAATTTTATTTCTATGATGAAAAATATTGGAAATAAACTTTATTAAATCTCCACAGTTTTGATGAGTTGACATGTTAAGAAGCTTGATATTGTTACAAATATCTTGAAATTGAGATCTGATGTGACATATGCAGAACATTCTAAGAGAAAGTGGTTTTCATCCTTGTGTTGGCGTTGGAAGTCACTCCTGGATTGTAGTAGGACCAGAGCCCGACGTCCATCAGTTTTATGTCACGTTTGTTTATAAAGGGGTGATCGGATGGAAGTAAACTCGGAACAGTATCGTTCTAACTTAGAAAACTGGGCTAGAACAACAGTGACACATGAGGTCTTGACATAACTTAAGCTAGTACTAGTGATAGTGGTGAGTAAGCGGGGAAGAGAGAGGGGAAATAAAGTCTGCTCTGGACGTCAGGTCTTCCAACAGCCTTCACAAAAGAGGAAAAGTCTCGGCTATGAGATCCTCTCAGAGCCGAACAACTTCAAAATGAACCCAAGAAGATTGTAGAACTGATAAAATCAAACCTACATAATATAGCAATGTAACACCCAACTGGATCATTCATGCCCGGGATCTTAGATTCAGAGAAAAAGGGAAAAGAAGAAGTTGGCTGCCATTAAACAAGAAGTCTCAAATGTTCCTCTATAACCAGAGAACCAGAGGTTGGATTAAAGCTTTACAATCGGGAGCTATGTTCTACCATCGATAGATTACAAAATGGAAAAATTGCCTACATATACTCAAAGAAAAACCACAACAGCGAAACCGAGACACTGTATTAAAAACATTGCGTCTGCATGTCCACTGACAATCTGCACATGCAGTCTCTGAACGATCGTGCACTTATGACAGACGCAATCGAACTCCTGACAGTCCTGCGGATGAACCGACGTGCTTTTAATTCATCGTCGGACTTTCCATTTATGGCGGAGACGATGTCTAACCACCACCAACTACCTCAATAACTGCTTCCTTGGGATTGAGAATGGCCCGACCGACTCTGCAATTTTGAGGCGTGGGGGTCTTCTCGCGCTACCACCTGGATCGGCTGAACGGCCTGATGGATAAGACGTGGAGGCCAGTGCGAAGGCTGGGGCGCATAATTAGAAATAGTGGATGGGTGGAAGTGACATGGAATGCGGGGCTCAAGTGGATAAGGAGTTGAGATGACCATACAGATGAAGGCGACTGGGAGAGAAAGAGAGACACATGGCAGGAGGTGAGTGGGTGATGAGATGGAAAGGGGCCATGTGGACGGGGGGAATAGGGTTGTGGCACCTGATGACGAGGCAAAGTGCCATGGGAAAATGACAGGGAAGCCGCAAGGTGGCAAGCCCAAAGGAAGGAGGAAAGATGAGTCAGAGGATGAGGGAGAGAACACCTAGTAGGAAGTGACAGGTGGAAACGAGAAAAAAGGGGAAAAAGGGATGGGCCAGGATGGCACTGAGTGGAAGGCGTACGGTGGAAGGTGGAGGATATTGGAGACGTGACAATGCGGGGCCCGCCGAGAGCCGCCAATTCTGGACCCCCCCCCCCCCTTTGTTAAAGGTAGAATGGCAAGGGGGGCCCGGAATCCGACCTTGACCGCAGATCTGGGCGCTCTGATCTAGGCCGTTGAGAGATGCGCAGCCAATTCCGGACCCCCCCCCTTCCTTAAAGGTAGAATGTCGAAGGGGGTCCGGAATCCAATCCTGACCGCAGATCTGGGCGCGCAGATTCTGGCCGCCCAGATTTTCTCGTCGCTTACCCAAATATGCAATTGCGCCCCAACATAGGATAAGTGGGTTTTTACTCCGCCGCTTGCCCTCTTTTCGCCAATGGGGGGTGCCTTTTAGGAAAAAGACCCCTCTTACATGTTTAGGTGCTAACATTAGGCTCCATGGGGGATAGATTCGTCCCTGTGATGCTCTAAGGACTTTTTTGCAGTTCCAGTGCCTTACTGTTGGGCTATGGAGTCATTTATTAAGACGAAAATAGAAAACAATATTTACAAAAATAGAGGAGCCGTCACCGGCTCAAAAAAAACATTTTTTCAAGAAATGTCGATTCACTGGGCCATTAAAAACTTCTTTGCCTTCCAAATCCTGCAACCTGTAAGTGTTGTTTGAGAATACTTCAGATATTTTGAAAGGCCCAATCCATAGGGCATCAAACTTATTGTGTTTGCCTCTATCCTGCCTGGGTGCATCCCACTTGAGCACCAGATCACCCAGCTCGAAATCCTTTTTCCTAATCTTCTTGTCAAAGGCTTGTTTGATCTTTTGTTGATGACTGTAGGCCCTGTTCATTACCTGCTCCCTGATCTGCTACACCTCCACCATTTGATGAATCCCTCTAAACATATGGTCAGGCTCTCCTTCAAGGTCCTGAAAGAATTTTGCCACAGGTAAAACGAGTTGAGTAGGAGAAACAACCTCTGTCCCATAAACAAGTTGGAAAGGTGAGGTGTTCAGGGACCTCTTTGTGGTCACTCGATCAGCCCATAGAGCGAAATTGAGTTTTGAATCCTAGGCCCTTTTATTGTCTTCCAATAATCTTTTAATGAGCTTGATCAGGCCTTTATTAGAAGACTCCGCCAGTCTATTTCCTTGAGGATAATAGGGAGTGGAGTGAACTAGTGAAATCTCAAACTGTTCACAGAACTCAACCAGAGGCTCAGACCTGAAAGAGGCGGCATTATCGGTAACAATTCTGCTAGGGCAACCAAATCTGGCTATGATGTCCTCCAGGAAGCTGATAATTACTTTGTGAGAAGTACTCTTGGTGGGGGCAGCTTCGATCTACTTGGTGAAATAGTCTGTCGTAGTCAGGATCCATCTGTGTTGGCCGCTTGAGGGAGGATGAATTTCTCCAATGAAGTCCAATCCCCACTACTGAAAGGGTGTCGAAACTACTACAGGCTTTAGTGGCAAAGATTTGAGCTGCTGCTTTCCTGAGAACTTTTGGCATTTGATGCAAGCTCTAATTCCTCTGCAGACATCAGTGAATAAAGTGGGCCAGTAATACCCAGCCCTGAGGATTTTGTGAGTTGTGGTCTTCCAGAAATGATGACCACCACAAAGGCCACTATGGAAATCAAACATAACTTTCTGGGCTTCTTGTTGATTCAGGCACCTTAAAAATACCCCTAGAGGGTCTTTCCAGTATAAATCTCGGTCAATGAGGCAACATCTGACCACCTTGAGCTTTAAAGCTCTTTCCTTGCTCTTTCCCATTCCATCTGGAGGCTTCAATTCTTGCATAAAATACAAAATATCTCTGTACCAGGTGCATTCTGCTAGTGAGAAGTCACCCTGAGAACTCTTGTTGGATGACTCATCTTGCTGATTTTCTGAACAGGCATTGATGAAGCTAATCCCCAAGGCTTCACAATTGGATTCATCCAGCAGTCTGGCTAAAACTTGCCCCTTTATCAACTTGGTGGGCTTAATCTCCAGATCAAACTCCAGGATCTTGGAAATCCATTTACCTCTTCTCCCATCTATGTCAGGCTGTATAAGAATGTCCTTCACAGAGGCTGAAGGAACGTATGCAGTGACCCTTGAGTGCAAGACATAGACTCTGAAATCTTTGAGAGCTTTCACCAAGGCATAGGCCTGCTTCTCCATGATCTCGTATTGGACTTATGCATCTCTCAATGCCTTGCTAAAGAATGAAATTGGTTGTTCTCGTCCTTCCTCATTTTTCTACAATAAGACCGCTACTATTGTATCAAAAGAAGCAAAAGAAAAAATTAGGAAATCCTTGAAATAATCAGGACTGATCAGCATAGGTGGCTCGGTCAATGCCTTCTTTATTTGGATAAATTATTCCCTGGGTTCAGCAGTCCATTTAACTTCATTTCCTTTCCTAAGCATGGTTGTGATGTGTTTCACCATCTCAACGAAATTTGAGACGAACCTCCTCAGAAAGTTAATCTTCCCTAAAAAAGCTTGAACTTCCTTTCTAGACCGGGGAAGTGATAGGGTCTGAATTTCCTCTACCCTGTTGGGATCAATCCTTACTCCTTTTGTTGATACTATATGACCTAACAACTTCCCCTCCTTCATAGCAAACAAATATTTCTTGGGGTTTAAGGATAGGCCAAACCTCTGACACTTCAAGAAAACTTTTCTTAGGTGACAACAATGCTCTTTGTCTGATCTGGAGAAGACCGTGATGTCATCCAGATAGATCACCACAAACTAATATTTCTCCCCAATGAAGGCTATATCCATGGCTCGCTAAAATGTTGCTCCTGCATTCATCAATCCAAAAGGCATTTTGGCATACATGTATGCCAAAATGCCTTTTGGATTGATGAATGCACCCCAAGGGGTGGTGAAGGTCATTTTTTCTCTGTCCTCGGGCATGACTGATATCTGGTTATAACCAAAGAAACCATCAATCATGGATATCCTAGATGCACCAGTTACCCTCTGCAATATGTGTTCCATGTTGGGTAGGGGATAATTGTCTTTCTTTGGGCTCCTGTTCAGGTTCCTGAAATCAACACAGAGTCTGATTTCTCCACTTTTCTTCCTCACCGGGACCAAATTGGCCACCCATTCGGAGTATCTTAAGGGGAAAATGATTTGGGAATCTAACAACTTCTTCACCTCTCTTTCCATGACAGGCAACAACACGTGATTTATCTGTCTTAGCTTTTGCCTAAATGGTTTAGCCTCTTCCTTCAGTGGGATCTTGTGTTCAATGACAGATATGTCTTGAGGTATTCATAGGTCCATGCAAACACATCAACAAATTCTCTTAATAATTCAGTGTATTCGGCCCTCTGTTCTTGGGTCAATCTACTTGACAACTTGACAAACTTAGGCTCCTCTTGTGTGCCAATGTTGCACTCAGATGTATCAGCATCTCCTCCTGAAATCTTATCTTTTACTACCACATCATTCCCATCGAACAATCTTTCTAAAGGGACTAGTCCCCTTGGAATGTGATTGTTGGGAAACTGAACAATATGGTGATTAACAATTTTATTTAAGAATACCTCAGAGTGAGGGTCTCCTTCGGGATCAGGGTCTTGATCAATGTGCAATGAAAAAAAATCATCGACAGACTGAAGAAATTTTTCAATTTCAAGATCGTCTTCGAATACCTTCTAATGCTTTACATTGTCTGGGATGGATGGCCTGTATCTTATCTCAACCCCATATTTGATCTTCAGTGGAAAAGGGATCCTGAACAGAATAGCTGAGACAACTAAGGAATCGGCCGAAGTATTATCCTCCCTTGGGACAAAAGAAATGTTGAAAACCGAGAATAAATTATCAATCAAGTCCCATACCTCGTTTATGTAACTTCTGAGCCGAGGATGCTTGGCCTGATAAACATTCCTGACCTGTTGGATTATCAATTCAGCATCTCCAAACACTGCCATCTCCCTTATTCCCATTTATTTTGCATCCCTCATACCCAGAACAAGAGCTTTGTACTCAGCCACATTGTTGGTGGTTTCAAATTCTAGCTTGTATGACGGTGACATGGTCTCTTGACAAGGCGATATGAAAACTACTCCAGTGCCAGCGCCTATACTAGAAGAATCTCTGTCAAAGAACATCTTCCAAACAAAGGTGGTCGAAGGAGGTATCTCCTGATTAAGAATGGGCTGCTTTCTTATCTGTAAAGGGGCATCAGGAGTTTCAGTGATCTGCAAGAAACTAGACCCCAAATCAGTGTCAAGTGCAAAGATGGGATGGTTGGTGGGGTTTTCTTCATCACTGACAATATAGGCTAGTTGAGCTTCTTTGTACAACCTCATGTGTTCCCCTCCAAAGACTGGAATGGTGGCATATGTGAGATCCATCTGTAATGTTCCTCCAAGTCTTTTAATCCAAGACCTAGACAATAGCATGCCAAACTTGGGGGGAACATCATCTACCACAATGTCCATGACCACACTCTTCATTGGCAGATGAAATAAAGAGACCACCAAGTCTTTGATGACTCCAAGACATTGCACCCTCCTTGAATCAAAAGAGTACAAATCATGATAAGCCTTTGTCACTTCCAGTCCCAACTCTTCCATGACTATTTTGGGCATAAGGTTGTGGGAAGCTCCTTAATCCATGAGACAATTATGCAACACTTTATCATGTATGTTCAGGGAGGTGTAGAAGGGAGGGGATGAATCATCTCTGTCTTCCACCATGGGACCTAGGATGACTTCTAGATTTTCATCTTGAAGGTTCACTGAGTCAGAGGAAGGCTGGGGGGACTCAGATTGTAGCAGTTTGGAGAGGGACCTTTTGAAGTCTTCGTTTTTAACTAGCTCTGAGAGGGGGACGAGAATTCTGATATTTGGAAAAACATGCTCAAAACTAAAGGATTAAGATCTTCCCTTACCTCAGAGACAGGTTCTTTGACTGTTGGCGAAGCATTCTGAGTTTTATTTTCTTTAGTAGTGGTTGCTGCAGATTTAGTAGGCCTTTCTGCTATGAGGGGGTGATCTTGGCTGTCAAAGTTTCCTTCTTTCTTCTTTGACTTGAGAGGGTATCTACTAGAGGTGTTATTGGCCTTTTCTCCTTTACCTAACTCATTCATTTGAATGTTCATAGGGGATTCTTCATATGCAGACTGAGTCAAATGGGGAAAAGGGGAAGTTTCTTCAATACAGTGAATTTCAGGGTCAAGCTCTCTTCTCCCTCCTCATGAGCAACTAGGTTATTTTGGAGGGGGGTTTGAATCCGTTGATCTTCTCTGTCTTTCCTTCTTTTTCCCTTGGAAAATCCTGAGGCACATTGTTATTAGGTTTCCTGAAACGTCTATTATCAACATTCTGGGGATTTCTGTACATGGACTTCCCTTCTAACTCCCACCTTTCCATCCTAGCCGAAAGCGATTTTAGCATTCTAGTTACCTCTTCTGACTGTAGGGGAAGGGGAGAGGAATGGGATGGGGAGGCTTTAGGCCTTTTCTTAGATATATCTCTATCAGCCTTATCCCTGAGTCAGTCAACAACTAGTATGTTAGATTCTACCTCCATGGCCGCATCCTGTATGTGAGCCAGAGTAGTGGCTCTTTTCTCCCTCAGCAGTAGGCAGAAATCGAGATCAAAAGTGCTAGCATAAGTGATCTTAGCAGAGGCTTCTGAGGGATTTATCTCAGCGGGGATTTTATTATACATTTTATTGAATCTCTTAGAGAAGTCAGAGACAAACTCTCCTTCTTTTCTCTTCAGGGACCCGAACTTTGTCATGTAATACATGAAGTCTTTTTTGTCTCCCCATTGTCTCAAGAAGGCCTTATCCAAATCTTCAATGCCATCTATAGATCCAGGAGGTAGGGCTCTAAACCATTTCCTGGCTTCGCCTTCAAGGCTATGGACAAAGATTCTCATCCATACATCTGCATGCATGATAACATGATCATCTGTGAAGCTGTAAAAGGCTTCAAGGTGTTCTTCTACAGCTATGTCCCCTTCGCTTGTGAACTTGGGTAGCTTCTTAAGGTATCCATCTGCTGGAAGGGCGTTGAGAGGCTGTGGTAACACAAGAGGAGCATACCTAGCAACTATTATGGCCTCCATTCTGGTCATGGGGGGATTAACTCCTGCCATGGGAATATTAGGTGGAGGAGAATTCAAAGGAGAAGGAGTATGAACAGGGGATACCGGAAATGAGATTCCTGGAGGAAAGGGAAACAATGGGGAATACAGAGGGAGAGCTAAGGGACCTGAATGGGCAGACGCTTCTCTCTGTACAGTAACAATAACAAGAGGAGTGGTGGTGAAATCTTCTGCGGTCCAAGGTCTGCGCTAAGGTATAGCTTCGGGGGAGAGGGGAGTGACAAGGATTTATCCTTCTAATGCTAAACTAGGAGGATAAAACTCAACAGGAACACTCCCGAAATTCAGGAAACAGGAAACCTCGGAAACAGATTTGCTAGGAAGCTGAGAAGAAGAAAATGGAGTTTCTATGGAAGGAGGTGGCGAATTACGTGGTTCAGCGGTGGAGCTTTCTCCTTGAGAGGCCTTCCCTTTTCTTATAATCACCTCCGGATCTACTTCAGGCCTGGATAGAGGCAGTTGTGGATGGGACCGCGTGTGTCTGCCGCTGGAAGCCACAACTAACAAAACAGGTTCGTCGCAGTGGAGTCATCACAATGGAGTCACCAGGTGAACAGTAGCAATCTTCAATGGATCTGATGCCTGATGCACCTTCAGAATCAGAAGCTCAATGTCGTTCAATCCCAGGGAAGATTTTCAACTTCGTCCACAGCAACGACGCCGTAAATGTTGGTGTTGGAATTCACTCCTAGATTGAAGCAGGAGCAGAGCCCGATGCCCATCAGTTTTATGTCACGTTTGTTTATAAAGGGGTGATCGGATGGAAGTAAACTCGGAACAATATCATTCTAACTCAGAAAACTAGGTTGGAACAATAGTGAAACATGAGGTCTTGATGTAACTTAAGCCAGTAATAATGATAATGGTGAGTAAGCGGGGAAGAGAGAGGGGAAATAAAGTCTACTTTGGACGTCAGGTCTTCCAATAGCCTTCACAAAAGAGGAAAAGTCTCATCTATGAGATCCTCTCAGAGCCGAACAACTTCAAAATGAACCCAAGAAGATTGCAGAACTGATAAAATCAAACCTACATAATATAGCAATGCAACACCCGATTGGATCATTCATGCCCGGGATCTTAGATTCAGAGAAAAAGGGAAAAGAAGAAGTTGGATGCCATTAAACAAGAAGTCTCAAATGTTCCTCTATAACCAGAGACCCAGAGGCTGGATTAAATCTTTACAATCGGGAGCTGTGCTCTACCATCGATAGATTACAAAATGGAAAAATTGCCTACATATACTCAAAGAAAAACCACAACAGCGAAACCGAGACACTGTATTAAAAACATTGTGTCTGCATGTCCACTGACAATCTGCACATGCAGTCTATGAACGATCGTGCACTTATGGAAGACACAATCGAACTCCTGACAATCCTGTGGATGAACCGATGTGATTTTAATTCGTCGCCCGAATTTTCATTTATGGCAGAGACGATGTCTAACCACCAACAACTACCTCAATAACTACTTCCTTGGGATTGAGAACGGCCCAACCGACTCTGCACTTTTGAGGCGTGGGGGTCTTCTCGTGTTGCCACCTAGATCGGCTGAATGGCCTGATGGATAAGACGTGGAGGCTAGTGTGAAGGCTGGGGCGCATAATTGGAAATAGTGGATGGGTGGAAGTGACATGGAACGTGGGGCTCAAGTGGATAAGGAGTTGAGACGACCATACAGATGAAGGCGACTGGGAGAGAAAGAGAGACACATGGCAGGAGGTGAGTGGGTGATGAGATGGAAAGGGGCCATGTGGATGGGGGGAAGAGGGTTGTGGTACCTGATGACGAGGCAAAGTGCCATGGGAAAATGACAGGGAAGCCACAAGGCGGCGGGCCCGAAGGAAGGAGGAAAGATGAGTCGGAGGATGAGGGGGAGAACACCTGGCAGGAAGTGACAGGTGGAAACGAGAAAAAAGGGGAAAAAGGGATGGGCCAGGATGGCACTGAGTGGAAGGCGTACGGTGGAAGGTGGAGGATATTGGAGATGTGACAATGCGGGGCCCACCGAGATCCACCAATTCCGGACCCCCTGCGCCCCCTTTGTTAAAGGTAGAATGGCAACGGGGGTCCAGAATCCGACCTTGATCGCAGATCTGGGCGCTTTGATCTAGGCCGTTGAGAGATGCACGGCCAATTCCAGACCCCCCCCCCCTTGCCTTAAAGGTAGAATGGTGAAGGGGGTCTGGAATCCTATCCTGACCGCAGATCTGGGCGTGCAGATTCTGGCCGCCCAGATTTGTTCGTCGCTTACCCAAATATGCAATTGCGCCCCAACTTAGGATAAGTGGGTTTTTACTCTGTCGCTTGCCCTCTTTTCGCCAATGGGGGGTGCCTTTTAGGAAAAATACCCCTCTTACATGTTTAGGTGCTAACACCTTGAACTTATTAATATTACAAAGATGTCAAATTATTTCATACCACAACGTTTTAGGAATTGTCCAACACCACGGTTTCACTATTGAACTCGTGAGAGTTAATTTTTATTTTATTTAATGTTGATTTTATTCTTATTCTAGCTATAACAAAAAGATACTTTTGATCTTCTAGATTAGGGTGAATGACCTCTTTATGGTATCAACATAGTTACCAACTTAACGAGAATTGTGACCTCAAAACGAGAATTCTATCCCAAAAATATTTTTGGGTTAAAAACACCAAAATCAATCCCCAAATCAAAAAGTGAGGCTACCGATAGCATCCTTTTTTTTGGAGGTGGTTAAAATTGCAACTCATTTGAAATCATGCCCTTGGCATTGCAAACAAAACCCTGAAATTGACACATCTTGAATTGAAAAGTGATTCTACCAATAGCACCACTTTTTTTTGGAGTTAAAACTATGACCTAATTGAAACATGACCTTGACCATTGACACCATCGCAAATACAACACTGAAAATCAATTCCTAATTCTAAAAGTGTTATTTTTTTTTTGTATCTAGCAGAATCAACAACTGGGCGGGCTCGTACTCATGGGCCATGGGGTCGATTCTGACCCCTACCAGTATAACCTCTAGGCGTACCCATGCGGATGCGGTATGCATGACTTTGCAAGGTTTGAACCAACAATGTCATAATGAGTGTCTTAATAGTGCATTGTATCGCTAATTGATCTACACCTTTGGGGAAAATCTAAAAGTGTTATTACTTGATAATTTATTGACTAATTAATTTTTTTTTAATAATTTACATTAAGAAAACAATTAATTTGGAAAAAACAAACACCCCTAAACAATTTTTTTTTTTAAGGAAAAAAGACAATTTTTCTATAGAAATAAAGAGAAAAACAATATATGTTAAAAAAAATGAAAATCATAATTTTCATGCCCCCCTCCCGAATTTCAATTTTTTTAAATTATTAGTTACATTCTAGTTTGGGTTTTATTTTTTTATTTTAATGTTGTTTTGTATTTTAATTTTTATTTAATTTTTTAATTTAATTGTTATTTTTTTTCGTATAGTATAGTATAATAATTTTTAAATATTTATGTTTAGTTTTTGTATTTTTAAAATTTAAAAAAAAAAGTGTTTTTTTTATGTTGTTTTCTAAATTTATCATAAAAAAAATTTTGGTGTGTTTTAACAATTTTGTTTTCAATTTTTGTGTTTTAAATTTAGTGTTTTAAAGGTCCCTTTTTTTCTTAAAAAAAAATAATTTTACTCCTTTTTATTTTATTTTTTTAAATTTTGATTAATTTTTTTTTGCTTAAAAAAAATGTTTAGGGTGTTTTTTTTTCCAATTTAATTTTTTTCTTAATGTAAATTATAAAAATAAAATAAATAAATAAATTATCAAGTAATGACGATTTAATATTTAGGAGTCGATTTTCAGTGTTTTATTTGCGATGGTGTCAGTGGTCAAGGTCACGATTTCAATTTTTTTTTTTTTAAGAACAATTAATTTATATTCTAAAAAGGTGTTGCAGCAGAGGCTGAATCAACAAATAGATATAAGAAGTTCAAAAAGAAAAGTCAGTTGTCTAATAACAAATATTTCCTTTTCTAGCCATACAAAAAATGCTACATAAGCATATGACATAGTGTCTCTTTGCCAAGTATATATTCTTACATCCAAGTACAACAAAAAGATGACTTTACATATCATAAAAACCTAATTATTTTAATTTGAGAGCGGTGTCCACCATCCAATCCTAGTTAGTCTCCATTGGTTGCTTTGTTCCAATTTGAAGTTGTTGATCCACTTCCTAGGCCTTGAATCCATGAGAAGAAGGAGGGGACTGCATGTTTTCTTGATTTTGCATCCAATGTTGTGGAATTTCCTGGTTTTCCTAGTGGAGGGACCAAATTTCCCTATTTTTCTTATTCATGGCCCTAAGAATGATGCAAGTATCCTTGTCATGTTTACAGGTCTACTCCTCCAACTTGGTCTCAAGGGATTTTAATGTGTACGGGTGAGTGTAGTTGCATGTACCAGGCGATACATGTTGGCTATATGGGATGATGTTTTTCTGTCATGAGGTTCAGTGGTGGGGTTTGCTTTGATATCATTGGATGGGGCACCCAAAAAATACCTTTAGCATTATTGCTTGATTTCAAAAAAATCCACTTTTTTTTAATAAGTAAAATTCCCTTGGATTTCATCCTTGGATTCAAACAATTTCCCACGTTCTTAATAAACAATCCTGTCATATTAAGGTGGAAGATGAACATCAAGAATATCATTGACTTTGATTTTCCCCTGCTCGAGGGATCGAGTTGATTTTTCCAAAGTGTCTTCCTTGGAGTTTAGGTGTCTGAGCACATGAAATAATTGACGCAAATGAAAATTCCCCCCATATTGAATGATTCCTTGATATTTTCTTTGTAAACTCAGTTGGTGACATTTTTGGAGATGTTGAAGCCCATTAATGACCAATTATGAGCCCCCTATTACAATAAGATCCTTGTAATGCTCCTCTGTTATAAACTTTAATCCCATATAAACTTTCATGGCCTATGCGTGGTTATTGGAGGAAAATACCAAACCCCGCACAAAGGAAATAACTTTTGATCTGTCAAAGTCATAAAGCACTCCCCCCTCACCTACTACCCTAAGATCATCGTTTCAATTAGATCATAGTTTGAACTCCAAAAACAATAGTGGTGCTACTTATAGAATCACTTTTCAATTCAAAGGTCAATTTCAGGATTTTGTCTGCAATGTCAAGGCTATGATTTCAAACAAATCACAATTTTAACCATTTCCAAAAAAAGGGTGCTACCGGTAGCACCACTTTTTGAAACAAGGATAAAAAAAATCCACTAAATGCGACCTCTAAAAAAACAAGAACTCTAGAGAGTTCTCATTAAGTTGCTAACTTTGTTTATCTTAATATTCTCTTATCCTCTAATTATTTATTGTGTCACAATTTATCCTTAAAGTTAGATGTGAATTTTTAATGGTATCAATATTCTATAGAGTGGCATCATCTATCCTCCAATGATTTATCCAAGACTCAACATCTTNTTTATCTTAATATTCTCTTATCCTCTAATTATTTATTGTGTCACAATTTATCCTTAAAGTTAGATGTGAATTTTTAATGGTATCAATATTCTATAGAGTGGCATCATCTATCCTCCAATGATTTATCCAAGACTCAACATCTTTATGCCAACCCCTCTTAAGTTATAGGTGTATTTGGTTAGAGTTTAAAGAAATCTTATGAAGCCCCTTGTATTTCTTATATAGGTGACAATATTTTCAATGTTTTATCAAAACCCACACAGGAAATCTAGCTAAAGCAAGTACAAACAAAGCTTATCAAGAAAGGAAGAGAGATTCAATATGGAAGAATGAGAAAATATATTCACACTACTCCAATGAGTTGATTAATGAATGAATGATTTATACAATGAATGAGTGGAATACACTCATATATAGGCAAGAACATTCCATAATTAAAAAAATCAATCAAGCAGTTAGGTTTCCTTAGGAATGCATGCATGCATAATAGTGATGGTCAAAATAGAAAGTCCTAAAATAGAACTAGTCAGTTAACTCCCATTGAACTAGTGTATCAAAAATAGAAATTTCTCCAACAAATACTTTTCCACTAAGGTGTAATGCCTAAGAAAGTTTCAAGATGCATTGAAATTTAGTCCTTTGAGGTTACTAACAGATATTGTGGTTGGTAGTGAATAACATCCTCCTTTCAACTAGGGAAGAGGGGTGAAGTCCACATGGAGCTAGCAAGGTACTAACTTCGACACTTTGAACTCTTAATACATGAGAGGGTGAGGGAAATTTGCTTCTTTGGGAAAAATGTAGGAGATAATAAAATTCGATGGTTAAAATTTATATTGAACCATCAAATTCATGCTTATGAATTTTTGTAGGATGTAGATTTCAACATTCTAATTTCAGATGTGACTATCGAATACGTTCTCAACCCAAACAATATTATGTGGAACACCAAATTCTAGGCATGCCCTTGTTCGCGAACTAGTGACTTAGTAGATCAAGGAGCTATATATTCCAAGAAGAGGTGGTGTCTAGAGACATGCTTACAACACTTAAGCACAAGTGAAACAAATCAACATATAATAGGAAACAAAAAGAACCAAAAATTGCATAAAACTTCATTGATTTATCAATCCATAAAGCCATCTATATATATCACCAAAGTGTAACTAACTCCCTTGAAGTGAGGAGGACATGGTCCACTTTGATTCTTTAGGTTGCATAATGAAATCCTTGAATTTTGTGTCAACTTGCACACCAATTGACTGCCATGGTCGATCTGATTTACTAGTAAAATGCTCAATCATTTCTCCTAGGCAACTGTCAATTATCGAATTACAACCTATAGAAGATCTAAGGATGTGATGAACCTACTTAACCTATTATTCCAACACCCCCCCATTAACACAATGCTATGGAAATTCAAGAGGTGAAATTACTTGTGTGCACACCACCCATAATTGTTGTTCCAGAAACCTGAGCATAGCCCAAAGTTTCACAATCTTAGCTTTTTTTAAAGATTTAATAAATATGGTGACAACCCGATCAACTGTGATACAATAGATAAGAGACACAACAACATCATGTACCAACTACCTTAAATAATGAGCATGAAGCTCTGCATGCTTCATTTTACTATGTGTATAGGTTTTTCAACAGCATGAATTACACTTTGATTGTCACAATATACTATGTATATTCCTCAATTATAAATCTAAGCTCACACAAGAGGTTGTGTTAGGATCCGATCCTAACCCCTCTTTGTGGGTCATTAGTTAGTAGGATATGTTTTCTATGTAATAAAGTCCGACATTAGTTAATAAGGCCTAAAAAATAAAGGAGAACAAGTCAATGTAAGAAGACCTAATAGAAGCTTCCGCTTCTAGAAATATCTTCCTCTTGAAGTTTCCTTAGAAGGTAGAATTAGTATAAATAAGAGTAGGAGGTATCGGATATTTTTGTCCTGGAGATTATTGTAATAGAGCTCTGCTCTGCTAGAGGTTTCCCCCTCGAAGAGGCAAGTAAACATCCCTATCTTTAATAAAGGTGCTCTTTCTGGTGCTATTCTGGTATTGTTCTAGATATAATCTTGATGTTCCATTACTGCTTGCTAAATATTTATGTTCTGCATATTATTATGCATCTGGTATATTGCAAGTGGTATCAGAGATCCTTCCTGGGCAGAACTTGTGGGGTAAATTTTTTCAAGGTAGAGACGTATTCTGACATCTTTAAGCTACAAATATTTGTCATTCCACGCATAAACCCATGGTCGAGGACTCATACATGCAGGAACTACAAGTGGTACTTAAGAGCACATTGTTGGCCACCCTTGTAACCTATGTTGGTACCCCTTCAAGTGGTAGCGCATCAGACAACACCTGTATACGGATCAACCTAGATATCATGCAACCCTCCATAGATAAACCGATCGGTCGCCTAACTGCTATAGTGTCACTGAGAACATCACTCAGGAAGATACTCTCTAGTACCTGGGTAGTCGGGTAGTATGGTTAAGGGTACGGTCTAGCCTCCTTAGTTGGTGCTCTAAGATATTAGGCCGAGTACTACTATTGGACACTGCATGTATATCAAAGAGCTATAGTACAGGGAAAACCATTGACTGTAGATACCCTTCAAAACCTAACCCTTTGGGCGAAAACAAGAGATCTACTACAGTGAAACTTGGCACCCTACCAAATTTTTCGCTACAGAAACCCTCCCTGCTGACATTTTTCATTATTAATAATTTGGGAATTCCAATGTTGTAGAAGTATTCAAATCAAAGTATAACTCTGTGGGAGTTAAAAATAAAAATAAAAAAGTATGGGGCCAAGATGCACCCTTATTTGAGACTTGGTCCATTGGATTTCTCTCTTCATTTTGATCGCAGTGGTACCCTTCATATTTCAGTATTTGTTTTTCTCTATGGATCCAACCCTTTTCGAGACACCCTTATTTGAGACCTATCCCATTGGATTCCTCTCTTTGTCTTGATCACCTGGGCACCTATCATTTTTAGGCCCATATTTTTGTCCCGACACCTCATATGCTACTTAAGCCTCCACCATGCCTACCACCCTATCTCAGTCCCACAAAACCTTGGAGGACAAGTTGTCCAACCTAGAACAACAAATGGCCTCCATGCACACCAACTTCCAAACAACCATTGACAAGAAATACCACACTATGGAGAAAATCCTCAAGGGTAAGAATGTTGATCCCAATCCCAAGGACCCTTAGTATTCCCATTATGAACATACTCACTTGTCCCACTCCCCTTGCGGTTCTCCACTATCTTGGAATAACGTGCCCAAAGTTTGTCATGCATAAATTTGATGTTTCTAACCCGGTCAGGTGGGTTTCTCAAATGGAATAATACTTCTCCCTTCGTGATATTCAAGATGATGAGACCAAAATCCATGTAGGGGTTTTGTACTTGGATCAAGAACGTTGGAAATGGTGGTAGTGGCATAAAAAATGTTATCCAGGACTACCCACTTGGAACATGTTCACTAAAGTCATTTGTGTCTGTTTTGATAGGGAATCACATTTTTGGGGCAAGATCACTAAGTTGTGCCAAACTGGATCAGTCATAGACTTCATCACAACATTTGAACAGGTTGCTATATGAACCAACGGATTATATGATGAATTTTACCTTGAATGTTTTATCAATGGCTTAAAGGAATCCATCAGAGGTCATGTGAGCATGCATCATCCTACTACCTAGTTGCAGGCATGCCAATTAGCACTAGAAGAAGAGACCATCCTCCAAGCTCCACACCTGAAGGCTACATTCCCCAACTATCCTAGCCCCAGGGTGAACCAAGCTCTGACACAAACCTTGAAGGTCTAAAATATATCTCCAGCAGAAATGGCGAAGCATCGCAAGCAAGGAATTTGTTATTATTGTGATGAAAAGTATTCACAAGGACAAAAATGTAGGGAACAAAAGTTATTCCAAATTGATGCATCAAATTCATCTTCCTTTGAATACATACCATCAGATGAGGATATTGACCTAGATGATGCTCAACCAAGTGTTCATGCTACATATTGTTTTTCCTCCCCTATGGAACCAAAGGAACCTGCCATATCTCTTCATGCCCTCTCAGGTATTTCAGCCCGACAGAAATTGAATATCAAGGGCTACATCAAACATAGGTCGATTGTGGTGTTGATTGATAGTTGTAGAACCCATAATTTTATTCATCGTAGGATTTCTTAGGAGATCCATTGCTTTGTCTTCCCTATTTCTGATTTTCAAATTCTCATTGCTAATGGTGGTACGATGAAGAGTGGGGGGCATTGTGAGAATGTCAAACTCAAAATGGGTGATTATCATCTGAAAACTCACAAGTTCTCTATTTCCATGGGGGGTTGTGATATAGTTTTGGGTGTGAATTTGATTCACATTATGGGACCAATCACAATGGATTACCAGGAGTTATATATGAGCTTCACCCAAGAGGCTCACACCTATACCCTCTAAGGTCTCTAAGCAGGCTCTCCTAAAATCATCAGCTCTCACAGGATGGAAAAAATGTTGAAGAAAGGCCACCATGGTGTGACTTCTCAATTACATGCCATCTAGGGCACCGATCAGGCCTCTCCAGTAGTCCCTCCTATCCTGCAACTAATCTTGGACAAGTACCCAAAGGTATTTTAATTTCTAATAGACTTACCTCCTTCTAGTGGTGAGCATGATCATAGCATCCCTCTCATGATGGGCAGTTAACCCCCCAATGTACATCCCTATAGGTATCCATTTTCTCAAAAAAATGAAATCGAAAAGATGGTATAGGAATTACTCGAGGTAGGGGTAATTCACCCTAGTATCAACCCATATTCTTCTCTTGTGGTGATGGTCTTAAAGAAATAAGGTACTTAACACATGTGTCTCGATTTTCATTCCTTGAATAAACTGACCATCAAAGATGAGTTTCCCATTCCCATCATTGATGATATGTTGGATGAAATCCAAGGTGCCTGTGTCTTCACCAAATTATACCTTCGCTTCGGCTATCACTAGATCTGGATGAAGGAGGCAAATATTATGAAGACTGCTTTCCGAACTCATGAAGGACATTATGAATTCTTGGTCATGCCTTTTGTCCTTTGCAATGCCCCATCCACCTTCCCAATTCTCATGATTAAAATATTGAAACCTTACCTTCTGTAGAATCCCTAGAAACCAACTAGGCCATGCTAACCAAGAATTTGAAATTTGATACCAAATTAAAACATACAAATACTCTACAAATACACTGATTCATACAAAATAATAATAGAAATACACATGCAACATACACAAGAAAAACCCATAAACATAAACACATAAATAATAATGCAACACAAGTTAACACACACTTGACACTTATCTTGATAAAAAGATCATCAATTGCGTGCATACCTTCCACGTTCCTCCCAGCCTTAGACCACACTGCTAAAAACTCTCAGTAGTGGGTCACCCCCAAGCTAGGACTAAACTCCACCCGATTAAAGGAATTCCTAACCAGACTGATGTATCTCAGACAACAGGAAAAACTATGTCATAGGTTCCAACTCGAACTAACACCCTACAATCCCTCATTCCCCACATGCCTATCCCACCCCAAGAAGTGTGCCCCTTCTCTTCTCAATAGTCCCTCGATTGCCCCACTTCCTTTGTGGTGCTTCAACAATAAGCTGAGAAATAAGTCTCAGAGCCCTGTAGTTGTAGTTTGGCACCTTTGGGGAATCAATTCCCAACAATTCTGTCACCTAGAGAGAATTTCTCACAAGCCTGACAACCCACCTCTTCAATATCCCATAGGCCTGACAACCCGCTTCTTAAGTCCATCTCCTAGGCTAACTAGGTACATGTACAAGTATGGGTATGGGTACAAGTATAGTGATAGGAAGGTACGGAGAACAATTGAATGAGTGAGTGAATGATGATGGAATGATGGGAAAATGAACTAAGTTCAAACTATATGTATGCATGTTCCCAACTTGACACTTGTCATGTTGAGAACTACCTTGGCCCACTTGTCCCCATCCTTAGAACTTAGGATAAAATAATTATCTGTACTTTATATTTTAAGGAATATTAATATAATATTCATTTTTGGGTTAATCTCCCTAAATTAGCCCCTTATCCTTAACTTTTAGCCCCCTTTCCCTATCTAGTGGAGTTTAGTCCCCCATACATTTTTACATGGTTGGTATACCACAGTGATGTGTTTTTCATTAATATTTGTGTGTGATTTACATTTGTAATACAAACATACTATCCTTTTTGCATCCAGGCTCACCAACCTCAAAAACATGAACATATACACAAAATCTCTCTAGCCTCAATATCATGCACTCAAGTTGTTGCGCATTGTATCCTAGCATGTGTGCACTTCTTCTTTTAGTGTGCAAGACATATGCGTGCTATATTATGGAGTGTGGATACAACACTAATTCCAAGAATTGATACAAACAACTCACCAACTTATATACATGTGTACATTTATAGTTGGGATTCGGCCTAGGGGTATTACATTCCCCTCCCCTTATTTATGCATTGTCCTCAGTGCATTATATACACATATACAACCAAAATTTCAAAAATATTCAAAAAAATGCAGGTATTTTGCCCGCATAGCATCCTCGTGCTCCCAAGTTGCATCTTCAGGACCATACCAATTCCATTGGACCTTACTAGCTCTATGAATCGATTCTAGAGATGCTCGATCTTCTAGTCCAATTTGCACACCAGATGCACTTGAAAGACGCCTTCTTGATCCACCTGAATCACATTCCAATCATTGACATGATTAGCATCAAGTATATACTTTTTTAGCAATGATACATGGAATAGATTATGAATAGACATTGATGTAGGTAAGGAAAGCATGTATGCTACATGCCCAATCCTCTCTAGGACTTCAAATGACCCACAATAATGAGCTTCCAACTTTGAACAATTTCCCAACTTCAGGGAACTTCTGTTGGCCTTTACTTTCAAGGACACATGATCACCCAGTTTAAATTCCCTGTGAGTTCTTCCCTTATCAACACAACTTTTCTTCATGTCTTGTGCAACCTTTAAATTATGTTTTATTTTCATCATTTTCTCTTCCATTTCCCCGAGTAATTATGGCCCAACCACTATTCTATCTGTTGGGTTGTCCCAGCTTACCGATGTGTTTCACCTTCTACAATAAAGTGCCTCAAATGGGCTCATCTTTAGAGATGCTTGGTACCCATTGTTATAAGAAAACTCTACCAAATGTAGGTATTCTTCCCATTTTGATGGTTTATCCATCACATACATCCTCAACATATCCTCAATCACTTGATTCACCCTCTCTCTTTTCCCATTTGACTCTGGATGATAAGTTGTGCTAAAATTCAAATTTGTTCCAAATCACTTGAATAATCCTTTCCAAAAATTTGATGTAAATTTTGGATCTTTGTCAGACACAATTGTCTTGGGTATACCATGTAGTCGAGAAATTTCTCTCATATAAATATCAACAATGTTGGCTGCCTTGTGAGTGAGATTTACTGGAATAAAATGGGTAGATTTAGTAATCTTATCCACCATTACCATGATAGAATCATGTTGTTTATTTGTTCTGGGTAGTTTGGTGATGAAATTCATTGTTACAACTTCCCATTTCCACTCAGGAATGGGAAATGGCTATATCAAACTAGCTGGGTGACTATGCTCAACCTTGACCTTTTGACACTCCAAACACTTGGCAATAAAATCAACAACTTATTTCTTCATGTCTAGCCAATAATACTGGCTCTTGACAGCTGCAATAGTTTTCTAATAACCTGGGTGCCCAACATAAGGTACAGTATGCATTTCTCTCAATATCAAAATTTTCAATTCCTAGGAATTTGGTACATAAATTATGCCCTTGTACATAATAATTTCATCATTTTCTAGCTTATAGTCTTCAAATTTCTGCTGCAAAATACCTTGTTGTAATTTTGTTATTATTTTCATGTATTGCAAATCTGATTTTCCAACCTCTAATATTTTTTCTTTCAAATATGATTGGTACATGCTAATGGTTGTAGCATGCAACTCATGCACCCTTCTGCTAAGTGCGTCAACCACCTTGTTCTCTTTCTTTTTGATATGATTTATATCAAATTCATATTCACTGAGGAATTCTAACCACCTGCTTTGTCTTGCATTTAGAGTTGGTTGTCCAAATAAATATTTTAGACCACTATGGTTTGTCCTCAACTCAAATATTTTCCCCATGAGGTAGTGCCTACACATGTTCAAGGCATGCACTATGGCTACGAACTCTAAATCATGAGTAGCATAGTGCCTTGCATGCTCCTTCAACTTCCTTGATTCATAGCATACCACATACCCATTCTGACTAAGGACTCCACCAATCCCTTCTTTACATGCATCAATTCATACAATGAATTCTTCATTTGGATCAAGAATCCTTAGTATTGGAGCACTTGTTAATAAATGCTTCAAGTGTTGGAAACTCTTTTCACAATCCAATGTCCATTGAAACTTCACACCCTTCTTTTGTAAGGAAGTGATTGGGTGTGCAATATTTGAGAATCCTTCAATAAATCTCCTATAGTATCTTGCAATGCCCATGAATGATCTGAACTGTGTCAGATTCTTTGGCGTTGACCATCCTCTAATGGCCTCTATCTTCTCATGATCCACTGTTATCCCTTCCTCTGAAATAATATGTCCCAAATAATGAATTTGTTTATGACAGAATGATCACTTGCTCAATTTGGAATACGACTGATGATCCCTTAATACTTGTAATACCATCCTCAAGTGTTTCACATGCTCTTCCTATGACTTAGAATATATAATAATTTCATCCAAAAAGACAATGATAAACTTATCTAAGTATTCTCTGAAAATACCATTCATTAAACACATGAAGACAGTTGGTGCATTTGATTACCCAAATGCCACCACTATGAACTCATAATGACCATACCTTGTTTGGAAAGTAGTCTTTTTGATGTCTTCATATTTAATTCTTACTTGATGATAGCCTGACATAAGATCAATCTTAGAGAATATTTTTTCATCTTTCATTTGATCAAAGAGGTCATCGATCCTTGGAAAAGGATACTTGTTCTTCACAGTTACCTTGTTCAACTGCCTGAAGTTAATGCAAAGTCTCAACGTTCCATCTTTTTTCTTCACAAATAATACTGGGGCACCCCAAGGTGACACACTTGGGTGTATATACCCCTTCTTCATAATCTCTTCAAGTTTCACTTGGAATTCCTTCAATTCTGGTGTACTCATCCTGTAAGGGGTCTTGGATACTGGGGTTTCTCTAGGCATCAGATTGATGGAGAAATCAATATGTCTTTTAGGGGGTAATCCTGGTATTTATTTAAATACATCTTCAAACTCTTTTAAGACTACATAATCTTCAATATTTGGCACCTTATCTTTAGGTGTCTCTTCCATATGTGTTGCAAATATTTGAAACCCTTTTTTGTAACTTTTCTTCAGTTGCAATGTTGAAATTTCTCTGACGATTATTGCCCTAGGAATTCCCTGTATTGTCCTTAGGTTCCCTTCCTCATCCAAGCAATTAAATGTCGTATTATAATAGTCTAGGATAACATGGTGTTGTTCCAACCAATCCATGCCAATTATGAAGTCATAGGAACCTAAAGGTATGATGTTCAAATATTCCCTAGTGCTCAGTCCATTCATGTCCATTGGACATGCCTTAACCATATCATTCATTTTTCTTTTAGATCCGGTAGCCAGCTGGACCAACCAAGATTTTCCAAGCTTGCTTCTTGGCAAATGAAATATTTCCACCATCTTAGGATCTAGATAACTATGATTATCTCCTGAATCAATTAAAATAGAAATGGTTTCATTGTTGATCTTACCTTCCACTTCAATCATATGTGACTGAAACTCAACTTGCTTGTTGTCCAGGGCTACATAGATCCTAGGTACATTTTTTCCCATGTCCTCCACTGTATCAGCTTGTTGTACATTGTAAACAATCCTCAGTTTTTCACCTTTATGAGGACAATCTCTATACATATGATCTCCCCCACAACCCCAACATTGAATAGGTGGTTTCCTTGGTATTTTCCCCACTGTATCGATCATTTTTGGTTTTCTAAAAGTTGGTTGTCCTTGAGGATTATTTATGAAGAATGGTGGCTTAGTCCCCTTCTTCCTATGTTCCATCTTGTTTTTCTTCTTGTCTTCCCAAGATTTTTGGAAAGTTGGCCCTCCTTTATGTTGATCATAAAGGAATTTAGCTCACCTTGTGGTCTCCTCTAATGTTTTTGGATCATCATATTGTATCTTGTCACTAATAAATGATGACATCCCACTCAAATACCTCTGAATCTTAACTGGCTCATTCTTGATGAAAGAAACATACTTCAGAAGCTCTAAAAACCTCCTTTCATATTCATTTATGTTCATACTCCCAAGCTTGATTTCAAAGAACTCCTTCATTTTCTTGTCATAATATCTCTTAGTCAAGTATTTCTTTTTAAAATACCTCTTGAATTCCCTCCAAGTAACATTTTTCTCATCAATGTGTTGCACCTGCACAAATTGGTCCCACCACATGGATGTCTTTCCCTTGAACTGATAGATGAAAATTATTCCTTTTGCATGTGAAGAGTAATTATGTAATTGAAAAAACTTCCTCACTCCTAGCAGCCATGTCTCTGCATCCTCATCCTTCTTGTGCTCACCGTCAAATGTAGGAGGCTTGATTTTGTTCATTTCTCCCTATAGCTCATCCACCCCATACTTCCTATTTTGTTTCCTAACATGGGATGGAATTGAACTACTATGTGCTCTCCTAGTGGAATTGTAACACCTTGGGTTTCGAAACCCCATTTTAAATAATGTATTGTTACAATGCTGAGATGTCGGAGTGCCCAAACAATTATTAAAGGGCTAGTATGCCCAAGAAATGTAATATTTTGATCATTATTAATAATAAACACATCGTTGGCTGCTAGATGGACAAGGACGAGAATTATAGGGGGTTATGATTCCACAAGAGAGGGATCTTGAGGGGATAAATGTTTATTCCTATGTTAATTACCCTTTTTCCTAAGAGAGGGGATCGATTAGGTGAGCTTCTTGGGGAAGGCTAGGAGGTTCTTGTTTCCCCATGAAAATACTTAAACCCATCCCTGGTCTGATTGTGGGGTTGGTCGTTGGCTCGTCCGCTCCTTCACTCCTGCATTTGTACCATTCTTTCCCTCATGCCCTTTCATGCACTCACTCACCCATTCATTGATCCATCCCCACTTGCATCTCGGTTGGGTAAAGGGAAAGGAATTGTTGAATATTATCCATGGGATAGTTGGTTGTAATGGTCACTAGTGCAATCCATCCATGACTTGGGGCCTGCATGTCTGAGATGCATTGGCCTGTGCCCTGTTTTGCTTACAACTGCAAGTCCTGAGAGTTCCATCATTGATATTCTGGACCAGATGTGCTAGAGGCCCTGGAAAAAGAAGAAGGACTGCCTGAGGGACTGCGTGGTAGAGAAGAGTGGAGGTCCATTCTCTTGGGTGGTACAGGCTGGGTGGAAGAAAGTTGGGAACTTGGATTTTTATGGGTGCTGGGAAACCTATGAGAGCTTGAGAGCCGACTGGTTTGGGAACCCAAGTACACTCTAGAACCATCCTTGTGGATTCATAGCCCTAGCTCAGGGGTGACACTGCTGTTGAGATTTGGAGCAGTGGTGTCTACGGTTGGCTGGAACGTCCTTGGTCTACAGCCAGTTGGTGTCGCCTTTTTATAAAGATAAGTGCTCTCTGTTGTGATATTATTATCCGTGTATGAATGTATTATGCTGTGTATTTTAATTATTTTTTAACTAAATATTAGATTATGCATGCTTGCGGGATATTTTTGTGCATGTCGTTAAATATTTTATCTTATGCATCCTTATTAAATAAAGAAGGTACCGATAATAGTACGAAGTCCAAGGGTGGGCTTGAAGGTAGCATACCTCGGCCTGTGGGTGGTTGGGGATGTTACATATTGGTATCAGAGCTTCTGGTTGAAACATCGGCCGAGTATGTTGGTTAGAGTCTCGTGGTCGAGATTGAACTCTGACCGCGAAGTTGAAAAGCTCAGGAGGAATGGTGTGGAAAAATCTACGCAGGAGTTAAATCATCAGAGATCAGTTATAAGGGGTTCGAAGGATCGTGATTGTCCCCCTTCGAATTTGGGAGCCATAACCACTATGGGATCAGGAGAGATCAGGGATCGTTGGATTGGAGGACAGGTGAACAGGGGTCGTCCGATGAAAAGGAAGCAAGGGTTAAGGTCACAACTGTCGGATCCCATTGGAGAGAGAGATCAACGAATAGGAGGAATTGTGGGGAACCAAGTTGCATGAGAGAGAATTCCCCAAGGCAGTCCCATAATCCAAACCACGGTTTCACCAAGGGGTTATGTGTTAGTGTCAGGAGAATTACGGGGCGAAAATCTGGTTACTCCAAACCGTCGATGCATGCCCCCGCAAATTGAAAGGCATGTAGCGATGTGACATGTTAGTACTCGAGAGACGAACCTCCAAAGAGTAGAAGTAGTCGGGGATCATCTATCTGTAGGAGGACACACGTCAATCGATCATGTGCTCTGGGTGAAAGCGCTCCGGAAAAAGGCAAGAAAGGAGAAGTTGAGAATTAAGATTTATGGACCTCGGAGATCCAAAGTGAATCGCAGTCGTCTGATCCAGGAGGACACATGGAAAAAATCCATGCACTTCGGGGAAAAATAAAGTTTGAGGGTTGAGATTTCCAAAATTCGAAGACCCGAAGAAATCATAGTCGTCGATCTGTGGGCGACACACGTCAGTAGATCGTGAGCTTCAGATAAAAACATTTCGGAAAAAGTTGAGGTTTGAGTCTTCTGAAGTCCAAAGGCTCAAAGGAATTGCAGTCGTTGATCCTTGCAGCAGTAACCTCTGAAGTCCCGAAGTCCAGGGTTAATATGGCCCATCTGATAAGGGAGACACATGGCTACAGTTTGGTTGGTTCGAGAAATCGGAGTTCGAGAGAATTGGAAGTGTGTTAGTGTGGAAACTCCCGAAGTCCCGAAGCCCAAAGAGACGAAGTAGTGGGGCATGATGACGTCACCGGGAGGTGATGTGGACCTCGAAATTTCTGAAGTGGCATGGCTTGCGGACGTCACCGGGGATGGTGTGGACACAGGGGATGTGCGCCTTGTGTTAGTAATTTTTTAGCATGTAGATGATTGAAATGTCATCTAGGACGTAACATGTGTCACCCGCCTGATTGGACCATGTGTTTGCTTACATTATTTCGCTACGTGGCAATAGATTGTGGACTCCATAGAAATTACTCCGAGAGTTTTCAGTTGAGAGTTGAAACTCCCGAAGCCTAGAGAGTCAGAGACTCGAATTAAACGTCGACCGTCGGATCTCCCGGAGTAGACCTGAATCATCAGATCAGGAGAACATGTGGCATGAAGCTATGAATTTTGGGTAAGGACTTGAAGTAAATGATGATCGTCAGATCGTCCGAATTAATTTCCCACCATCTGATTCAAAAGGAAGCATGGAAAAATCCTGTGTATTTCGAGGGAAGTAAGGTTTGAGACTTGAGAATTCCGAAGTCTAGAATTCTGAAATGACCACAACCGTTGATCTGGGAGAGGTAAATCTAAACCATTGGTTCCCCAGAGGTAGATATTGGTCATTCCTTTAGAAGCACCATTAATATCACGAGATCAACGATCACCTCGCATTGCGGGGACAGGAGGTGCTTGGGGTCTACGAATCCAAGGGTGGGCCGCAATCGAGACCACGGTTTTGGAAAAAAGACACGTGGTGGCTCGAGGTGAATTGTGGGGCAAAAAGTAGTTTGGTTCCAAACCACCTTTGAGTGTGGCTGCAATCGCACATCTGTGTGAGGTCACCACCTAAGGTCACATCTAAGGAGGGGCCAAGAGAAAAGGAACTAGCTCCAACTCTGAGATTTTTTCAAGGGCAAAGGAGAAGGTCGCGGGGGCCATCAGACCTGCGCAAGAAAGCCGGAAGGGCATGTGTTTAGATACAAAAGAAAACCATCAAGGTTTCAGAGAGCCAATTCGGCTCGAGATTGAAGATCCTTGATCGATAGGTCGCGCAGCCTTAGGAGAGAAGGGGGACTACATTAAGAAGAAAAAGGAACTGTATCATTGTTGACAATTTTTTTTATCATATGCGTAATTCTAACAAAATGGCCGCTTGCACATTTTGCAGAATTGCGTCTTAAGAACATCAGCTCAAGATGCATATTGAGGAAATGGAAGAAGGCAAGGGAGCCTCCAGTCATGATAAGGAGGCTGAAGGCTAGAATACCAAAGTTGGTAATGCAGAGACAAAGTCCAATGGATGCAAGGGAAAAGAAGAAAAAAAAACATTAATAGAAACGGTAAGAATCCTGAAGATGGAAGTGCAGAGATACAAAGAAGACAACGAGAGATTGATGAGAGAGAAAAGTCAGATAAATGCTCGAGTGTTGTAGAGATTAAATCATTTGTAGAGACAAATGAAGAAGGGATAAAACTCAAGACAAGAGGACGAAGGCAGGTGCCATGAAAGAAGGGATGATCATGGAAGAGCTGGTTATTTCAGAAGTGCTAGCAGAGCTCATGGACACCACTCACCTCCTTACTCAGAAAGAAAGTTTTATGCATTATCTGATCCTGTAAGCAGCCCAGAGGTGTCTTTTGTCAGACACCAAAGAAGGAAACAAGAGGTATATAGTTTGCAAGGAGAGTTGAGGAAGCTCAAGCCACCTTCCTTTGAGGGTGAAAGAGAAAGGGAATATGATGTTGAAGCATGGTTTCTTGGGCTCGGGAGATATTTTCAGTTGCATAACTATTCATCCAACCTGGAAGTTAGGATTTCCAACTACCATTTACACAGGAAAGCTGCAATGCGGTGGGACCAAGTGAAGAAAGTGGAGCAAATTAATGAGAATAGGATCACTTGGAATCAGTTCAAGAAGTACTTCCAGAAGGAGTACCTCTCATAGAATTTCTATGAAAAGAAAATGGATGAGTTCTTTGAACTCAGATTGGGAAGCATGACTATGGAAGAATACGAGAAGAAGTTCTTGGGATTGTTAAAATATGTCAGGTTCATTGGTGATGAGAAGGTGAAAATACAAAGATTTCTAAGTGGACTGCCAGCCTTTTATAAGGAAAAGATCAATTATGATGAACCCAAGACCTTGACTGAGGCCATCAGGAAGGCTAAATACCTGTATGATCAAGGTCGGGGAAGAGAATCCCTACAGAAATCTTGGAAGGACAAGAATACTGAGAAGTCCAATCAGAGGAGGAAAGGATTCAAACCTCCCTTCAATAGGAATGAGCCTAATAGGAATCATCAAGATCAGTATGCTAAGGGGGATTCCAAGAAGGAATATTCCTTGTGAAAAAGGGGAATACCACCAATCCAATGTTGAGAATGCAAGGAAAATCACTTGTACAAGGATTGCCCAGATAGAAAGGACAAAGTGAAGACCTTGCACAACATCCAAGAGGCTACAAAAATTGAAGATATGGGAAGAATCTATGCGAATTTAAATGATCGACAAGCAAAGTACCAGTCCAATATGATCGAGGTGGAAGGTAAGATCATAAATCAACCTGTTTCTATTTTGATTGATTCAGGAGAAATTCATTGCTACATTGATCCTAAGATAGTGGATAGATTTCATTTATAGAAAAGTAAACTTGGAAAAGAAAGTTTGGTTCAGTTAGCCACTGGAACCAAAAGAAGAATCCATGATATGGTCAGAAGTTGTTCCATAAGTCTTAATTGCGTGAATACTAGTATGGATCTAAATATCAGATGATTGGGGTCTTATGATATTATGATTGGAATGGATTGGTTGGACAAGCATCATGCTATCCTATATTGTCATAACAAGACATTTACATGTCTTGATGGAAATGGAAAACAGAGCACTGTGAAAGGATTTCCAAGACCCATCTCTATAAAGGAGATTTCATCCTTACAACTGAAAATATGTTTTAGGAAAGGATGTCAAATATATGCAACTCATGTGGAAGAGAGAGATAATACAAAAGGGACAAGCCTTGAATATTTCTCGGTGCTATGGGAATTTGAATATGTATTCCAAGAAATAACAGGATTTCCATCAAGGAGGGAGATAGATTTATCAATTGATTTAGTGCAAAGAGCTTCCCCGGTGTCAAAAACACCTTACAGAATGAGCACACCAGAGTTAAAAGAATTACAAATGCAGTTGGAGAAATTGTTGAAGAAATGGTACATACATCAAAAATTTTCACCTTGGGGAGGACCAGTACTTTTTGTCAAACATAAGGATGGAACCTTGAGGCTGTGTATTGACTTCCGACAGTTGAACAAGTACACTATAAAGAACAAGTATCCTCTGCCCCAAATTGATGACCTCTTTGATCAACTAAGAGGAGTAAAGATATTTTCAAAGATTGACCTGAGGGAAGGATACCATCAAGTAAGAATAAAGGAAGAAGACATTCATAAGAAAACATTTAGGACCAGGTATGGGAATTATGAATTTGTAGTTGTGCCATTTGGACTAACCAATGCACCAACTGTCTTCATGTGCTTAATGAATGGCATATTCAGAAATTATTTGGATAAGTTTTTCATAGTATTCTTGGATGACATACTTTTCTATTCTAAGTCTGAAGAGGAGCATGAACATCACTTAAGACTGGTATTGCAAGTACTGAACATCAGTTGTATGTCAAGTTGAGTAAGTGTTATTTTTATCAAAAGTAGATCCATTACTTGGGACACATTATTTTAGAGCAGGGCATAACAGTAGATCCAAAGAAGATTGAAGCCATTAGAGAATGGCCAACACCCAGTAATGTGTCAGACATTAGATATTTTATGGGATTAGCTGGCTACTATAGAAGGTTCATAGTAGGGTTCTCTAAGATTTCTCATCCCATCACTTCCTTGCAAAATAAGGGAACTAAATTTGAATGGACACTCAAGTGTGAAAAGAATTTTAACCTATTGAAGGAATTACTTACTAGTGCACATGTGTTAAATATTGTTGACCCAAATGAAAGTTTTGTGGTATGTACAGACGCATGTAAGGAAGGGCTTGTGAGAGTCCTCACACAAAATGGACATGTCATTGGATATGAGTCCAGAAAGCTTAAGGAACATGAGAGGAACTATGCCACCCATGACTTGGAGCTTGCTGCCATTGTCCACGCCTTGAGGATGTCTAGGAATTATCTCATGGGGAAGAAATTTGAATTAAGGACAGACCACATTGGCCTGAAGTATATTTTTGAACAACCGACCTTGAATGCCAGGCAAACAAGATTGTTGGAATTTTTAAGTGAATATGACTTCAATATCAAGTATATCAAAGGAAAGGAGAATAAAGTTGTCGATGTGCTTAATAGAAGAGTGCATCTCATGCATGCTACTGTTGTTAGTATGCATCAGTCATACTTGAAGAGCATAATTTTAGATTGTCTTGTTATAGATCATCATTACCTACAGGTAAAGGAAAACATACAACAAGGAAATGTACAACAGAAAATAAAGGAGTGTGAGATAAATGAAGACAGATTACTCATGCATAAAAATAGAATCTATGTTCCTAGTTCCAGAGAACTGGGGAATTTGGTACTGAAGGAAATACATGATGTTCCTTATGCTGGACATCCCAGTTACCAGAAAACAATTATAGCAGTAAGAAGCCAGTTCTTTTGGCCGGGAATGAAGAGGGATGTTGTTGATTACATCACTCGATGTATGGAATGTCAGAAGGTGAAGGCTGAGCATAGGCACCCAACAGGGTTGTTGCAACCATTGCCAATCCCAGAGAATAAATGGGAAATGATCACCATGGATTTCATCATAGGATTACCCAAAACGAATAAGCAACATGATTCAGTCATGGTCGTGGTTAAAAAATTAACAAAGGTTTCTCATTTTGTGCCTATGAAGACAACACATACAACGACTAATATTTCAGAAATTTTCATGAAGGAAATTGCTAGGTTGCATGGGATACCTAGGACAATCGTCTCAGATGGAGATATGAAGTTTACCTCCAAGTTCTGGAGGGGATTGTTTAAAGGATTTGGCACAAATCTAAACTTTAGCAACGCGTATCATCCCCAGACAGATGGGAAAACAGAGAGAGTCAATCGAATAATTGAAGATATGTTGAGGATGTATGTGATGGATAAGCCATCTAAGTGGGAAGATTACTTACACTTTGTTGAGTTTTCATATAACAATGGGTATCAAGCTTCATTAAGAATGAACCCATTTGAAGCCTTGTATGGTAGGAAATGTGATACTCTAGTAAGTTGGGACAACCCAGCAGATAGAGTGGTACTTGGGTAAGAGTTGCTCAAGGACATGGAAGACCAGGTGGTTAAGATCAAGCATTATTTAAAGGCAACTCAGGATAGACAAAAAAATTATGCAGACAAGAACATGACAACTAGATAATTTAAAGTAGGGGAGCATGTACTTTTGAAAGTGAAGCCCAAGAAAATCTTTTTGAAATTGGGTAGTTGTACAAAGTTGGCAGCCAGATTCTGTGGTCCATTTGAAATATTGGATAGAATAGGGTCAGTTGCATACATTATTGCATTGCCTACTTCCATGAATGTGCATAATGTATTTCATGTATCTTTACTAAAGAAATATGTACATGACCCTAACCATGTTATTGATTGGCATATGATTGAGGTAGAGATAGAGGGATATTTTTAGGTTCAACTAGTGCGGGTATTAGACAGAAAGGTCAAAATGCTCTGGAATCGAGTTATAGAGCTGGAAAATTTTTAGTGGACCTACTACGGTCCTGAAGATGCTACCTGGGAGCATGAATATGTCATGTGAGTAGAGTACCTGCAGCTTTTTGAACAAATTTTAGATTTTAATCTCTATTTTGTATATGCACTGAGGACAGTGCCAAGATAAGGGGGAGGGGATGTAACACCCCAGTTTTCAAACCCCCCTTTTAAATAATGTATTGTTACCATGCTGAGAGGCTTGAGTGCCCAAACAATTATTAAAGGGCCAGTATGCCCAAGAAATGTAATTTTTTTATCATTATTAATAATAAACACATCGATGGATGCTAGACGGACAAGGACTATAGTTATAGGGGGCTTGATTGGATAAATGTTTATTCCTATGTTAATTACCCTTTTTCCTAAGGGATGGGGGGTTACGTGAGATTCTTGGGGAAGGCCAGGAGGTTCTTGATTCCCCACGAAAATACGTAAACCCATCCCTAGTCTGATTATGGGGTTGGTCCTTGGCTCGTCCGCTCCTTCACTCCTGCATTCATACCATTATTTCCCTCATGCCCTTTCATGCACTCACTCACCCATTCATTGATCCATCCCCACCTACGTCTCGGTTGGGTAAAGGAAAAGGAACTGTTGAATATTAGCCATGGGATAGTTGGCTGTAATGGTCACTGGTGCAATCCAGCCATGAATTGGGGCCTGCATGTCTGAGATGCATTGTCCTGTGCCCTGTTTTTCTCACAACTGCGAGTCATGAGAGTTCCAACATTGAGATTCTGGACTAGCTGTGTTGGACACCCTAGAAAAAGGAGAAGGAATTCCTTAGGGACTGCGTGGTAGAGAAGGGTGGAGGTCCATTCTCTTGGGTGGTACAGGCTGGTTGGAAAAGAGTTGGGTACTTGGATTGTTGTGGGTGTTGGGAAACCTGTGAGAGCTTGAGAGCTGGATGGTTTGGGAACCCAATTACACTCTGTAACCATCCTTTTGGATTCATAGCCCTGGCTCGAGGGTGACACTATTGTTGAGATTTGGAGTAGTGGTGTCTACGGTTGGGTGGAACATCCTTGATCTGCATCCAATTGGTGTCACCTTTTTATAAAGATAAGTGCTCTCTGTTGTGATATTGTTATCTGTGTATGAATGTATTCTACTGTGTATTTTAATTATCGTTTAACTAAATCTTAGATTATGCATGCTTGCTGGATATTGTTGTGCATGTCATTAAATCTTTTATCTTATGTGTCCTTATTAAATAAAGAAGGTACCGATAAGAGTACGAAGTCCAAGGGTTGGCTTGAAGGTAGCATACCCCGGCCTGTGGATGGTTGGGGATGTTACAGGAATTCCTTGGGGAGTGATGGTGATGTCTTCCAACACTTCTTGTTCTTCTCCTTTCATCATGAGACCTGTGACTTCCTAATTTGTTTGAGTCATTCTCCTTATTCATCTTCTTTCCTATTTTGTCCAAGCTCCGCATTAACTTTATGTTGAAGTCCTCTTGCTGCTCCTTGGATTTCATAAGCCTCTCATTATCATCTTTATAACTTTGGACATCATTTTTCAAACTTTTAATGGTCTCTACCAATTTCATGCTTTCTTCCTTGTCTTCTCCATGTCCATTTGAATTTGTACCTTCATTACCCATATCAATATATGTGCCTCTAACCTCATCTTCATGGCTTTAATACTCCTGTGTGACTTCCATGATTCAAATCTCTGTTTTGATCTTGTTTTGATATAATGTTTGTTAACTCTACAAAATGTGTAGCCAACAAAACTTGTTAGGCTAAATAATTTAATAATTTCATGAAATTATCTACAATTTTGGTTCAATAATGCATCAAAATTATTTCTTCTGATTTCTTGCAAAATTGACTGCCCAAATCAATTTTCTAGATGAATATTTATATTCCATTGTCCAAAACCTTTCCAATTCCTGATTCCATGCTTAGTTCTGAGTCTTGAGCATAAATTTATAATTAATTGAAAATCATCCATTAATTCTTTTGTTCATACTTCAACTAGGTGCAATTTTGAACTGTAATTATGCATTTTGCACCTACTCCATTGGATTTTTGGTAGGACCCCAATTGGGTTTCTTCATATGCATATTTTGGACAGTTTGTCCAAGTTTCACCTCATTCTGGGGTATGGGTTGCTAGTTACAACCTGCTGAAGTTCTAGGCCAATTAGTGTTTTTTGCCTTAAATGATACAAGTACCTTCTGTGTCATTTTAAAATTTGTTAACATGCACAGAATTTTAATTCAGCTCCATGATTGTATTCGATGGTTCAATATATTTCCATAGACTACTCCTGTGCCACAATCTGATTCCAGAGCACAAAGGTATGACCCTCCGAAGTTAACTGGGTCTTAAAATTTACCCTCCACTATTTGTCCTGTAACTTCCTCATAAAAGCTTTGTTTGATGAATTGTTTACACCATTAGAAAACTCTCTCAGGGCTCTTTAATTTGAGTTGCAAAGAAAAAGTGTACCTTGGTACAAAGTTCTGTTCTCGTGGTTTTTGAGTAGCTAAAAACGTTGTTTAGGGCCTAAAAAATGTGCTGCAAAAAGATGACCTTCAAACAATATAAAATGTCGCATAAATTCATTAGTTTTCTATTGTTGTAGAACATCCAAATGACTTCACGCACACCAATTTGAAAATGTACACACATATTTAGCATGCATGGCAATGCCATAAGGTAGCACATGCTATGTGCACCTATAACCAATGTGGACCACTTCTTTGTCATGCCAATATTTGGTGCACACTACTTTTGTGCCACATGCCAATATCTACCACACACAATTTTGGTTCATGCTCTAATACCTATTGCACTTATTTTTTGTGTCACGTGCTAATATTTCACGCCTATTTCACTCTATGTGTCGCACCATGCCAAGGTTTAGTGCACTCCCACTGTTCCCCAGTACTCTGGGCGCACCATTAATTAAACTGTCACACGACATGAATATTCAACATGCATGCACTCATACCAACATTGTGCGTACACCAACAAATTTCCTCTGTGCTCTGGCAATACTCAGTGCACACACCATGCACGCTAATATTATGCATACGCACACCACGCGTGCCAATATTATGCTTTCACCCCCCAATCCACACCACACAGTGCTAAAATTTACTTTGCATACCGCGCACCATAATGTTTTCGTGCTTCACATGCTTATGTTGCACAACACCAAATTTTAGTGCACACACCCACACACCATTATTTTTCCTCGCATCACCAGCTTGCACTACGCAACACCAAATTTTAGTGCACACATTCGCACACCCTTGTTTTTCCACCCATCCTAGCTTGCACCACGCAACATGAAATTTTAGGGCGCACACCCGCACATCCTTATTTTTCCACGCATCCTAGCTTGCACTCCGCAATGCCAAATTTTAATGCACACACCTACGCATCCTCATTTTTCCGCGCATCCTAGCTTGGACCGCGCAACACCAAATTTTAGTGCGCACACCCCCACACCCTTATTTTTCTGCACATCCTAGCTTGCACTCTACAGTGCCAAATTTTAGTGCGCACACCCACACACCCTCATTTTTCCGCACATCACCAGCTTGCACCCTGCAACACCAAATTTTAAAGCACACACCTACACACCCTTATTTCCATACATTATATGCTTTTCACCACGCAACTCCAAATTTTAGCGCACACAACTGCGCATACTTAATTTCCATACATCACATGCTTTGCACCGCATAGCGCCAAATTTTAGCATGCACACCTGCACACCCTTATTCTTTGTGCATCAATTCCTCATGAATTCTGCTTTAGAAATTGGGTCTTTTGCCCAATTTTTCTCCCACTTTCTAGTATGGACATTATGCGACCATGAAATTTATTCAATTTCACTCTGATAACACAAATTCAACCTCTGCAACAACAAATCCTTGTTGGTTGACATTCCTGGGACGATTTTTTCCCAAACTCATTCACGAATTGAGAATTTTAATCAACTAATCTTGCTCAATTTGTCATGGCTTCCCTATAACTTCTAATTCGACCAATTCTAGGTCTGAATTTGCTAGGACAAATATTAAAATTAAGAATATTTCATCACTTGGCCAAATTTCCCAAATTCCCCACAAATTTAACAACACAAATTTAACAACATAAATTGAGGATTTTTCCCAATTCTACTCAATTGCTTTTGATTTCTCCATGGACGCACTATAACTTGAAATTCAGCCACTCTGAAATCAATTTTCCATGGAATTTCGCTTCACATTATGCTAACTTGGCCCATCCAGGATCAGTGTTGAAAAATGGAGCTCTGATACCACATTGTAGCATCCCCATCAACTAACTGGTCCATATCAACCAAGAATTCAAACTTTGATACCAAATTAAAACATACAAATACACTGATTCATACAGAATAATAATAGAAATACACATGCAACATACACAGGAAAAACCCATAAACATAAACTCATAAATAATAATGCAGCACATAGTTTAACACACAATTGACACTTATCTTGATAAAAAGATCACCAACTGTGTGAAAAACTTCCACGTTCCTCCTAGCCTTAGACCACACTACTCAAAACTCTCAACAGTGGGTCACCCACCAGCTGAGACTAAAATCCACCCAGGTAAAGGAATTCCTAGCTAGGTTGATGTATCCAGACAACGGGAAAAACTTTGTCACAGGTTCCAACTTGAACTAACAACCTACAGTCACTCATTCCCCATATACCTTTCCCACCCCAGGAAGTGTGCCCATTCTCTTCTCAACAGTCCCTCGGTTTCCCCACTTCCTTTCTGGGGCTTCAGTAACAAGTCGGACAGGAAGTTGTAGAGCCCTATAGCTGCAGTTTGGCACCTTTGGGAAATCAATTCCCAAAAATTATCTCACATCGAGAGAATTTCTCACGAGCCTGACAATTCGCCTCTTCAATATGCCACGGGCCTGACAACCCTCTTCTTCAGTCCAACTCCTAGGATAACCAGGTACGGGTACGGGTACATGTACAGTGACAAGAAGGTACCAAGGATAGTTGAATGAGTGAGTGAATGATGATAGAATGATGGGAAAATGAACTAAGTCCAAACTATATGTATGCATGCTCCCAACTTAAAAATTGTCATGTTGAGAACTACCTTGGCCCACTTGTTCCCATCATTAGAACTTAGGATAAAATAATTTCCCATGATTTATATTTTAAGGAATATTAATATAATATTCCTTTTTGGCTTAAGCTCCCTAGCTTAGCCCCTTATCCTTAAATTTTAGCCCCCTTTCCCTATCTAGTGATGTTTAGTCCCCCATACTCTTTTACATGGTTTGTGTGCCGCAATGATGTGTTTTTCATTAATATTTGCGTGTGATTCACATTTATAATACAAACATACTATCCTTTTTGCATCCAGGTTCACCAACCTAAAAAACACGAACATATACACAAAGGCTCTCTGGCCTCAAGATCACGCACTAAAGTTGTTGGACGCGGTATCCTAGGATGTGCACACTTCTTCTTTTAGTGTGAAACACATATGCACGCTATATTATGGAATTCACATACAACACTAATTCTAAGACACTATACAAACACCTCACCAACTTCTATACATATGTACATTTATATTTACATTTATAGTTGGGATTCGACCTAGGGTTATTACACCTTCAACAATTTTTCCTGGTTTTCTTTAATGACATTCTCATCTATAGACTCACTTGGGATAGCCACCTTCTGCATGTGAAAAAATTCCTTCACTTGCTGAGGACAACCAATTGTTCGTCAAAAAGACCAAATGTTCCTTTGGAGCTAGTGAAGTGGAATACTTGGGACACATTGTGGGTCGAGAAGGGGTAAAAGTGGACCCCAAAAAGACACAAGCTATGAAGGAGTGACCATGACCCATGACCTTAAATATCCTAAGGGGTTTTCTTAGTCTCATAGGATATTCCAAGAAATTTTTCAACCATTATGGAAAAATTGCTAAGCCCTTGACCGATCTTCTTAACTAGAATGCATTTCATTGGACACATGGTGTTAAGAAATCCTTCATAGAGTTAAAGAGGGGCATGTTCACTAATCTTGTCCTAGAAACTACTGACTTCAACAAAACCTTTGTAGTGGAATCAGATGCTTCTGCCATTGGTATATGCACCATGCTCACACAAGATGGTTGACCTATGGCCTTTACTAGAAAATCCTTGACTGGCCACAATCTAAGAAGATCTACGTATGAAAAATAAATTATGGTCATTCTCCATGCGGTGCACACATGGTGGCCATATCTTTTGGGGCATCATTTTCAGATCAAAATAGATCACCATAGTCTGAAGTATTTTTTGGAGAAACGGTTATCCTCCCCAGAACAAAACAAGTGGTTGACCAAAATGTTGGGTTATGATTATGAAATCATATATAAAAAGGGAAAATACAATATAGTAGTTGATGCATTGTCTAGACAACATGAGGAGGATGGATCCCTCTTTTCCTTATCCTTACCAATCCTTGATTGGATTGAAAAAGTACACCAATAATGGCTAACTCACTCGAATCTCTCTCGGTTGATTCAACTCCTTTAGGAGGACCCTAATCCTCCCATCAACTACACTTGATAGGAAAATATTCTCAGATATAAGGATTTCCTGGTTCTATCGCTCTCTTCAGCACTCTAGCCATGACTCTTAAATGAGTTTCACTCATCATCTATTGTGGGTCATTCGGGCTTCCAAAATACCTATGCTCATGCTCATCGTTCCTTTTTCTAGGCAGGCATGCAGAGGGATATCCTTCACTTTGTCACCGAATGTGAGGTTTTCCAATGTAATAAAGGTGAAATTATCAAGTCTCGAGGAGCCCTACAACCCCTACCCATTCCAGCTTCTATGTGGACATACATCTCCATTGACTTTATAGTGGGACTTCCTAAAGCTGGGAACAATTTTTTCATCATGGTGGTGGCTGATCGCCTCTCCAGGTATGCTCATTTGTATGTCTTACCCCACCCTTTCACACAGGCACTAGTAGCACATGTTTTCCTTGATCATATTTTCAAGTTGCATGGCATGCCCACCTCTATTGTATCTGATCGTGACCCAACTTTCACCAACACATTTTGGCAAGAGATATTTAAATTGCATGACACCCAAATGAACATGAGCATAGCCTATCACCCCAGTCTGATGGTCAGACTAAAGTAGTCAACAAATGTTTGGAAACCTACTTGTAGTGTTTTTATTCAGACAAACAACACCAGTGGGTTAAATGGTTCCCCTTGGAAGAATGGTGGTACAATACTTCCTATCATAGCACCATTAAAATGACCCCATATGAAGCAGTGTATGGATAACTCCCACCTACAATCACTACCTATCTTCAAGGAACATAAAAGGTCCAATCTATTGATACAATGATACAAGGTCAAACAACCACCCTAGCGGCTCTAAAGGATAACCTCCACATGGCCCAAAATCGCATGAAGCAACAGACATACCAACATCATTGAAAAAAGTTTTTTCAGGAAGGTGATCAGGTGTTTCTTAGGATCCAACCTTACAAACAAACATCTCTTAAATCCCAGGGACATCACAAGTTGGCACCCAAGTTTTATGGGCCCTACTAGATCATTAAGCATATTGGTTCAGTGGCTTACAAATTGGCCCTTATAGCTACTTCCAAAATCCATCTGGTGTTCCATGTTTCATGTCTAAAGAAAGTGGTCAGACATAATTGTAAAGTCCAAACCATCCTTCCGAAATTAGATGAAGAAGGCTCCTGTAACGACCCCAATCGTTATGACTACAAGTGAAGTGAAAAGTGCTAAGTTTTTTTTTTTTTTTTGGCAAGAAGGAAAAGACGACATAGTTATCCACACCTAGACGATGAACACAATGCCTACAGATCAAGCAATAGACAACACATCTCTACGTGATGGCACATCGAGCAACTGGGTGAAACACATGTAAATAAGGAAGGGATGACTACGCGCCCGACACAAAAATGACAACGCCTACAAGCCTAAGGACAACATCCCCCATCCCAACACCATGACCTCAATAGCCAGTACTGGAACCTCTATGGTGTGCAACAATGGATGAAGGAATTACAACCCAAACGCCAATAATACATCGACCGCAAACCACGCCCACAAGTGGTAGCATAGACCTCGGCCCAGTTATCCTTCGCCTCTATCCCTTAGGGCGCACAATGATCCCCTCCACCGGGATCATGTCGTCGCCAAGTGAAAGGCATGACAACAACCGTGGCGCAACAACATAACTAGACCCTCAACTCCACTAAAATCGACGCACTAGGAGATAAAGGACTATCTAACCACCTGACGACTAACCCTAACAACCGACGACAATCAACAAGACGTCTAAGACATTCAAGCAACACCACAACCTCCTTGTGCAACCAAGTCTATTTGTGCACCTTGAAAAAAATATTAAGGTACAACTCTTTTAAAAGAAAAAGGGAAAAAAGGGGTAGAGGCAAAATCGTTGATAAGATTAAAACAAGGTAATACAACTATTTTACAAAATTTAAGAAATTCAGATAAGGTTCACATAACCAAATTTTGCGATAAAAGATAGTGGTATTTTAACCATATTAACATATGACCCATAAATATTAGCACATGGGTAATGGTTAATATATATAAGATATCATTATTAAATACGGATAGTTCAAGATATTCCATCTGTAATCATATTGGTATTAAATACTTTTGGTTTCTATGGTAATAAAGAATAGCAATATGTCCTTCAATAAAAAACAACTTGTTGTCTTTTAACAAGAATTACACTGCCACTACCTATTAAAATCACAAAATGACTGTAATAGCAAAATAATTGTGAGGACCTTATTCCATCAAAATGTGATTACATTATTACATGGTAACGACAGAAGCAATACCAATTTGTAATAAGACTGTGATATCCATCAATGGGGATTCACTGCCTACAACATGAGGCTTATTAGTACACACTCTTCAATGCTAAAAATTTCCCCACTAGGTTACTCAGTCAGTAAAAAATATTAAGGCGCAATAAGGTATTATTAAAGCAATAAAATTACCCAACCGAAACACCGTTAACGCACCAAACGCAGCAACCACTCGTTGTCATTCCCAGCCTCAAGAAAATAATTTTGTTGTCTACGAACGCGGTCTTAAAATCATAGAAATAAAAATAAAAATGGTTGTTGTTCTTAATATCGTTGGTCTAAATTAACAAGTTTCTGGGTGACTCCATTGATAAGCTATTAATAAGGGCGGTCAACAACATGTTATTAATCAATAACCATTATGGAAATAACTGCCAATGTACAGGATTATTGTCATCAAATGTTGCCCTACCATTTATAAATTAGTTTTCAGTAGTTTACTGTCAATCAATGTGATATAAATAAAATCGTTGTCCTACGAACTGAAACGAAAACAATAACTGCTATCATCATAAACGACCTATCTAGAAATCGGTTTATTAACATTACTTGTTAACCTGTATAACGACGGTCATTATAAATATACAAGATAGTTGACTGTGATTAAAGGGCATGCAATTTATCAAATGTGGAAAAAGTTGTCATCAAACGAACTATGGCCTATCCAGTTTCAAGTTGTTGTCTAACATATGGATATTAATATATTTACAGTCTTAGGAAAAAATTGAATTAAGAAACACACTGTCCCACCACATTGTTCTTCCAATGGTATTAAATTCACAGTAAAGACATCAGTAACAGGCGGAGGGCACAAATGGTAATATTGGCACAAAAGAGAAGAGTTTGCAGTGAAGTTGTAGGGTAAGAACGATGGGTCACTGCCCAACATACAATGAACATGAAAAACAAAGTCAAGCACAGCAAGTGCAACCTCTATATTAAGTGGATGCAGATGGGTCCAACAAAGCAGGCACACACTGTTAAATTGTAGTCAAGAAAAAAAACGTGAAGGCTGTCATTTAAATCTGTGAACCCGCAGGTATTAATTTAAGTGACTGTGTAAAGGATAAAAGTAAGGTCGTGGGTCATTGCCAAGAAAATCAAGGTTTGGGAGATGGGTAGAACGCCCAGATAAACGAATGGATTGTTGGAGTTGTTGGAGTAATACCGATGCTAAGTTAAAAGGGTCAAGTAATGGTGTCAAATCAGATAGTCATTGGTCAAAAGCCAAGTAATTATCTCTTTGCTAGATTAACCTTGCAATAAAAATCGCCACCATCAATATAACTTAAATTTATTCATCAACAAGTCACCGAACTTAAAATCCCTGAGTAGAATGCATCCATTACATAGAAAAACGAAATCACAGATAGCCATAAAACGCAAGTGGCCCAAGGCCAAAATTTTGGTTGTCATTCTAGGAAAAATTTTACTGTCAGATAATCAAAATTGTCCAACGCAGCCAATAGAAAAGGGTAATAGTTGACTTTGCAAGGGTAAATTGTAGACAAGTAAAAAGGTAACTTGCTGCCATAATGAAATGGTAAAAAGCAGAGTAAAAACGCAGAGAACAAACATAGAGGGTCATAGGAAGTTCATTGAGTGAAAAGATAACAATCACAGAGGTAATCAATTGCAAGAGGGGCACAAGAAAACCATTCAACCAAGAACAATCATCAAGTTAGATGACAGAGCAAACACTCATTCTCTCTTCATCCACGCACAAAAAAGGTAGGGCATTAGGATCTATAGGTCTATTAACACCGAAGTGACGATTGTCGATTTGGCTCCTGGCCGACTGCTCATGCATGGACTGAGGAGCTAGGGACGAGGGTGAAGTAAAAGCACAACTCATCACAAAATCACTAAAACTATAGGACGGTCACAACATGAAGGATTCGAAGGCCAAGGGAATCAATCAACAACGAGCTTAAGTCTATGGGGGAGATTCAATTATCAATTAAAATTCTAGGTCAATCATTTTCTTTACCCAATTAAAATACATAACTAAAAGTGTAAAGTATACTAATAATCTACCCTATAGAAATAAAGGAAGCGTACCGTAGCCCAAGTCGCCTGCTTTGATTTGTTGTCCTGCACGCTCCATGTAGCTCTCGCTTGCCGACTGATGAGACTTCACTGGTACCTCCCATCCAACGCTAGGGGTACTCTTCTTCCCTCTTAGCCCCCCGAGCAACAAAGAGGCCACACACACTAAAATAGAGAGAAACTAGCTCCCATCTCGCCTCACAAGGCCGAGCTACCACTCCTCACCGAGTTGGGTATCCCAACTCCCATAAGATAATTCAGTCAAGTCTAAAAGTTGGCAGCGTAACGTTACGCATCACAGAAGAGATCCATCATCCTTCTCCTCCCTCCATTATATAGAGTTTCGAAGAACTTTACTTTCCCAAATTCCCATTTAATTTATTTTTCAACAATTTAATTCATAAAATCCTCCCCGTACATGTGTCACCCATCCCCTTCATTGCACCATAAATTAATTTCATTAGTTAATTAATTACTCCTATTTCCCTCACCCACCTAAAAGCAGTCCTAGAATCGCTCCTAGGTGTCCCCATATTCGCTTACAAGTTTTAATGACTTCCCCCCTTACTAATTTACTAGTTGAGTTTAATTTAGAAAATGCTTAAATGATAGATACCTTACTAAGTTAGACTTTCTGCTTTTTCCTTGTGTTTCCCCTTTCTTTTTATGTTTCCCACTTTTTCCTAGTTTCCTAATTCTTTTAAATTTCCCTCTCTCCCTTTTCATTTAAAACTCAAATTGGCAGGTGTAGAAAATTATTTTTTTCCCTTTTTCCTTTTTAATTAATAAATTTTAATTAGCATAAGTGACAAAACAATTATTTCCCCTTTTTCCCTTTTTAAATTTTATCCCCCAAAAGATTTTTATAAATTAAATGAATTATTTACCCCCTTCTCGTCACA
>ML796901.1:18291-40451 GCA_009831015.1 Picea engelmannii | reverse complement strand
ATCACTAGTATTGCTTAGACCTAGACTTTATTTTCCTGGGTTGGGCGACATTTTATTAGGGAAATTGCTTTAAATCCCATCACATTATTACTTCTAAGGCCATCTAGGTTCATTCATTTATTAATTAGCAACATGACATGCCCTTCAGGACGCACTAGGTGCTCCAAGGGTGTCACTCGCCCCATTCTATTTCCCTTGCATGACGTGCCCTTCAGGACGCACTACGTGCTCCAAGGGTGTCGCTCGCCTCTTTCCGTTTTTCTTGCACGACGTGCCCTTCAGGACGCACTACGTGCTCCAAGGATGCCACTCACCTCTTGATTAACTTGGTAGACATAAAAAACACCTAGATTCAATACTCTGCCAGGTGATCTTGTGGGAGACTAAGGGCCTCTAAGGAATAAGGCCCCTGCCTTATTGCACGCCCCTTAGAATCATCATGAGTGACTGTCGCAGTCTGCCCTCACGACATCGTGGGTTCTTCTCGAACTAGGTAGTCGTTAACCTACAGTTTGAGCCACAACGAGAGTGCTAGTAGGTTGTGGCAGGTTTGTTGTCCACACCTCTCCCTCAACGTCTCTGGTAGTCGTACGTGACCCCTCTACTCCACATGTGAGTCTGACCGGAAAGCTATCGTCAGCCTGCATCATCAACGAATCATGTCAGAAATAATATCCGTAATCATATCATCTAATCATATGCACAAATGTCATATATATACAACAATCAAACCCAATAGTCCACTCTCTAACTCGATCCGGAGTCCAAGGGGTTTCATTGATGCCTCTGCATCCTCGAGGTCCAATTTCTTGCACACTCAGGAGAACCGAGTCAATAACACTTGTCTAAGTCAATACAGCGAAATAACATATAATCACATCCATAATGCCTCATAATTATAGTCAACGACCATTAGTATAATAATCTGGATCGCTTGTAAGCAAGTGTCCTCAAGGAATAAGTTCATGCAGTGTGCGCAAGAGCAGGATGTTACAACTCCCTTTGGCTCCAACCAAAAGAATTCCTCAATTATTATGAACGTCAGTTGCATGGCAGAACTATCAAGAAAGTGTTAATCAAGTGGAAGGACACATCACCATAGGATGCGACTTGGGAACCGACAACCATACTTCAACATTTTCTGCACCTTCAACCTTGAACACAAGGTTTCTTTTGAAGGGGGGGAGCATGTTAGGATCTGATCCTAACCCCTCTTCGTGAGTCATTAGTTAGTAGGATATGTTTTCTATGTAATAAAGGCCAACATTAGTTAATAAGGCCTAATAAATAAAGGAGAATAAGTCAATGTAAGAAGAACTAATAGAAGCTTTCACTTCTAGAAATATCTTCCTCTAGAAGTTTCCTTAGAAGGTAGAATTAGTATAAATAATAGTAGGAGGTATTGGATATTTTTGTCTTGGAGATTATTGTAATAGAGATCTGCTCTACTGGAGGTTGCCCCCTCGAAGAGGTAAGTAAACATTGTTATCTTTAATAAATATGCTCTTTCTATTGTTATTCTATTATTGTTCTAGATATAATCTTATTGTTCCATTACTGCTTGCTAAACATTTCTATTCCACATATTATTATTCATCTGGTATATTGCAGGTTGCAGATCCATGCCTCTTTTATTCTAGCATTAACTACACCACAATTATATGTATTCATGGTCAGATGAAAAACCACCTTTTTTTTTTTTTACAAGACCAGACTATGGGTCTAGAGACAAGATGAAACACATAGCCAGATGTAGTCTTCTTGTCATCACCATCTCCAACCTAATCTAAATCGGTATCCTAGCTAACCAACTAGTTCACATTAGCATGGAAATATTTTATACGAACTTGTTTATATGTACCTTTGGTATAATGAAAAATTGTTTTTTCAATCTTCAAGTGACTCTCCCATATATCCTACATGGACCAAGAGACCACATTGACAACAAAGGAAATATCAAATCGATTGTGAGTTAGATAGTGTTATTAGACTAATTTTTCTCACCTGTGTAGTTTGAGTAGTTTCACCCATATACATCACTTTTGTACTCATAAGCTACATTATACATCCCATTTCACCATTATATGATCTTATGGTACTCGACTTATTTGAGTCAACTCATCATCTGATTAGTTTCTATGGCATGCAGATTATCCTTCTTTTTTTCATGTGACATGTAGGAAATCCCTTAAATTCCATTTGATTGTACATAATTACAAAAATACTTGACCAACAACTCATTAATGTTCTTGTGCTTATTTAAGTGTCATAGTGGGTAGATGTGGACCTTGTCAAACATTTGTTCTATTAATAGCATTGATATAGTCCTCCATAATGTCCACTAAGTTTATGAATCCTCTCAATACATTGAGATAATTCACATACACACTAGATCCAAAAAGGTTTTTCACTATCCACCTATAAATAAAGGTCTTGGGGTTTCATTTTAAAAGACACCACATAAAGTAAGGTTATGCCATCAAAATTCCTCTACATAGACTTGAAACCATTTTTCTTGTCACTCATCCATTGAGAAGTTCCACCATATTCCTACAAGATCTTGGAGTTGGAGAACAAAAGGAGACAAAGGACCCTCCTAAGGAGAGGATTTCGAGCCTACCTAGTTACAACAAAAACATCTTCTCATGTGTTGATTCTAATCCCATACTTTTCCATGGGATTAATAAAATATTGTACTATTTCCCACCATTCATTATGCTTGGATATTAGGTTTTAGCATTATTTTGTGTTTATTCTTCTTCCATGCATAAGCTAGGGTTTAGTATATAGTGTTTTCATGTGTACATATTGTCTTCCCGTTTCTTTTATTTTCATTATTGTATGTGCCTAGTTTCACAACTAACTAGGTTAGGTCGTTGGTATACTTGTTTTCTACAAAACCACCAACAAATAGATAAAGATACCAACAAGCTTCTTGTAGAGAGTAGCATCGAATTTCAGAGAATTACACTCTTTATTTAGCTTCACTCCTGACTAGTAAGGTGTAGCACACCATTTACAATATTCCTTTTTGAACCTCTATAATATATTCAGTACATATTTAAGATGAGAAAGAAATAAACCATCATCCATTTGTAAGACTTGGATGCCCAAAAATAAATGAAACAAACCAAGGTCAAACATCTCAAATGTATCTATGATCATTTCTTGAAACCCAAAATTAAATCAACATTACTTCCAATGATGGTTAGATCATCTGCATACAATGCAACAATTAAAATTTCACCATTTGCATGTAAAACATAAATATCATGATTTGATTCACAACATTTGAAACCAATTTTGAGGAAAAAATTACCAATCTTCTCATACCATGCCCTAGGGGCTCATTTCAAATCATATAATAACTTCTTCAATTGATGGACAATACTTCCATCTTTCTCAAAGCCACAAGGTTGCTCGATATAAATCTTGTCAATGATATCACCATGTAAGAAATCACTTTTGACATCCATCTAATGTACCTCCCATAAAAACAAACGAGTAGCAAGTGAAAGAACTGGTTAAATAGAATTTGTCTTTTCAATAGGGAAAAAAGTTTTAGTGTAGTTAATTCCTTCTTACTAAAAAAAACCCTTTTCTACCAAACAAACCTTATGTATTTCAATAGAAACTTTGATGCAAACTTGGTCTTGTAGACCCATTGATATTTCACCACACTCTTTGCTTGTCGTCAAGGGATTAAATCCCATGTTTGATTCTTCATCAAGGAATGATACCCATCAGTCATCATAGAATGGTATCTCTTGCTAGAAATTGTACCTTACACACCTTATCAAGATCACATGCCTCTTGTTTCTAACTTATTGTATACCTTTAGTAATTGAAATATCTTGCATCAACACCAATAGCTTCAATTGTATTAGTTTCCCATCTAGTAAGACAAATCACCTTCATTGAAGGAGTTCCTACATAGAAATCACAATTAATAGACTGAATAGGGGTTCCCAAACTTGTGGTCGACTCTTATATGAAAGGTTGACTACAAGTCAATTCTAGTATATGAGTCAGAACTTGTCCAACATATGGTTCTATGTACTAGTCAATCAAATCCATAATTTTGTAAGGTTTCCAATGGACCACTACTTAATAAGATAGAATGGGAATTTGATGGAGTAATACTTGAGGTATACTATTAAATAAAACATATCTCCTATAAATTATATCATGATTGACTAGATCAGAGAACCTATAGGTATTTGAATATTCAAAGTAGCCCATCGTAATACAAGTATGTCTCTTTGCATCCAGTTTCTTTCTTTTATCATTTGGAATATGAGCCCATTTGCATCTAAAGGTTTTGAGATGTCAAATTGAGGGATTTCTCCCACTTCATTTCTAAAGAGGAGTAATTTTCTATACTTCTTTGGTCAAAATCAAGTTCAAAAGATGGCTTGAGTAGTAAACAACTTTTGCTAAAAAGCTAGTTAGCAATCTTTGGCTTGAAGCAAACACTATGCCATTTTGACCAAGGTCTAATTCTTTTTTTTAGAAACACCATTTTGATAAGGTGTGTAAGGTACAAATTATAGCAAGAGATACCATTCTATGACAAGTAGATTTCAAAGGTTTTTCCCAAATATGTTTCTCCATTGTTTGATATTAAACATTTCATGGATCAACTGCATTGCTTTTAGACCAATGCCATAAATTCATTGATTTTTTCAAATACATCATCCCTATTATTCAAGAAATATATCGAAGTGTACCTGGAAAATTCATCAATGAAGGTCAAAACATATCTTCCACCTACTAGTGATGGTTTGTTCAAGGAACATAGGTCACTATGGACAAGTTTCAACTAAGTCTTTGCTCTCCAATTATATTTTATTTCAAATATAGCCTATGTTAGGATATTTAGACACTTAGGAGTTAGTTAAGATCTACTTGGTCTAATGTGTTGTTAGTTAAAAGTGTGTTTCTTAGTGTGTTTCTTTAGTATGCATTAATATGCATTTGTATTTAGGAAATCTGACGGTCACGATATGTTCCCGACATAGAGTGATCTGGCGGTTCATATTCTCCTCGATCTTGACGACCATTGATCTATGGATTAACACCCGATTGGTCCATGATCTCTATTTAAAGAGCATGGATGGTCATTTTCCGATGATCAATTGTGAGAAACTCTCTTGTAAAATCTCTATGTAATCTTTTTCTTTTGCATTAATAAACTACTCCAAGTGGCCGCATTGGTTGGGGACATGGATGTTTCTCCGTAGGGGTTTTACCACGTCAAAACATCGGTGTGTTGATATTTGATATGGTTGTGTGAGTGGTTACTGAATATGTTCATCCTCTGTTGGAATACTTGTTTTTTCGAACATGGTATCAGAGCATGTTTGAAGACCTGCTCTTGTTGTAGATCGAGATCATGAAGTCGAGTTGTCTCATCTCCATTTTCTGTCATTTCCATACATTTATGGGATGAGAGGACTATTCCATTGCATCTAGAGTGCTCGTTTAAGTTAGGAACACCTTTTGTTTCACTCGAAAAGGTTTCTATTTTCCCAAAATACAGCCATTTCAGTCAGATCTGGAGGTATAAAGCCTGAATACACATTTTTTAAATTTTTGCAGAGTATTATTTTGGTTTTATATTATTTATTTCCGGGTTGTTACTATTTTAGATCTGTGTATTCTCTTTTCCCTGCACTCTATGCAATCTCGGAAAATCGGAAACAAATAGAAAAAGGTGAATCTTTCGGGTAAGCTAACCGAGATCTAACCCTTGTTGTCATTGAGAAACGAATTTTTTTTCTTGCGTGAAAAGAGTTTGTTTTTAGCACGCTCTCCAACAAAAACAACAACAACAACAACTCCAATCCTCTTGCTAAACAATAAAATATTTTTTGCTAGACCATTTGGTTAAAAGTTGCCCTATTATGTAAGAGGTCTTGAGTTCAAGTCTCTCTTTTTGTTATTGTTTTTGAAAAAGTTCATGTTAAAATTGTAAAGTGTATATCACTTCAAATCTAAAAGTGAATCACTATAAGTAGCTTTAATATTTTATTTTAGAGTTATTTATTTTGCACACATATTTTCTTTTATAAAGTAGCTTCATTGTAAAAGTGATCCCCACTTCTCTTTATAAAAGTGGATCACTTCATAAAGCAACTTACACCACCACGTGGTCCTTTGGTTACCATTTATGCCTTTTTTTAAAATGGCATAACTCTCACATCTGAAGTTTTTTTTCAATTCCATCTTTTTTAAAACCGCCTAACTTTTCGAGATCTTTCTATCAAGATCATCAGTTTCAATTTTTAAATCCATATTATCTGCATATTTAATAGGGATTTTACAAGTAATCTCTTGCTTACTAGCACCAACTACTTCCAATGGAAATCCGATATGAAGGATTTATTAAGAAGTAAAGGCTTGTACCGGATTACCTTGGGAAAGGAAAAAACACCCATTGATGTTGATAAGAAAGTCAAATGGGATAATAGGAATGACGAAGCACGTGGATTAATCAGAATGTCCATCTCTCCTGATTTAAGGTTTCACTTCAATCAATTGATCAACCCAAAGAAGCTTGGGACAAGATTGAATCTGTGTTTGATAAACACAATATTATTCGAGCACAACAGTTAGAAAATCAAGCACTGACTTTAAGTCCAAATGATTTTTCTTGCATTGAAGACTATCTATCTAAGTTTAAAACACTCATAACTTTATGTGAAGAATGTAAGATAAATATAGAAGAAGATCGTTGCATATATCTTATTCTTTCTAAGCTAGGTAGTGCATAGTTTGTGTTTGTATCTACCTTTTATGCCATGCAAGAGGCTCTAGGGAAATCTTATAAAAAACCTAGTCTTAAGAACTTTTGTGATTCTTTGATTAGAGACAAAGATAAGCTTGTACAACTTGGAGTGATCAGCACTGCAGATACCTCTAACAAAGCCTTAATCATCCATAAGAAAGACAAACCCAAGAATCCCAAGAAGCAACATCCTCGCCACAACAACAAGCAATATAAGGGTCCCAAACCCACTCAGGCAACGTCCGCTCCTAATGGTGACAAAGGAGAAAAATATAAAAGTAAGAAGACTGACATACATTGCAACTTTTGTGATAAAGATGATCATGATGAGTCCAAGTATTTCAAGAATATGGCAGCTTAAGAAGCAATAATGAAGAAGCACAACATCAATATTGATTATACTTCTTCTTTTTCTTCTCATAAACATGCACTTTCTGCTTCTGGTTTCTCCTTCAATACAACTTCTACTTCTTCTTTTGATGAGTGGCTTATTGATTCTGGAGCATCTTATCATATGGCTAAGGATAGGGACATATTTTCTTCTCTAATGAATGTAACACCAAGAAAATATTTGTTGGTGATGATAGATCTCTTAGTGTTGAAGAATCTGGAACAGTTCAAGTAGAAAATGGTCATTTCAATGATGTATTATGTGTTCCAAGTCTTTCTTGTAACCTTCTATCAGTATATCAAATCACTCATTCAGGTGAAGGTAAAATCGTAGAGTTTTCACCTCACCAAGTTGTAATCAAGGATCTAAAAGATCCTAAGAATGTTCTTACAACTGGAATTGGTGATGATATCACCAGGTTGTACAAGTTTGACAACTTTGGGTCATCATATTTTTCATCAGTTTTTGTTGCTCATAGTGATGACTTGAGCAAACTTTTCCATGAGCGGTTTGGTTATATAAACTATTGCTCATTGCAACAACTATGTAATCAACAGATGGTGACTGGTCTTCCTCTTGTTTCATGCAGAGATGGTGTTTGTGCCGGTTGTGTTCTTGGAAAACATCATCGGGACAGTTTTGACAAACATGCCTCTTGGCACACCTCGGGCCCTTTGCCACTTGTTCATAGTGATTTGTGTGGTCTACTCTCTTCCCCTTATTTTTATGGGTGCAAGTATTTCTTAACTTTCATTGATGACTTTTCCAGACGTACTTGGGTTTACTTCTTAAAACTTAAGAGCAAAGTTTTTGACAAGTTTTTGGCCTACAAGGCCCTTGTAGAAAAGAAATATGGACATCAAATTCAAAAGTTAAGAATAGATAATGGAGACGAATATGTGAACAATAATTTTACAAGTTACTACATTGGGCATCCAAATGCAACACACTATTCCATATACACCACAACAAAATGGTGTTGCTGAGAGAAAGAACTGCACATTAAAAGAAATGGCTAATTGTATGATACAATCTAAGGGATTAAGTCTAAAGTATTGGGCGGAAGAAATCAACTGTGAAAATTACGTAGTAAATCGCACTCCCACAAAGGCTCTTAAAAATATAACACCGAGATAAACTTGGACTAAAATTAAACCAGATGTAAGTCACTTCCGTGTATTTGGCAGTATAGCATGGGCTCACATTCTTGATGAGAAAATGAAAGAATTGCAGCCTAAAAGTGAGAACTATATATTTGTTGGTTATTCTGAAGATGTCAAAGGTTATATAATGATTCAACCACATTGTAATGAAATTATTATTAGAAGATATGTTAAATTTGATGAAAATATCTTGTCCTGCGAGCCTAATTTGACGATTGTGCCTTCTTCGGCCTATAAGCCATCTTAGACGTATGTGCCTTCATCTATTCCTATTCTGGTTTCTTCTTCAAATGATGACAGTGAGGATGAAAATCCACCTCCGCCTGCTCACCTTCCTCCAGATGAGTCCTTTGAACCTGAACCAACACTAGCTCCACAACTTCCTAGATGGGTTCGTTCAACACAAGAAGTAGTTGGTGATCTTGTCAATGATCCTTCATATCAACATCGGACACGTTCACAGTTCCAACAAGCCTCTTCTATTTTGGCTCAAGTTTCAAATACGCATGATCCAGAGACATTTGCAGAAGCTTCAGGTCATCTAGATTGAGATATAGCAATGAATGAAGAGTATCGTTCTTTAATGGCCAACGATACTTGGGATCTTGTACCTCTTCCAAAAGGAAGAAAACTTGTCATATGTAAATGGCTCTACAGAACTAAGTATGAATAAGATGGAAGTGTTGAAAGACACAAAGCTCGGTTAGTTGCCAAAGGATTTTCCCAAGTTGAAGGAATTGACTATAATGAAACCTTTTCCCATGTAACCAAAATGAATTCCATCTGCCTTGTTCTTTCCCTTGCTGCCTCACATAAATGGGAGGTCCATTAGATGGATGCTAAATCTGCTTTCTTGCACGTAGATTTGCAAGAATAAATCCACATGGAACAACCTCCTAGCTATGTCCAAAATGACTCTAGCCGTGTTTGTCTCCTTAAGAAATCTATTTATGGTCTTAAGCGAGCTCCCCGAGCTCAGTATGACAAAATGGACAACCTTCTTATTGACACCAGATTCTCTTGATGCCATTTTGAACTTAATGTATATACCAAGAAAGTAGGAAGCCATCTCATAATCCTTTTCCTTTATGTTGATGACCTTATCCTTACTGGTAGTGACTCAAAACTTTTAAACCATGTGAAAACCAACCTTAAGAAGAAATTTGAAATGACGGACTTAGGTTTTTTGCACTATTTCCTTGGCCTCCAAGTTTTGCAAACCAATGAAGGAATTTTTCTTTCCCAGTCTAAGTATGCTTGTGACCTTCTCGTCGCTTTCACATGGATGATTGTAAACCATCCCCTTCTCCCTTCCAGTCTAGAGTCAAGCTTACTGCCACTTGTACTTCTCCTGAAGTTGATGCCACCCTATACCGTGAGTTAGTTGGTAGCCTCTTATACTTGACTCATACCCATCCTGATATTTCCTTTTTTTTTGGTCTTGTTGCCCAGTATATGCAAACATCCCATGAACACCATTGGAAAGCAGCTAAAAGGATACTTCGCTATGTCCATGGTATAGTTCAGTTCGGGATACATTACAGTTCAGGGGGGACTCCTTTATTGGTTGGTTTCACTGATTCAGATTGGGTCGACAACCCTGATGATCGGAAGTCTACTGCAAGTTATGTTTTTAGCCTTGGTTGAGGACCTGTCACTTGGGCCTGTAAGAAACAATAGGCTATTGCACTTTCTTTAGCAGAAGAAAAGTACTGAGCAACGATAAATGCAAGTCAAGAAGCCTTGTGGCTTCGACAGATCCTTTCAGAGTTTGGATTCCAATAGTAGCATCTGACCAGCCTTTGGTGCGACAATCAGAGTGCCATCAAGCTCACCAAAGACCCATTTCAACATCAACGCAACAAGCACATCGAGCTACACATGCACTTTATCAGAAATATCATTCATGATCAAGTTATTGAAGTGCTCTTTTCCCCTACAAAAGATCAAGTTGCAAACATTTTTACAAAGTCTCTTACAGAAGAAAAGTTTTCCAAACTTCGATCTATGTTAGGAGTTCAAGAAGTTTTCATTAAGGGGGGATAGGCTCTAATGCCTCCTTCCTTCTCCTATTGCGTCACTATTGTAAATCCTTCAATCCTATCCCAAGTAGTTCTTAAGGGGGGATGTTAGGATATTTAAACACTTAGGAGTTAGTTAAGATCTACTTGGTCTAATGTGTCGTTAGGTAAAAGTGTGTTTCTTAGTGTGTTTCTTTAGTATGCATTACTATGCATTTGTAGTTAGGAAATTTGGTGGTCACGATATGTTCCCAACATAGAGTGATCCGACGGTTCATATTCTCCTCGATCTTAAAGACCATTGATCTGTGGCTTAACACCCGATTGGTCCATGATCGCTATTTAAAGAGCATGGAGGGTCATTTTCCGATGATCAATTGTGAGAAAATCTCTTGTAAAATATCTCTGTAATCTTTTCATTTTGCATTAATAAACTGCTCCAAGTGGCCACATTGGTTGGGGTCGTGAAATTTTCCCCGTAGGGGTTTTACCACGTCAAAACATCGGTGTGTTGATCTTTGATCTGGTTGTGTGAGTGGTTACTAAAGGTGTTCGTCCTCTGTTGGAATACCTATGTTGTTGAACAACCTAGTGATGCTTTCGAAGCACACACCCTTCACATACACCATCAAAGGGAAAAACCCTAGGTAGCCTAGTAACCATGTCATGTTTTACCATCAACTCCATACTTTGAAAATTCAGATGTCCAGATCTTTCAAGTTAGATTCTACTTTTCTTTTCAATCTTTGTTATGAGTGTAGTAGGTCTTGGATATTTTTTGGGAATGTCACAAATCTTATAAAACTTGTCCTTCAGATCAATAATACCCACAATAACAATGACGAAGTTATTGTCTTCTTCATTGTGCATATATTTCACAACAAGTTAATTTGGCCAAAATTCTACCTTCTTACCAATTTGAGTTGGTTGGGGAATAGATAATACATTTTCACTCAAACTAGGTACATAATACATGTCAATGATCACACCATTCTAAAATTCAAGTTTACCGCAACCTACAACATTAAATCATAATCATTAGCCACAAAGGTTTTGTTCTTTTTTTCTTTTGTAGCATTACTCAATGAGGAAAAGAAAGAAGCATCTTTAGCCATGTTATGGGTACAACCAAAGTCAACTATCCATTCACTTTTAGAAGTGTGAGAATGAAAAACCTAAAAAGAACTCATAGAGAACATGTAGTTATCCACATTACATTTTGGAATTCGGTGCTATAGGTTGGTTGAATGTCCAATTGTCACATATCCTTCAAGATTAGGTCTTTAGTCTTCTATCGACAAGCCTTCTACATATGTCCTAATTTCCTATAATAAGGATAGGTATTTTTCTTCCTACCTTTATTATTCAATGTCTAATCGTAATGCTTCTTCTTAATAGTCTGGTCATTGTAATCCTATTATTTCTCCTAATTATGTACTTGACTTCTTTCTATATAGTTTTTTTAAACTTTTCCCTTCAACAAATAGCCCTGCTGCTTAACTTCAAGTTTCCCTTCATTAAACTATAGATCATGCCATGTAATAATCTTGTTGTAATTTAAAAATAGTATAAGATTTACCAAAATATTTTTTTATATATACCTCGCATGTAATAATCCTTAAATATTTAAGATTGCAACATTATCAAATGTAAACAATCTATAACCATTGGTATGGAACATAGCTCAAAAAAATAATATCTCATTCTTTCATAAATATAGACATACAATATAATGGCAAATGCATTATAGTAAAAGATTGTGAATATAAATTGTAATGTATATTTCATAACATAAAATTCTACAAAATCCAGTGTGGATATAAACAAAATTATTCTATTATAATTTTATGATCTCTTTGTATTGTACTCTATTACTTTATGATCTCTTTGTATTGTACTTTATTGGACAAAGCACTGAATAGTAGTGCTATCTTATAAGTGAAAGAACCTGTGGGAATACAACTTGGGTTATGATCATGTAATCATGGTTTGTTGGTTGATTTGAATCCCATAACATGTATTTTGATGCAGCGTTACATGTCAGAGTCTCAACGTTGCACATAGAAGTTATTTCCACCAATGTTTTTCTACAACAACCTATTCTCACTTCTTCAAACCTTGTACACCCACACACAACATATCAAGCATACACTTATTGTTAGGATTGTTGTTATTATGAAGGAGGAAAGAGAAAGAGATCCTAGAAATAGAAAAACACTATTCTTAAAAAAAAAAAAAAAAAAAAACAAAAAAAAACTAGTCCCTCGTGATATGTTTTTGCAACTACTATGCTCATTTTGTCTTATCATTTTTTTTTTTCTTCATATGTTTGTGCCTTGATGATGGGTAGATGTGTTGGACTATGTAGTGGACATGACATAGAAGAAGGTAATGGTGAGAGATGTTTGTGCCTTGATGATGGGTAGATGTGTTGGACTATGTAGTGGACATGACATAGAAGAAGGTAATGGTGAGAGGGCGTGTGGATCCAAAAAAAATAATTTAGGAAATTAAATTAATGGCCAACTACAAGAAGAGAATGACCATTGAACATTTTGAGGCTTTGGAAGGTGAAGGATATTACTCAAATTACTTACAGTACAAATTACTTACAGTAGTGCAAGTGGAATATAAAAGCACCGATAATCTATCCAATGGGCATGTTGTTTTCATTCTACATTGTCTGAGTGGCCTCTAGTTCTGTTGTAGATATGTATATAGGTTTATTGTGTGTAATGAAGAAGACAAATACTCTCTACTTCCTTTGTACACAAGCATCTATTTGGTTACTAAAAGAGTTTAAGGTTTTGCATCTCTAGCATAAAGATAACAAATTAAGTTATTTGGCATTTTGTTTTTTATTTGTGATGCTTATTTGCTTTTTGGTTGGTTTGTTCAAAGGTGTTAAATCCATTTAAAAATAAGTAGATAAATTCAAATCTTAAGTTTTACTTTAAATTATTATTATTATTATTTTCTATAATTTGTGAAGTTTTTAAAATAAAACAAAACTAAGAAAAAATTATAAAATCAAATTTCCATTAATCAAATAAAAATATAAATTTTAATAAAAAATTTACTAAATTTTAAAAAAAATTATCCAACAATTTACTTATTTTAATTTTAAATATTTAAATATATTATAATTTTAAGTATTTATTAGAATGACGATTTTTAAATTTAGTATGTGTACACATCCATAGCATCTTAAAAACTGTATCATAATGTTAATAGAGATGGATGATCTTAAAGCTTCAAGAGAGAGGATATTACCAATTTAACTTGTTGATTCGGTATACCACAAATTATGACTTACCTCCAATTTACAATGAAAATATAAAAGATATATATCCAAATTTATTAATTCTTGCATTTTATTTATAAATTATAATTTAGTTATTGAAGTTTAGAAATGTATATAGATTTTAACAAATGAGTACAATAATATGGTTTCTTTTGCATTAATGTAAGGAGTAGATATCATTTCTAATAGCAAAAGAAATCATTATTCATTTATCAACTAGATAAAACATAGACCTAATCCTAAGATAGAGACTAGCTATTTTACAACTATTACTCTTGTTTTAGTTAGGAATATATGAGTGGCTTTGTGTCTTTTCTATTACTTTGTATGCAAATTAAAACATATATTATTTATTTATCAATTTTTTTCCAAAACTTGTAACCTGAGATTATATAATATCTTCAACAATGAATTTTGTTTTAGTCTTATTTGACCTCACCTTCCACTTAATTAATTTGTAGTGAATTAGTGCTACAAATTGCATTAGCATTAACATGTATTTGTTTAGTTTTATTTGATCCCATCTTGAAGTGAGATTAAATTTCCCATGTCATTTCTTATATTTGAACTTACAAAACATAGAAATTGTATAAACATTTAATTCTACAAATAATGTAGTGAAGTGGTGCTACATATTACCTTAATATTAATAGGTGTCTTTTTTTAATATATATTCTTTGATTAGCTATGTTTGAAACCATCGATTTAATTTGTTATCTAAGAAGTTATTACAATTTCTTTGTTCCTAACCATGCACTTGCACTTGGCACAATGTTTGATTGCATTTGTATGTGTGGCAATTAACATGTGAAGAAAATTGGCCATGCTCCACGTATGCATAACCATTCTCCACATATGCCTACATATTACCTTAATATGCATTTGTATGTTTCATATTACCTTAATATTAATAGGTGTCTTATATATATATATATATTCTTTGATTAGCTATGTTTGAAACCATCGATTTAATTTTCTATCTAAAAAGTTATTACAATTTCTTCATTCCTAACCATGCACTTGGCACAATATTTGATTGCATATGTATGTGTGGCAATTAACATGTGAAGAAAATTGGTCATGCTCCATGTATGCATAACCATTCTCCACATATGCCTAGCACCATTTTCAAACATATGTTGAAGATATGTTAATTTCTAGAGTCTTTGATGCTTCTTCTAGCAAGAAAGAATCAACATAGTGCCTCTTCAAAGCTCTTAATCTTTGAAAGAAAGAGCATATGTAAGTCAATTGAGAGCTCTTAGTGCATCTTCAAAGCTCTTAATCTTTGCAAGAAAGAGCATATGCAAGTCTATAAGTCAATTGAGAGCTCTTAATCCTTGCAACAAGGAGTGTATGTAGCATATGTAAGGTTGTAAGTGCATTTTTTCCTATAATCAAAACTATTTGTTTTATCTACTTAAGTTATGTAACCTTTGATAATTCTAGCATTAAATGCTAACTAATATATGTGACAATGGTCGTTGCAAAATTAGTAAATAATACAATAATAAATCTTTTGTAAGAGAGACAATATCAAATCTATTTTTATTTTCTTTTACAAGTGGATTTTGTTTTTCTTTTCCAAGTGGATCAACAAGTCATACCCTTGTGAGCTATAATTTGTAACACTAAAAGTAAGGATATGCTATTTTTCCATGTCTTGATCCCTCTGTGTCCCTATCAACTTATAAAATGTTCTATTTTTTATGGTCCTCCTTGAGATATAATATATGTACTTTCCTAGTCATGCCAAACGAAACAAAAAAAATACTCAAATATTACTTTCTCATTGTTGATAGGTCTACTTCATTCCACAATTGTTTAACATCAATTACTAACAAATATTAATAACCTCCCATTGTTGACAAATGTTGAAAGGTCCCTGTTGTTGTAATTTAAGCTTGTTGACAAGGGTTTTGATCTGAGGCCATGGAAGAAATGATAACGATTCAATAGGTTGGTACTCTCTACACATTAACATAAAAAAATTGTTTACCATATATCATAAAAAAAAAATTCACACAAAACTGGGCCTAAGCATATGAAATATTTTTGCATATTTTTAATATGGAATTCAATGTCTACAAAATATGGAGCAAAAAATAAAATAGCACCATAACAACTCTATTAGACTGAATATTTAATCCTATAGTCAATCCTTAACATTTTAAGAACTAATTTCTTCTTTATTGATCATATATTCAATCACATTCGTCTAATCATTGGATCCATTATATCTCATACAATATAGTTTAATGCTAGTTGGCTAATCCCTATATATGTAGTTTGTTGCCTAGATTACCTCAAATTGTACATTTTGATGTTGAGTGCATAATAGCTTCCTATACCAAAGAGTTGGCATTTTCACATGCATTACACCATAATAGCTTGCCAAATACCCAAGTATTTAACCTAACATGATGTGGGGATTGTATGGTTGTTAGAAATATAGACATTGAGAATCATATTGCATGAACACTAGCCCAAAACCAAAACCAAAACCATGAGCATATTACTACTAAGAATTTAATGCATTTGCTAGTAGCAGTTGGTAGAAAGCCCCAATTTGGCATCACCTTAACAATGTAAGTGCTAGGCATTGCTTCTCAAATACACGAGGAAGAGTGCCATGCAAGTTGTAGCAAATCACATACCCTATCATTATTAAAAATAATCTCACAACATGATTACCTCCATTGCCAACTTACCATTCAATTATCTCCATTGCTAACAATGAAGATACCTATCATTCTTCATGCTCCACACCACCATATTTTCACATAGCCTTTCAACAAACTTTGGAAATCACAGATTATTAGTTGTATATTCATCATTGGGTTCACTTGCCAAGGGAACATTGACCATGATGATTACAATTTACATGCAAGCTCAATAATTTCCACTAGTGACTAACCTCTACCATTATCTTAATTACCTATATCTCCAACACAACATCACATCATAAAACCTTATTTACAACATCACATCACAAAACCTTATTTACAACATCACATCACACAACCTTATTTACAATAAATATTTTTGTGCAAATGTAACTTAGTTAAACTAAAAACCCAACCTCAAAAAACACTAATTAGTGAGCTTTATATATGGAGTGCACTTGAACTTCTAGCCTATAGATCAAATAACAAATTCTTAATGAAACTATTGAATATATATATATAGTGCTGAATGGACATAAATATAAAGTTTGAATAGCACAAACAAATTCTTAATGGGGCTATATTGACTTATATATATATATATATAAGTATAAGTGCTGAATGGAAATAAATCTAAAGTTTGAATAGCACAATTTAGTGGAATAGTGCCAATGACAAATAGTGAAGCCACATATGTTTTGGTCCACGTATATAAGCCAATATTCGATTACATATTACGCTAAAAATTTATTGGCCTATAAATATGTAAGAAAAACAATCATTCAAATTCTAAAAAAACACCTCATGTGGAACCTTGCTCTACTTTAATATCTTCCAACACAGATTTCATAAATAATAATAACGAAAATACCCTACAATGACATAGTTGTCGGTTAGAGTTCACGATGATATTGAATACCATCTATCACAATGTTTGTGTCATCCTCCAAACAATGACAAAACATATGGAATGCATTTATAATCCATAAATACATTTATTATGTATATAAATAATTTAGTCATTAATAAGATTATGTAAATAATAACAATGTTAAGAAACTTTATAAAACAGGAAATGCATTTATCATCCATAAATACATTTATTATATATATAAATTCTATGATCATTAATAAGATTAAGATTATGAAAAATAATAAATTCCATACTCATTAATAAGATTATGTAAATAATAACAATGTTAAGAAACTTTTTTATTAAGAGGCTTTCAATTTATCGAGGTTGTAAATTGTTGACTTTGACTTTGTTAGCTTAACTTAATTCATTATTGAAAAGTGTTTGGTCATTAATGTTCATAATTATTTAACTAGGTATAATAGTATGTCAAACATTAAAAGTTAAAATTCTGAACCAAACCATAGCTAAACAACATGTATGCAATGTTTTTCATTATGACATTGAACTATATGCACCATTGCTTTGGAATTGCAACATGCCTACCTCATGTTGCTTGTTAATCCATGTTCGTTAGTTTTATAAATTCTCTCCAAGTTACCCCAATAATAAGTATGCTTAAGCAAACTATCTATTTACTAAGTCTCACTTAAAAGTAAGGACCTTTTATTTTTTATTTTTTTATAAAGCGATTCTTCCTTATTTTTTCATTCTTTTACCAGCATTTAAATATATATTTGATTTTTTCTTATTATAAATCTCAAATAGTTTTGCCTTGCTTTTTCATCATTTTACAAGCCATATAAATGCATTTTAATTTTTGTTTTATAAGTTATTCTATTTTGTAAATGAACCAAGTAAACCAATATTAGAATATATTTTAAAAAGTGTAACCTACCGAGGGTTATAGTTCTCCCATAATAACTCGCATTTCTAATTTTATCGATTAGGTGAATTGTAAAGATATAGAACTCTACTAAGTGTCACGATTTAACAAAAAAAAATGTTTAAAATAACTCATCATTATTACTTCTTTATGATTTGAGTTAAATGCTTATGGTTTTAAATGTTTATGGTTACTCTTGTAGGGGATATTTAGTCTCATTTAACATCTTTCTTGATACTTATCAATATGGAATATGAGGTATTCATATCATTTTCTTTATTTTGCAAAATCTGTTTCTAAATTTGATGAGAACTTTGTTGAAAGTTAGAGTTTCACTTCATTGTTGGAAATTTTGCTCATAGAAATTTTCTCCAAAAGTTTTGGTTCATTTTAAGATGACCTAGATTGTCAGATTTCCAAAAAAATTAATAGAAAAGATGGAACTTTTCCTTGCCAGAAATCTACCTCATTGAAAATAAAGTGATTTTAGTACCCTATATCAAACACCAACCAACATTTATCTTTAAATAGCATTGGCCTCTTTGTCAAACATAAAAATTATTCCATCCCTTCATAACTTTTGAAGTTTTAATCTACATCCCATTCCCATTAAATTTTGACTTGGTTTTAAATTAGTGGGAAAACTTCTAAGTCATTATATTAATTTTAATAATAAATATTAAAAAACAATATTTTTGACATTATATGTTATACAAACATATAAAAAAAACATTATATTTGATATTATAGAGTGTTTATGGTAATTTGGAAGGGGAGATTTATTTTGTTGTAAATTTTGAATATTTTGAGTTATTTTTTTTTCTTTAATTCCATAATTAATTGATTTGTTTGTTGGTAATAGATTGCATGCTATAATATTCAAAGCTTTGCATTGAAGTTTTAAGTTTATAGTTTTGTTTATCCTTAATTTAATCAATTGTTGGTTAATAATAGATTGCATAATTTAAGATTGAAAATTTAGACTTCAAACTATTAATGTTTGATACAACATGTTTTACTTTTTATTTTCATTAATAAGCATGATTACATACATTATATTTAATTTATGAATTCTTTGTATATTGTATGGATTTTGCATTTCATATTAGTCACACACACATTACCTACAATATCATTGTATGAAGTTTACATAATATATGAACCACCTCAAACTCAAACTTGCATTACGATGACATGAAGGTTCTCTATTTTATTTTTTTAATGTTTCAAGTGTGTTGAAGTTTTCATTTGGATGTTATTTCCATGGTTTAAATGTTTGACTTTGGTCTCCATTTGATGTTTAGTGGCATGGTAGAATTTCTTAATAAAGACTTTGGTCCATCCTAACTCAAACTATTTTTTCTTGTTCTAAATGTCCATCCTCACTATTGTAATTGTGAAAGCTCATTTATATATATAAATAATTATAATTAGAAATACTTTAGTCACAACTACTCCACCAACTTCACTCATCACACCACTTTCTCCTTCATTCTTTCATCATCTTACATATCCATCCCATAATTCACTTTATATAAATAATTATAATTGGAGATACTTTAATCACAACTACTCCACCAACTATGCTCATCACATCACTTTCTCCTTCATTCCTTCCTCATCTTACATGTCCATTTCATGTCACACTATTAAAAGACTTTGAATTAAGAAAATAGTATACAAAATCATTTCCTTAATTTAATAATTAATTCTTCCTCATCTTACATGTCCATTTCATGTCACAGGATTAAAAGACTTTGAATTAAGAAAATAGTATACAAAATCATTTCCATAATTTAATAATTAATTATTGATTAATAAAAAAATTTCTAATATAAGATTTCCAAAATTTAATAATTAATTATTAGTTGATAATAAATTGTATAATATTGAAATATTTTGATGCGTGAAATCATTTTTTTTTTCAAATATAATAATATAATTTTTTTAATATAATAATATAATTTTTCAATATAATAATTAATAATTATTAATTACTTATGTTACTTAATTATATAATTATAAGGTTTTAATTATTAATTGATAATATGTTTTTTTTTTAAATATAATAATATAATTTTTTTAATGTAATAATATAATTTTTTAATATAATAATTATTAATTATTAATTATTAATTAATTATGTAATTTAATTATATAATTATAAGGTTTTAATTATTAATTGATAATATGTTAGTTGATTATAAGGTTTTGATTTGATATAAAGAATATGGTTGGTATGTACATCTCTAGTGGGCATAGTGATATGTACATAATCACCAAATTTTATGGGCATATTTAAAATATAAATATTTGGAAATACATTTATCATTCATAAATATATTTATTATTTATCATATGTAAATTTCATGGGCAAATCCTATGCATGGGAAACCATACATATATGTTATTGAATTGGAGGTCACATTTTTAGAGTTTACTATCTATTAAGCAATTTATTAAACTTTAGTTTTATTGCGACAAGATTATTATTATTATTATTGCGACAAGATTATTATTATTATTATTATTATTATTATTATTATTATTATGTTTTTATTATATTTATTATAATTATGTTCTCAAAATAAATAATAATGTTTTTATTATAATTTTGATTTTTATTGATTTGTAAATAGTGATATAGTTATAGATATTTTACTTGAACAATTCATCATAATAAATCTTACAATATTATGAAATTTTTTATTATGTAGTTTATTAACTTAAATTTTAGATTTAATATTATTAGCTTATGTACAAGATTATGGAAATAACTAAAACTGAAATGAAAGAAATAAGCAAATAACATATCATCCACACAAATGAACACAAGATGTGTCTTTGGAAATCTCATATAGGAGAAAACCCACTTAGAAGATGATGCCCATGTTCTACTCAGTATGGAATTTCCATGGGCATTGTGTCTTGAATGGTTGTTACTAAATCGTGTACCTTCTCTAATATGTTTTAATATCTCACTCCTAGATACTCTGTTCAACTATGGAACAATAATAATACCAAAAGAATGGAACCCCTTCTCTTCCTAGCACCCAATATTTAACATAGCATGATATCCGTCTAGGGTTACGGTTAGTGTTTTTGCAGGCCTCAACACTTAATTAGTGTTAGGGTTTTGGACCCTCTAGAATCTTGTCTAAAGTCCACACATGACTAGCGCAACATGTGTGAGTAAAGGGGTTGATGTGGCATCCACTCGATACCATGGTGGTTAATGAGGTAGGTTAACTTGTGGGAGACATAACTTTCACACACAAACTCCAATTAAGGTGATTTTTGCACCGATGGAAATATTTCAATGTGTAGAATAGCGTTGAGGGGATATGAACTAAGCTTGCAATTTTTTTACCCCAAAAATTGTCATTTGATTCCTCAAATTGGATTTTGAAGTTTCCAAATCACCAAAGTTGAACCTACCCCTAAAATGAGGCTTGCAAGTTAATTCCTCCATTTTTTCCACCCAGAAAGTACCAAGATAGATGAAAAATTATATAATGACCCATTCTGGATCAACTACCATATAAATTATGTGAGGGTAGATTTTTTGGTAATTATAATGACCCATTTCTCTTTAAATAACACATGCCTCTTTGCCAAATATAGAAATTAATTCCATCCCTTCACAACCTTTGAAGTTTTAATCCACATCATTGTTAACATAATCACCCATTCCCATTAAAATTTGTCTTGGTTTTAACTTAGTGGGAAAACTTTTAAGCCATTATATTAATTTTGATAATAAACATAAAAAGCATTATATTTGATAAAATAGATGATGATGATGATGATGATGATGATGATGATTAACGTCCACTAAGACTGAATTGGTCTATTGGACCTTAAGAGGGTAAGTGATTACTTTTGATTCTTTAGAATTTTGTTTCAGTGCTCGAAAAACATTAAGAGAAGATTTCCAAGATCACCATACTTTTGTTGAGTTAAGATGTTAGGAAGGTTGGTAGTGTGATAAATATTTTGAAAATGAAATCTAGTATGGGTATAGGC